>JAHEWK010000007.1:3000000-3280789 GCA_020740775.1 Ilyonectria destructans
CCTCGGATACCGCATTCATCCGTCGTCCGGCGTGTCTGCCACCTCCTCCATTCTCACAAAGTCCCGTCAGTCAGCAGCGCTGCCTCCCGACTGGTGATCTCGTCCGTTTTGACCTTGGCGACGGCACTTTGAAATTTGTCCGCCGCAAGGATTCTCAGGGCGAACTGCTGCAGTCGTCGACTGCGGTCGAGGAGCTCATCAGACAGAGCTCCAGCACGGTTAGACAGGTGACTGTGGCCGCCCCAGGCCGAGGCGTCTGTGCCAACCGTCTGGTGGCTCTGATCAGCATTGAAGGTGAGAGCAGGACTGGTAAACTGGGCCTCCTCAGTTCTGCCAAGCAGCAGCCATTATCCGGCACTCTGGCTGCGATTCGCGATCATGTCTCTTCGCAACTCCCGCCGCATCTCGTCCCATCCGTGTGGTTCGCCGTCACGGAGATGCCCATGACGCCGTGGGGAAAACTTGACAGACCTGCCGTCCTCGTCTGGTTGGAGGCCATGGACCGTGACGCCTTTCAGAAGGGTCTTGGTGACGGCCTGGTCTCCGCCTCCGATATTGGCAACACGCTAGCCACCTCGACGCCTCTTACGGAGCACGGGTCCGTCCTGTCTGCCAGCATGGCTCAGAGTTTTACTCAGACTAGCCTGCCGGCCAGCATCACTAGCGCTAGTCCCGAGGTCGGCGGTGATCGATTCTCCCTCCTCAGACTGGCCCCGGAGAAACTCACCGAGCTAGAGGCTCTCTTGAACACCCTATGTCTAGATACTAGCTCCGTGGAGGACTGCTACCCATGCTCTTCGACTCAGGAGGGCGTCCTCGTCAGCCAGGTGAAAGCCCCCGGGACCTACAACATTCTGGTGGTTTGGGACCTGATGACGCCGGCTGATGCTTCCGTCTCGGGAGCTGTCACCCTAAAGAGCCTCCAGGGCGCGTGGACACGCGTTGTGGAGCGCCATGCGGCCTTGCGGACGACTTTTGTTGAGAGTCTGCGTGACGGCGGGCTCTTTGACCAGGTCGTCTTGAGCACACCTGCCGTCGAGGTGGTGGAAGTCCCATGGCTGGAGGAGGCTGGAGGTGCAGACAACCTGCTTCAACTCACAGCCGGCAGCTGGAAGATCGGAAAGCCGCAGCACCGTCTGGGACTATGCAAGGCCGCCGACGGCAGACTGCGCTGCCAGCTGCTCATCAGCCACTCCGTCATAGACGGCCTCTCCGTCCCTAGCCTTCGCCGGGACCTCGAACGGGCGTTGAACGGGACCTTCGGAGATGGCCCCAGGCCGGACTTTCAGTCCCGCTATATCAGGCAGCTCCGACGGGCCTCCAAGGACGAGGGACGCGAGTTCTGGCGCTCCTACCTGGACGGTCTCTCCGGATGCTTGCTGCCGAAGTTGACCGACTGGGCTGAGAGCCCGAGTGAAGCCAGAGTGTCAGTGATGCGCCGCTCATTGCCCCAGGCCCAACAGCTGAGACGCTTCTGCCAGGAACACGGTGTCACCTTGTTCAACGTGCTCCAGGCGGCCTGGGCCCTGGTTTTGCGGGCGTATACCTTGTCTGACGACGTCTGCTTCGCCTTCATGGCCACGGACAGACATCTCCTGGGCGACGAGGCCGAGGACGCCGTTGGGTTTTTCATCAACCTCATTCTTTGCCGCGTTGCCCTGCAAGGTTCGACCCCTATTGTCGACGTCTTGAAGCGGCTGCAGCACGACTTCGTGTCCGGTCTGCCTCACCAGCACGTTTCGTTGGCTGAGATTGCTCATGAGCACAGTATCCCGGCCAACCAACTCTTTAACACGGCTATGACGTTCCACGCCGTCGACAAGAGTGAAGAGTCTCGCCGTTCAGACGGGGTCCAGCTTCGCCAAGTTGATCTTCAGGACGTCGCCGAGGTCTGTTTACGCCTCCAATCCCCTCCCCCTTAATGCACTCTCTCCCTTGCTGCGATAGCGATTAGATACTGACGGGTTACTCAAACAGTACGATGTCGTTATCAAGATTCACGAGTCGGATGACCATGATATAGCCGTCCAGCTCTGCTACCGGAGCACGGCGTTGTCCGACGCCCAGGCAGAGAATGTCTTCGGCGCCTTCCTCGCCGCCGTCGGTTCCATCCCTCAGGCGTCCATGGTGGACGAAGTTGAGCTCCTGGACGAACGCATGACACGGCAGATTCTCCAATGGAACCAACCGCAGCCCCAGGAGGTCGATGTCTGCATCCACAGACTCATCGAACAGACGGCGAAGGAGGATCCAGCTGCCCTCGCCATCGAGGGCCACGATGGCAGCTTCACCTATGGTGATATTAACCGCATGGCAAACAAACTGGCCGCCCGTCTCGTGGGTTTAAACGTGGGCCCCGAAGTGCCCGTCGTGTTCCGCATCGATAAGTCTGCCTGGGCTGTTGTCGCCATGCTCGCCATCCTTAAAGCCGGTGGCATGTTCGTGCCCATCGATCCCGCTTGGCCCATCGATCGGGCGCAGTTCCTTGTCGACGACGTAGGAGCCGAGATCCTTCTCACCTCGGAGTCCACCACCTCCTTACCACTGAAACGCCTCAGCCATTCCTTGGTGCTCTCCTCGCGGTTGATAGATGACCTCCCGGTCTCAGCCCCGGCGACTTCCTCCCTGCCCCAAGTTCACTCTCGCAACGCGGCATATATCTTGTACACCTCGGGCAGTACTGGCAAACCAAAGGGCGTCGTTGTAGAGCACCGGGCCGTAAGCAGCAGCTCGAGGGCCCATGCCCAGGCTATGGGTATCGACCGGCAGTCGCGCGTCCTTCAGTTCTCCTCATACACCTTCGATGCCTGCATCTGTGAGATTCTCACTACTCTGGTCCACGGCGGCTGTATTTGCATCCCCTCCGAGCACGACCGGCTCAGCAACCTGACCGGGGCTATTGCCAAACTGCGCCCAACCTGGACATTTATGACGCCCACAACCCTGCGGACCCTCCGTCCTCAGGACTGCCCTAGCCTGAAGACGGTATGCATCGGGGGAGAGGCGCTGACACAGGCTGTCAAAGATACCTGGTTCCCCTATGTCCAAGTCCTCAACGGCTACGGACCGACTGAGACGTGCGTCTTCGCCGTCACCATTGACAGCACCGATCCCGCCGTTCCGCCGCCGGTAATTGGCCATTCCATAGGCTCCCGGGGCTGGATCGTCCGCCCAGGCAACCCCCAGAAACTGACGCCGGTGGGAGCAGTGGGCGAATTACTAATTGAGGGACCAATTGTTGCCCGTGAGTACTTCAAAGACCCCGTCCGGACTAACACTGTCTTCCTAGATCAAGTGCCCCCTTCTTGGACGGTCAAGTCCCCTTACCGAGTGTATTGCACTGGCGATCTAGTGCGGAACAATGCCGACGGAAGCGTGACGTACGTCGGCCGCAATGATGGACAGGTCAAAGTCCGCGGCCAGCGGACCGAGTTGGGCGAAATTGAGCAGCATTTGGTCGCCATTGAGTCGGATATCGCCTCCTGCGTCGTCTTGTTGCCGAAGACGGGCCCCTGTGCTTCCCGTCTGGTGGCCGCCATCTCGTTCAACATAGCTTATCCCTCTCTAGAATCAGTGCCCACGGGTGGCATCCGGCTACTCGATCCCAACCGTATTTCCGGGGTCCTGACGAGCCTACGGGAGAAGCTCGCCCAAAGAGTTCCCGTGTATATGGTACCGCATATCTGGCTGCCCGTCGTGGCTCTCCCGTCAACAACTGCCTGCAAGATTGACCGGCATCGCGTTGCCCGCTGGGTCGAGCAACTTGATCCAAACATGTTGGGTAAAGCACTCAGTCTTTCGCCCGCGCAGGCTTCTTTTCCAACGGCCACAGACCTCGTACAGACCGTCATCGCGACAGCCTGGGGCCACACGCTCGATCTCACCGTCGACCAAGTCCCGACCAATCGGTCCTTCTTCAGCCTCGGCGGTGACTCGATTCTCGCCATGATGGTCGTCAATCAGTGCCGAGCCCGCAGCGTCAAAATATCTGCCAGCGACATCCTCCGTGGCCATACCGTTGCCGACCTCGCCGCCCGCGCGTCCCTGCCAGATGAGACTCTGGAGCAGCCCGTCTCGAGATACGACCTGACGCCCGCCCAAAGCCTGGCCCTTGGAGTCGGCCTTGAGCTGCCTTCCACTCCGGCCCGCGACTCTCGGACCGTCCGGTTGCGCCTGGTTCGTTCCGTAGCTCAGGAAGCCCTCGAAGACGCCATCCGGAATCTCGTCGGCCTTCACCCGGCGCTCCGCACCACCTTTGTCAACGAGGGCACAGCGTGGCATCAATCTGCGATAGTTGATCCTGCCAAGGCCTTTCTACTGACCGTCCATGGTGAGAACGACGGCACCAGCCGCCAAGTCCCCTCGCTGCTTGAAAAGTCGCGGGCTCAACTCAACCTCGCCGTCGGACCCCTTCTGACGGTCGACTATTTCACAGACACCAGCATGCTTGTCCTGGCCGCCCCACACATCACGCTGGATCTGCCGTCGTGGTCGGTCATGCTGGGAGATCTTGATGGCTTCCTTTCCGGCTCGCCCGCTGTTCCCCTTGCTCCTTTAACCTCTGGCCGCCTTACGCAGAGCCCCCTCCCCGTTGAGGACCTCATTGGAGAACAAGGGCAAGAGTCCAGGATTGGATACTGGGAGCTCAAGCCGGAGGATACCTATCTGCCTCGGGAGATGAAGTACGAGCTGCGTGTGGAGTCTGAGACTTCCGAGATGCTCCTCCAGATATGCCGGAACACCGACCTGAATCCCGTGGACCTTGTGGTGGCGGCGGCAGCACAATCATTCTCCGACGTCTTTCTCGATCGCAGTGTTCCTGCCATTCACCTCGTGGATACCACGTATGACCATGCCGAGATCGGCTACCATGACACCGTCTATCCCGTCCAAGTTACTTGCAGTTCGCCCTCCACTAGCAACCCGGACATGGTAGCACAAGCTAGGATCTCCCGCGTCGGCGTCGCCTCTAAGGGGCTACCCTACATGGCCCGATCTTACTGCCCTCAGGTTCTTGCCACTCAAATACCCGAGATCATCGTCAGTTATTCAGACTACCGGGAGTCCAAGTTCCATGGCAAGGCCCTGCAGCAAATGGACGACGTGGTACCTACCGCCAAGCCATCAGCCTCTGCCTCCTTGGTCCCGTCCTGCATCAGCATCACAGCGAGCACCCAAGACGACGACTCCCTGAGTGTCGTCGTGGCCCATAGCTGGGACCTGGGTCAGCAAAAGAAGGTCCGGAAATGGGTTCGGCACCTCGAGACAGCTCTCGGGGACTTCATTCATTCCACAGCCAGAGCCAACGCCCCCCTTTCTCCTACCGATTTCCCCTCTGTCCGCGTGGCCGATGACAACGCGTGGGAGCGGCTGCGCGACACTATTGCGGCCACAATCGGGTCCTGTTCGGCTCAGACGGTCGAGGATCTATATCCCTGCTCGCCGGTGCAGGAGGGCATTCTCCTGAGCCAGGCCAAGAGCATGTCCTCCTACCAAGTCGATGTTGTATGGAAGATCCACGCTGTAACCTCCTCCTCGCTAGTATCCTTGGACAAGATAGAGAAGGCCTGGCAAGCCGTGATTCGACAGCACGCTGCCCTGAGGACCGTCTTTGTTGACGGAGGAGCCGCCAACGAGGCCTTCCTCGCCGTGGTCTTGCGTCGCCCGCTGGCGCTTGTCCAGCAGCGACGGCTCACGAGTGGGCAAGGCGTTGAGACCCTTTTGGCGTTCGAACCGCCCCTCGCCGTGGCTGATCATGAGCCTCCTCACCGGTTGACCATTGCGTCGACGTCTGGGCAGGACGAGGTCTTGGTCCACCTACGAATCAGCCACGCCGTCCTCGATGGTATCTCGCTCGACGCGCTGCAACAAGATCTGGCGCATGCCTACGCCGCCGAAGATGCCTCGAGCCCAGCTGTGGATAATGGCCGGCCGCTGTCGGACACGGCCTTCCGCGACTATGTCAGCTTCATCCGGAGCCAAGATACCGACGTGTCCCTGGACTTTTGGAAGAACCGCCTGGCCACCGTTACGCCCTGTCACTTCCCACGCCTCCAGGTACCGGATACGGACATTGTCGACGAGAAGCGCGTGTTTCGGGCTGAAATCGACGACATCGCGCCGCTTACCCGGCTGTGCCAGGAGCACGGCTTCACAATCTCGAACCTGGTCCAGATTGCCTGGGCCTTGCTGCTCCGCTCGTACACAAATAACCCACATGTGTGCTTCGGCTACATGACCTCGGGCCGTGATGCTCCTGTCCAGGGTATCGAGAGCGCCGTGGGTGTCTTCATCAACTTGCTTGTGAGCAACGTTGAGCTGGACGACAACACCACGATCCGGAAGGCTTTGGAGGACGCGCGCGGCGCCCTTGCAGACGGTCTTGAGAACCAATACTGCCCGCTGGTCAAAATACAGAGCGCGCTACAGCTCGGTAGCGAACCCCTTTTCAACACGGTCCTGTCGTGCTACCGCGAGAATGACGTCTCCTCGCCCTTGTCCGCGGCGGACGTGGCTGTTGATACTGTTTACCTGGATGACACGAGCGAGTTCAGCCTTGCGGCCAAGGCTACGTATACCAGGTCCAAGATCGAGCTGACTTTGACTTACTGGACCGGGACGCTTTCCCCCACTGCGGCTGACGTGGTGGGCAGCGTCTGGGCCCAGACGTTGAAGTCCTTGCCCACGCTTCTCGACGAGAAGGTGTCTAACGTGAGCTTGTTGGACATACAAAGCAACCGCCTTGTCCAGGACTGGAACAGCCACGTGCCCGATGCTGTCGACGCCTGCCTCCACGATATCATTGCGCGCGTTGCTGTCCTGGAGCCCGAGAAGGAGGCCCTTTGCTCCACCGAGGGGAGCCTCACGTACGGCCAGCTAGATGATTATTCTACCCGGTTGGGACACTACCTCGTTTCCCGTGGTGTTGGACCCGAGTCTGTCGTGGCGTTGCTGTTTGAGAAGTCCATCTGGGCCGTGGTTTGCATGCTGGGCGTTCTGAAAGCGGGCGGTGCCTTTGTCGCCCTGGATCCGGCTCATCCACCTGATCGCTTGGCATTGATTATTTTAGATATCGACAGCCCTATCCTCCTAGTCTCCGAGTCGCAGGCTGCCCAACCCCTGGTCACGGAGCACCTGGCGTCCACCGCCGTGCAGCCGTGGACCGTCACACCGGCGTCCATCCAAGCGTTGCCGATACGGGACGGCAAGCCATGCAGTACTGTCACTCCCGACAACGCCGCCTATCTCATCTTCACCTCGGGCAGCACGGGCAGACCTAAAGGCGTTGTTATCGAGCACCGGGCTGTGAGCACCGGCACTAAGGAACATGGGTCGCAGATGGCATATACGCCTGCCTCACGGGTTCTACAATTCGCGTCCTATGCCTTCGACGCCACCATCGGAGAGGTCTTTACTACTCTTGTCCACCATGGCTGCGTCTGTGTTGCCTCCGAGACGGAGCGGATCGAGGATCTGCCCGGCTTCATGAACCGCTTCCGCGTCACCTGGGCCTTCCTGACTCCCGCCGTCGCCCGGATGATGACCCCTGACGACGTGCCAACCCTGAAGACGCTCATCTGCGGCGGCGAGCCCATAGGCAACCTCACGCCGCGCATCTGGAGTAGCAAGGTCCAGTTCATACAGGCCTACGGTCCCACCGAGACTTGTGTTTTTGCGTCCATCAGCGATCGTCAACACCGCGAGGTGCGTCCAGCCATCATCGGCCACATGATGGGCAGCGCCGCGTGGATCGTCAACCCCAGCAATGCCGACATTCTCATGCCCGTGGGAGCCGTTGGCGAGATGCTTATTGAAGGTCCGATACTCGGACGCGGCTACCGCAACGACGTGGAGAAGACGGACGCCTGCTTCCTCCAGAGCCCACGGTGGTCGGATGATCATCTGCGACACGGGCGTCCGCGACGATTTTATAAGACGGGCGATTTGGTGCGCTACAACCTGGACGGCTCCATGGAATTTATCCAGCGCAAGGACACGCAAATGAAGATTCGCGGTCAGCGTGTCGAGGCAGGCGAGATTGAAAGCCACATCACCGGCGCCCACGAGAATGTGCAGCACGTCTACGTGACCTTTATGAAGCAGGGCCGGCTGAGCTCACGCCTGATTTCCGTGCTCTCCTTCCGGGGCATTGGCTCAGCCCCTGTCTCCGGCTCCTCCGCCGCGGAGGGCTACACTCTCCGTCTCGTACACAATGAAGACCGCGAGAAGGCCAGGAAGCTCCTGCGTGCTATAACAGAACACCTATCAGCCAAACTGCCCCGGCACATGGTGCCCACCGTCTGGGCCGTGGTCGAGGGATCCTCGGTTCCCCTGACCACGTCTGGTAAAATCGATCGCCGACAGATAACCGCCTGGCTCGAAAGGGCCGACGAGAATACTGTGCAAGAGATCCTGGCCCTCGACGAGGACGAGGTTGTTCCGGATGAAGCCGTGTCCGCGGCGGAAGCGGCGGTGCGCTCCATTTGGGCCTTGGTGCTGAATCTCGAGCCGGAAAAGATCGGGCTACACCGACCCTTCTTCAGTCTGGGAGGCGACTCCATCTCTGCTATGCAAGTTGTCTCACACTGCCGGGCCCAGGGCATCGACCTTACCGTCCAGGACATCTTCCGCTGCAAGACCATTGCGGCTCTTGTCGACCTGGTTAACAACGCCGCCGCCAGCTCTGGCACGGCGTCCGGGGCGCAACAGCTCGACCTTACGGAGCGGCCGGAGGACTTTGCCCTGTCCCCGATCCAGCGGATGCACTTTGGCATGAACCCGGAGGGCGTCAACTACTTCAACCAGAGCTTCCTGGTGCAGATCGCCTCCGCCCGACAGCTTCCTTCCATCGCCGTTCAAGCAGCACTGCACCAGCTCGTCCGCCGGCATTCGATGCTTCGGGCAAGGTTCCACCGGGTAGCTGGCCGCTGGACGCAGCGCATCACAGATGACGTGCCTGGTTCTCTAACGTACCAGGAGCACTCGCATGTTGCCCCTGAAGAGGTCGACGCCCTTCTTCAGGACGCCCAGGAATCCTTGGACATCCAGAACGGCCCGATCCTGGCCGTCAAGCTTATCCAGTTGCCCGATCGCCAGCTCTTGTTCATGGTAGCGCATCACTTGGTTGTCGACCTTGTCTCGTGGCGCGTGCTTCTTGAGGAGCTCGAAGCCATCTTGACGGGTGTATTCCATTCTCATCGCATGGCGGCCGTGACGCCCGTCCCCTTCCAGGCGTGGATCCGTCTGCAGTCTGCCCGCATCCAGCTTCGGTCCCCAGCTGAAGTGCTCCCGTATGAGATCCCGCCGCCTCAGTTGGACTACTGGGGCTTCGGAGCGGAGGAGGCGAATATGTTCGGGTCGACGCGCGACCTGACCTTTGCGCTGGACGAAGCCACAACAAGGGCGCTTCTGGGCCCCTGCAACGAGCCGCTCCAGACGGACCCCCAGGATCTGTTCCTCGCAGCGGCGTTCCAGTCTTTCCATGACGTCTTCCCCGACCGGCCCCAACCGGCCATCTTCACAGAGGGTCACGGCCGTGAAACCGACGCCGCCGACCACATCGACCTGTCCCGCACCGTGGCGTGGTTTACCTCCATCGTCCCCGTCGCCCTCGTCGACGGCGTGCAGCCGGACCTCATCGAGACGTTGAAGAGGACCAAGGATGCCCGGAGAGCTGTACCCGGCATGGGTGTACCCTACTTTTCCTACCGCCACTTGTCCGATGACGGGGCCGAGAAGTTTGGTCACCATGCCCAAATGGAGATCCTGTTCAACTACTTTGGCCAGTACCAGCAGCTGGAGCGCGAGGGTGCCCTTCTCCAGCCCGTACCCGAGGGCCAGTTCGCACAGCGGGACATCGATCCGTCGGCCCCGCGGCTCGCCGTCTTCGATATTGCCGTGGCCGTGGCGGAAGGACAGGCCGCCATCTCCCTGACAATCCCACAGAGCCTGAGCGCGGCCCTCGCGCACCGTGTTTCGGTCTGGACGGAGCGATTCCAGCAGCTCCTGGTGAGTTTGGTCAACAAGACCAGCCGTATGGCCTCGGACTTCTCCTTGAGCGACATGCCCCTGATTAAGGATATCTCTTACGCTCACCTGGTCGAGATGGAGTCGCTCTGCCGGGAACACGCTGGGACGTGGGGACCCAAGACAATCGAGGAGATCTTACCCTGTTCCCCCATGCAGCAGGGTATCCTGTTGAGCCAATCGCGCACGCCCGAACTCTATGACGTTCGCATCGCTCTCGAAATAACCACCTCTGAGGGGGCCTTCCCCAAGGTCCATCGCCTGAGGGACGCCTGGAAGCAGGTTGTCCGGCGCCAGCCCATGCTGCGCACCGTCTTCCTCCCCAACCTCCGAGGCAGTGGGTCTTTCGACCAAGCTGTCCTACGAGACCCCCTCCTCGTCATCCGCGAAGTCCAGTTGGAAGGCTCCCCGGCCTCATCCGATAAAGACCTGATAGAGAGGGTCCGGCACGAAATGGCCGCAGCGCCGGCTAACAGCTTTGAATACGGTAAACTCGCACATGAACTCATCATTTACACGGCGGGCGAGCGGATCTTTGTGCTTATCCGTCTCAGCCATGCCTTGGTGGACGGAGCCTCCCTGCCTGTTGTGACGCTGGAACTGCGTCAGGCATATGATCGGCGCCTTGCGGCCGGCCCGGGTCGCGCGTACCGGGAGCTGGTTGCTTTTCTCCAGCGGCAACCCCGGGACGAGACGCTCCGGTGCTGGAGGGAGTACCTCCTCAACGTCAGCCCCTGCCGCCTGCCTCCTCTCAACGATGGTGTTGTGTCGTCCCCGGACAGCCTGCAGACCCGGGAAGTAGTCGTCCCCAATGCGGAGTTCCTGAGGCGCCTCTGCTCTGAGCATGGCTTCACCATGGCTAACCTGATGCACGCGGCCTGGGCCCTCGTGCTGCGCGCATACACAGGCGAGGACGAGGTGTGTTTTGGATACCTCGTGTCAGGTCGCGACGCCCCCATCGATGGTATTGATGAACTCATCGGGCCCCTGATCAACATGCTCATCTGCCGTGTGGCCTTTGACGACCCCCGCCGTTCCGTCCTGCAGTTACTGCACGGAATGCGTGACGATTTTATCTCAGGCCTGTCCCACCAGTATGTCTCGCTCGCCGAAGCCCAGCACGGCCTAAACCTGGGGTCGGAGAACCTTTTCTCCTCCGTCATCTCATTCCAACGACACGACCCCGTGGCCGACGGTCCCGGCCCCACTAACGGCCACGGCCCCGCCGACGGAGCCGGAAGCCTCCGGATGACGTCCATCGACGCCCGGGACCCGACCGAGTACGACCTATCACTAAACATAGTAGACGCCGAGCAGGAGCTGTCTGTCGCCTTTACGCACTGGACCTCCAAGGTCTCTACCGCCCATGCGGCGCACATGATGCGCGCCCTACTCGCCGCACTCGCCGGTTTCGCTCAGGATCCCAATCAACCGGCGACCTGTGTAAGCTTAGTCGACCCCGAGACACGTCGCGAACTGAACACCTGGAACGCCGCCGCCATCCCAGCTCCGCGGCGTGCCTGTCTGCATGGCCTGATAGAGCAGCGGGTGCAGGAGATGCCTGACCACCCGGCTGTCTCCGCATGGGACCTCAATTTCACCTACGCCGAGCTGGATGGGGCTGCAAATGCGTTCGCCCATCACATACAGTCTCTGGGCGTCATCAAGTCCGAGACTTTCATTTTGACCTGCTTCGATAAGTCGGCCTGGGCCGTCGTTGCGCAGCTCGCCGTACTAAAGAGCGGCGGTGCCTTTGCGGCTGTCGATCCCAACCACCCCATCGACCGCATCAGGTCCATTGCGTCCAAGCTGGACTCGCCGCCGGTCATGCTCACCAGCGACAACTACAAAGAGCGTTTCATCGGGCTATTCCCGCACGTCGTTCTTGTCGACGCACCGCACCTGGAATCCCTCGGCCCGCGGCCAATCGCTCCACAGACACGGGTGACGCCCGAAAACGCTGCCTACGCCATCTTCACTTCGGGCAGCACGGGCGAGCCAAAGGGCATATTGATCGAGCACCAGGCCATCGCCACAGCCACCACGGTTCACGCCGACCGCTTCCGTCTCGGTCGTGGCAGCCGCGTGCTCCAATTCGCCGCCTACACCTTTGACGTGGCCGTCGGCGAGATCTTCCACACTCTGGTCAATGGCGGCTGCATTTGCGTGCCGTCAGAACGGCAGAGGCTGGAGGACCTGCCCGGGGCCATCAACGAGTTTGGCGCCAACTGGATGTTCCTGACCCCGACCCTGGCGGACATGCTGGAACCCGCGGCCGTCCCGGGTCTGCAGGTGCTCGTGCTGGGCGGAGAGGCCGCCACGGCCGACAACGTGCGCCGCTGGTCCGAGAAGCTGCAGCTCATTATCAGCTACGGGCCGGCCGAGTGCACCATCTGGTCCAACGCCAATGCGAGCGTCACGCCGACCACCGACCCGGCCAACTTCGGCCCGGCCTTTGGCGCTGGCATCTGGGTGACTGACATGGACAATCCGGACGTGCTGTTGCCAGTCGGCGCCGTGGGTGAGTTGCTCATCGAGGGACCGTTGGTCGGCCGAGGATACATCTCCGACGCCAAGAACACAGCGGCGTCGTTCATCAATCCCCCGGGCTGGCTCCAGGCGGGCTCCGGAGGCCAGCGCGTATACCGTTCTGGCGACATTGTGCGGTATAACCCCGATGCCACCTTGTCCTTTGTGCGCCGTCGGGACAACCAGGTCAAGGTCCGCGGGCAGCGCATCGAGCTCAACGAGGTCGAGATCCACGTCTCCCAGGCCGACGCGGACCTGCTACACGCCGTTGTGCTTCTTCCCAAGTCTGGAGCCTGCCAGGGACGCTTGACGGCGGTGCTTTCTCACCGTCCCGAGGACGGACAAGACCCCGAGGTAACGGCCCAGCGCCCGCTCGCCGCCATCACCAACAGCGAAGCAGCCATGGCCCGGAACGCCGGCATACGCGCCTATCTGACGTCCAGACTGCCGGGCTACATGGTCCCCAAGATCTGGATCGCCGTCGAGCACATCCCTGTCACGACCAATGGAAAGATTGATCGCCGCCAGATGCTCTCGTGGGTGCAGTCGCTGACCGAAAACGACCTGGCCGGCATCGTGGGCCAGGCGTCGGGGGCATCTACGACCTCTCAGAAGTCCACGCTAACTCCGATGGAGAAGCAGCTCGTCGGAGTCTGGAGCCAGGTCCTCGCCGTACCCGTCCCGTCGCTCCCTTTGGGCCAGTCCTTTACCAGCCTAGGCGGCGACTCCATCTCGGCCATGCAAGTCGTATCGCGGGCTAGAGAATCCGGGGTTGTCGTGACGGTCCACGATGTGCTCCGATGCCATTCTCTCTCGGGGCTGGCCCTTCGGGCTCGGTTCAAGACTCTCGCACACCTGGACAAGGGGCGAGACTCCCTGGCCATGGTGGGTGAAGAGCCGTTCCCTCTGCTGCCCATCCAGCGCATGTTCTTCGAGAACATGCCCTCTGGCCAGAGCCACTACAACCAGACATTCACTGTCCGCTTGTCGACGCGTTTCGCGGCCCAGGACATCGACGAGGCCATCGCGGCCGTGGTACAGCAGCACCCGATGCTCCGTGCCCGCTTCCGCTTCCTACCGGACAGCGACAGCAACTGCCCATGGGCACAGCAAATCTCTCGCGATGTCAGAGGCAGCTTTCGCTTCCAGTCGCACACCTTCTCGTGTCTGGAGGATGCGCTGGCCGTGATAAACGAGTCGCAGGCCAGCTTGGACACTCGTCAGGGGCCCCTCGTTACCGCCACCCTCCTCGACCTGCCCGACGGTCAGGTCCTCTTCCTTGCGGCCCACCACCTGGTAATCGACCTTGTCTCTTGGCGCATCATCCTCGCCGACTTGGAGCTTCTTTTGTCGGTCGGCCCCGAGTCCTACGCGTCCGCCCTGGCCCCCGAGGCCGTGTCGGTGCCGGCCTGGAGCGAGGCGCTTGTCCAGCAGTCGGCCGAGTACCGCGTCGACTCCGTCCTCCCCTTTGCCGTGCCACCGGCCGACTTTGCGTACTGGGACATAGACGGGCGCCATAATGTCATGGCGGACGCGGTCACGATACAGGTGCGTCTGGATTCTTCGAGCACCAAGACTCTCCTGGGTCCCGCAAACGCAAGCTTTGGAACGGACCCGGTCGACTTGATGGTCGCAGCCCTCGCATTCTCCTTCCGCCAGGTCTTCTCAGACCGCTCCGTCCCTACCGTCTACACCGAGTCGCATGGCCGAAACGCGTGGGACGACAATATCGACTTGTCCCGCACGGTGGGTTGGTTCACCACCATCTATCCGCTCGTCGTCCCTCGTAATGACGCGGTCGCGGCGCCCGACCTCATCCAGATGGTGCGCCAAGTCAAGGACATGAGACGCAGCATCCCCGACAAGGGCCTTCCTTACTTCGCCTCGCGATATCTCACCGAGGAGGGCCACCTCGCCTTCCAGGAGCATGCGGCCATGGAGATTCTCTTCAACTACCTGGGTCAATACCAGCAACTACAGCAATCCGACAAGATCATCCAGGAGCTGACAGATGCGCCCCTCGACACCGAGGACGCTCCGTCGACCACCCCGCGACTGGCCCTCCTCGACGTTGTAGCCGTCGTCGAGTCCTCAGAACTGGTCCTGTCCCTCGGCTACAATGGCAACATGCGGCATCGTGACCGCTTCCAGGCCTGGCTGGACGGGTTCCTGGGCGCTCTCCAGCGTCTCTCAGCCGAGCTCCCGGCCGTGTCCACCACCTTCACGCCTGGGGACTTTCCCCTTCTCGGCCTCGACGAAGACGGCCTGCTTTCCTTTGCCGATGCCGTCGAGGCCAAGGTGGGAGTATGGGGCCCTGCCGTCGTCGAGTCGGCCTACCCGTGCTCCCCGTTGCAGCAGGGCATCCTCGTCAGTCAATCCAAGGACCCCAGCGCCTACGTGGTCCAGGGAGTGTGGAAGATCTGCCCCGCGGAGGACCATCCCTTCCGCGTCGAGCAGCTGGAGGAGGCCTGGCATCGGCTTGTCCGCTACCATCCCATACTACGCACCATCTTCTGCGAGAGCAGTCGCGCCGACGGGATCCTCGCCCAAGTGGTGTTGCGGGATGATGCGGCCGCCGCAGCTCCCACGATCCAGAAGGTGCTGGACTATCAAGGCTCAGATCCCGTCCAGTCCTTGCGATCCTCACCTGCGCCGCTCCCGCTGGACAAGGCTCCCGTAGTGCTAAGCATCTACACGACGACCCCTAGGGGCGACGCCTACGTCTCTCTACAGGTCAGCCATGCCCTTATTGATGGCACCTCCCTAGGCGTCCTAATGGGCGATCTCCAGAAGGCATACCATGGCGACCTTCACGGCTCCGGCCCAGTCTATAGCGACTACATCTCTCATGTCTACCGCAAGCCCCTGGCGCAGTCACTCGAGTACTGGTCCGACGTCCTCGCGGACACTCGCCCGTGTCTCTTCCCCGATCTATCTACCACTCCAGGCGTCCGGGAGCTGAACAAGATCACCCGTGTCGTGCCCAACGTGGACGGCATGCGTCTGCTCTGCCGGACACACGGCGTCTCCATTTCCAATCTCTTCCAACTCGCCTGGGCGCTGGTCCTGCGAGCCTTCACCGGCTCCGACGACATCTGCTTCGGCTACTTGACGTCCGGCCGCGACGTGCCCGTGGACCGCATCGAGGAGGTCGTCGGTCCCCTCATCAGCATGCTCATCTGCCATACCAACTTCGGCGCCGGGGACGAGGCTCAGCCAGCCCTCAGCTTGCTGCACGATATAAGACGCGGCTACGTCGACAGCTTGCCCCATCAACACTGCTCGCTGGCGGACATCCAGCACGCATTAGGAGTCGGTAACACGGGCTTGTTCAACACAGTCATGTCTCTGCAGAAGATGACCGCCGAAGAGGAGACGCCAGAGCAGCTTCGGTTTGAGACGGTCGAGGGCCACGACCCAAGTGAGGTATGAGCATCCCCCTTTACTCGATTGATCCTTGGCATTGGACGCTATCGCTAACTGACTGGGACCCCTAGTACAATATCACGCTCAACGTGCTCGACGGCGACAAGGACATTGAACTGCACTTCACTTACTGGACCGACAGCCTTTCGGACAGTTACGCCGTGGACGTGGTCGAAGCAACTCTCCGGGCGCTGGATGCCATCGTTCAAGACCCCGGGCGTCCGCTGCCCGTCGTGGGCCTGCTGAGCGACGACAGCCGCCGGCGCATTCTGCACTGGAACAGCAGCCCACAGGTGCCCCTCGAGTCGACGGTACACGCTCTCATTGAAGCCCACGTCAAGGAGGTTCCGGATGCATGCGCGGTCACCTCCTGGGAGGGCGAGCTATCATACGCCGAGCTGGACCGCCTTAGTACTCGTCTCGCCTGCCACCTCCGCTCGCTCGGCGTCGGACCCGAGGTCACGGTGCCGCTATGCTTCCGGAAGAGTCTCTGGACTGTGATTGCCATGGTGGCCGTGATGAAGGCGGGCGGTGTCTTTGTGCCCTTGGACCCATCTCACCCTCCCGAGCGTATCAGCATGATCGTCGAGCAGCTCCCGGCCCGGCTTGTCGCCCTCGCCTCGCCAGACGTCACCCATCTTGTTGCCCATCTCGTCGACACAACCTTTGTCGTGACAGCGGATTCTCTCCAGCAGCTTCCAGGACAAGACAGCCTCTTGGCTCCATCACCTGCCGCCACGCCGGACAACGGGGTTTATATCATCTTTACCTCCGGCTCGACTGGCCTGCCCAAGGGTGTAGTGCTCGACCATCGCGCCGCGGCCACTGGCACAACGCTCCACGGGCGTGCAATGTCATTTGGTAGGGACACACGGACCCTGCAGTTTTCCTCGTATAGTTTTGATGCCTGCATCATGGAGATCATCACCACCCTGGTACATGGCGGATGCGTGTGCGTGCTGTCCGAGGACGAGCGTGTCAACGATCTCGCAGCCGCCATCAATCGACTCCGCGTCAACTGGGCGTTCCTTACCCCGGCTGTGGCTAGTACTATTGATCCTTCCGAGGTCCCTACCCTCGACCTCATCGCCATCGGCGGCGAACAATTGGCACACTCTGTCATCAAGAAATGGGACTGCGGTACGTGCCGCGTAGTCCAGGTCTATGGACCGACGGAGTGCTGCGCCATATGTACCTACGACGACAGAACGGGGCTGCCTGTACGCCCTGAAGTCATCGGAAAGCCCATGGGCTGCACCACTTGGATCGTGGACCCTCGTGATCCCAACGTCCTCATGCCGGTGGGCGCCGTCGGCGAGCTGCTCATCCACGGCCCTATCGAGGCCCGCGGGTATCTCAACGACGCTGACAAGACCCGGAGCGCCTTCTTGACGGGCCTTGCCTGGTTGCCAGACGAAATCAAGAACGACCGCCTGTACCGAACGGGAGATCTAGTCCGCTACAACACCGACAACACACTCAGCTTCGTCCGGCGCAAGGATACCCAGGTCAAGGTACGAGGCCAGCGCATTGAGCTCGGCGAGATCAGCTACCAGATCGGCGCCTCGCACGAGGACATCGCAACACGCTTAGTGGTGCTTGGGTCCGCTGGCAAGTTCGCCGGCAAGATCGTTGCCGTCCTGGCCTTCCGTGACCTGGGCATCGATCAACAAGGCGGGCCTCTGAAGGTGCTCGAGAAGCAGGAGGACCAGATCCAGGCCCAGGCCAGGCTAGTCGAGATCCAGAACTTCATCGCCGACAAGCTCCCCTCGTACATGCATCCGGCCGCCATGATTGCCGTCAACGCATTACACACCACCGTTGCGGGCAAAACTGACGCCCGCCGTGTGGCCGCCTGGGTCGACAACATGGACGACCAGACGTACAGCCGCATCATGAGCCTCGCCGAGACGGACGAAGCCCCCGCGCCTGTCGGAGAGATGGAGCGGATTATCCACGCGGCCATCGGCGAGGTGGTGAACTTGTCTCTCCAGCAAGTCGACATGCGCCGTTCCTTCATCAGCTTGGGAGGCGACTCCATCACCGCCATGCAGGTCATGGCACTCTGCCGCTTGAAGGGCATCTCACTGCCGGTGCAGGATGTTCTCAAAAGTGCCAACATCACTGCCATGGTGGCCAAGGCCAAGAGACTCGGCCTCGGGGCCTCCGCCAGCGTCGAGAAGGCCAGCGAGGAACTCCAGGATACCCCCTTCCCCCTGTCTCCTATCCAGAAGTTACACTTTGACCAGTTCCCCGAGGGGGAGAACCACTACAACCAGAGCATGCTCCTCAAGCTGCAGCGGCCCGTCTCTGCCGGCGTAATATACAAGGCCCTCAAAGAACTGGTGCGGCGTCATCCGATGCTCCGCGCCCGGTTCGAGAAGAACTCTCGGGATGGTCAGTGGACGCAGAGGGTGAGCCCGTATGCTGACGAATCCTTCTCGTTCACCAGCAATACACTGGCTTCCTGGGACGAGGCCCAGCTCCTCCTGGCTGAGGCTGAAGAATCCCTCGACATCACTGGCGGACCATTGCTCGCCGCCAGGTTCGTCCATGTCCCTGAATTTTCAGCCCTCTTCATGGTCGCCCACCACGTTGTCATCGACCTCATATCCTGGCGCACACTCCTCAGAGAGCTCGAGCAGCTCATTGATGGTATACCACTTCCCGAAGCACCATTATCTTGGTCGTACCAGCGATGGGTCCGCAGCCTCCAAAGCTACTCGGAGGCGCACGCGTCGTCTGCCCTGGCGCTGGCTTTCACTGTCCCCGAGACGCACGGCAGATATCATCCCTCGGGGGCAGATGTCGCGGCTCTGGTCCAGGAGACAGTCGGTTGGTTCACCGCCATTGCGCCCCTCGTCATCACCACCCATGGAGGGGACTATGTCGACTCCCTGATACTCGCCAAGGACATCCGCCGCGCCGTGCCGAGCTCGGGAGTACCCTACTTCACGGCCAAGATGCTCCAGCAGTCGCAAAAGACGCCGCTGGAAATCCTCTTCAACTATCTCGGCAGGTTTCAGCAGCTTGAGCGCGCCGACGGCCTCTTTGAAGCACTCCCCAAGTCCATGAGCCCCGTGGACGTAAACCTCTCCGCGGCCCGCCTCTCGCTGATCGACCTCTCGGCCGTCGTCGAGCGGGACGCCTTGACCGTGTCCTGGAGCTACGACGGGAAGATGAAACACCAAGACAGACTTGTGAAATGGCTGGCCTTGTACGAGCAGGCGTTGACCGAGGCCGCGTCCGCACTACAAAAGGCTGATGTGCAACTTACCCGGAGCGATGTGCCCCTATTGCCAGTTTCTCACAAGGAATTGGGCCCATTTAACGAGACGTTGGCTGCCATGACGCCCAATGGCATCGGGGGCATTGAGGACGTCTATCCGACGTCGCCCATGCAGCGCGGGATCCTCTTGAGTCAGTCAAAGGACGCCTCCCAATACGATGTCCATGCCGTCTGGGAAATCTGCCCTTCCGAGGCTCGAGGCCAACCGATTGACGTATCCCGCCTCCAACAAGCCTGGGATCGCGTCGTCCAGCGGCACCCGATGCTGCGGACCATCTTCGTGAGTGGCCTCCGTGAGGACAGCCAGTTCGACCAGGTAGTCCTCAAGGAGTTCCACCCGCTCATCACGTACTTTACCTACAACGACGACGAGGACGAGGACAACGGCATCGCCCTGCAGCGGCTTTGGGGGGCTGCCAGAGGCGGGTTCGATGCCAACGCCCCGGCCCATCGTCTGGCCATGTGCTCCAGCCCCGGCGGCAAGGTGTTTGCCCACTTCCAAGTCAGCCATGCCTTGATCGACGCAACCTCGCTGCAGATTCTCCTCCGGGATTGGAGTCGTGCGTACGCGAGTGACCTTACGGTGTGCGTTGGCCCGTCCTATTCCAGCTACATCGCCCACATCCAACGGACCACGCTCGAAACATCGCTACGCTTCTGGATGGGCCAGCTCGAAGGCACCGGCGCCAGTCGGCTGCCCCGGCTGACCGACGGCGTCGTCCCGGCGGGCCCCCGGCGCCTAAACCGGCTCGACGTTGACATCCCGTTCGCGGCCCGTCTCCGCGCCCTCGCGAAGCGGCTCAACATCTCGGTGGCCAACATCTTCCAGCTCGCCTGGGCGCTGGTCCTCCGCTCCTACACCAATTCCCAAGATGTGTGCTTCGGCTACATCACTTCGGGCAGGGACGTCGAGCTCGACGGCGTCCAGGACGTGCTCGGCCCGTTTATCAACATGCTCATCTCCCGCGTCGTCTTCGACGAGGGCAAGACGGCCGCGTCCATGCTTCAGAAACTGTTCGGCACATACCTTGACAGTCTGCCACACCAGCACGCGTCCCTGGCTGACATCAAGCATGCTCTGCAACAGGTTGGCGAGCAGCTTTTCAACACAGTGCTCTCGTTCCAGAAGGTGTCCGCGTCGGGCGGTGCAGGCCAGGCACAGGAGTCTCCAATTTCCTTCCGCTCTGTTCGGGGCGCTGATCCCACAGAGGTAAGTAGTTCCGGGCGGAACGCATGCAATCATGGCGTTGTTAAAGAAAGTAAGGCTAACACAAGCTTGCATTAGTATGATATTACAGTCAATGTCATCGAATCTGACACAACCATCGACCTGTCGTTTGTCTACTGGACCTCGTCTCTGTCCGAATCACAGGCCAACAACCTCTCCTTGTGCCTGCTTCAATCCCTGAGGACCATTGAAGCCACTCCAAACCAAGCCATTGGCGGCCTCGACCTCTTACCTGCGGAACATGTCGCCCAGATCACGCGCTGGGGCGACCGCCTGCCCAGCCTTGTTGACAGGCGTATTCACGACCTCTTCGGCGACATGTGCCGTGCCCATCCAGCGGCACCCGCCGTACGTGCGTGGGACAAGGACTTCACCTACGCCGAGCTCGAGGACGCTTCGTCACGCCTGGCTGGCCTCCTCCTCCAGCAAGGGCTCCAGCCTGATACCTTTGTTGCTCTGTGCTTCGAGAAGACTGCTTGGGTCATCGTGGCCTCCCTCGCCGTCCTCAAGGCGGGCGCCGCGTTGCTCCTCTTGGACCCCGAAGTGCCACAGGAGCGGATGCGAAACATGATACGGCAGGCCAGCGCGTCCCTGGTTCTCTGCTCCCCGGCTTGCAGGATCACGGTGGAGGATTGGGACATGACCCGAATCGTCGTCAGCGGCGAGTTCCTCTCCGCGTTGCCCTCCTTCGCCGGCCCTTTCCCCGACATCGCCAGCTCCAGTGCCGCGTACATCATCTTCACGTCGGGCACGACCGGCACGCCAAAGGGGGCGGTGGTGGAACACGGCTCGTATTGCACCAGCGCTATGGGACAGGCAGCTTCCATGTCCATCGGTCCGGAGTCGCGCTGTTTGCAATTCGCGTCCTTCATCTTTGACGCCAGCATGATCGAGATGATTACCCCCCTGCTCGTGGGCGGCTGTGTCTGCATGCCACGGAGACAGGACATGGTCAGCGACTTGCCGCGTGTTATGATGGACATGGACATTAACTGGGCCATCCTGACGTCGTCTTTCCTGCGCACCATGAGCCCCGACACGGTTCCCTCTCTCAAGACGCTGTTCCAGGGTGGCGAGCCCATGTCACAGAAGGACATTGACATCTGGGCCGACAGAGTCGCCTTGGGCAACGCATATGGACCCAGCGAATGCAGCGTCGTGGCCGCCGCCTACCCGCGCGTAAACAAGGCCACTGAGCCATCCAACATTGGCTATCCCTCCGGATGCGCTCACTGGGTTACCGAGCCGGCCGACAGGCACCGTCTCGTCCCCATCGGATGTATCGGCGAGCTCCTTCTCGAGGGCGCAACGCTGTCCCGCGGCTACATCAACAGCCCTGCCAAGACGGCCGAGGCCTTCATCTCCGGTCTGGCCTGGGCACCGCGCATGGGACGCACTCTCCAGACGCGCTTCTATGCCACGGGCGACCTGGTGCGCCTCAACTCGGACGGCTCCGTGACCTTTGTGGGCCGCAAGGACAACCAAATCAAGATCCACGGCCAACGCATGGAGCTGGGCGAGATTCAGCATCACCTGTCGGCCGTCACTGAGATCCGGCACTCCATGGTCCTAAGCCCGTCGGAGGGCCCATTGCGCAAGCGCCTGGTGGCTGTTCTCGAGCTCAAAGAATACTCCGGTTCTTCCTCCTCGGGCGACACTCCTGACGAGCTTCGCCTCATCAATCCGTCTCTACGTCCCCAAGCAGCGGAGAGTGTCCGCCGAATCCGCGAAGCGCTCAGCCGCCATCTCCCCGCGTACATGGTTCCATCTACTTGGGTTGTCGTCCAAGGCATCCCGACCATGATATCCGGCAAACTGCACCGGCCCGCGGTCCAGGCCTGGGTCGAGAGGGTCGACAATGACACCTATCGGGAGATGCAAGCTGCAGGCGACGTAGCGAGCAAGTTGGAGCCTAGCGAGAAGGTTGCCATGCAAATCAGCCAGAAATTGAGCGGGCTTCTCAGCAACATCTCCGCCACCGATGCCACGGAAGACGTAGCCGGCAAGGACATCGTGCCGATGCAATGCGGCCTGGACTCCATCTCGGCCATTTTACTGTCCACCTGGATTCGCAAGACGTTTGACGTGAATGTTCCCTTGTCGACTTTTCTGTCGTCCGAGACCAGCGTCCGGACACTGGCCATGCTCATCGAGGAGAAGGCTGCTCCGAGCTCAGAGCGGCCCGTCGTCCAGCCAGGAAAACCGGCGGCGCAAGCAGCAGTACCCCTGAAAGGGGACATCGACCTGCGTTCCGAGTTCCAAACGCTGGACCGGAGACTATCTGAACTACCCATGTCAGAGACAGAGACAATCACCGCCACGGCGTCCCAAACTCCATCATCCTTCCTTGTGACGGGCGCCAGCGGCTTCCTCGGCAGCCAGATCGTCAAGCAACTCCTCCAACGGCCTCGAGTATCCAGGGTAATTTGCCTCGTCCGCGCTGAGAGCGACAGCCAGGCAAAGGAACGTATGGTTGACGCCTGCCATAAGGGCCAGTGGTGGCAGCCCGAGTTCGACGCCCGCCTCGAAGCTTGGAGCGGCGACCTGGCCAAGCCGCATCTGGGACTCGACGACGCCCGGTGGGCTCGCATCACCGGCGGCGAAGTCGACGCAATCATCCACAACGGCGCCGTCGTCCACTGGCACGTCGGCTACCGTGACATCAGCGACGTCAACGTGGGCAGCACCGTGGACCTGCTCTCGGCGCTTTCGGCCGCCCCCGTGCCCCCGCGTCTCGCCTTCGTCACCGGCGGCTACTTGGCCGGCGTACACAAATCCGACGACGAGATTCTAGGCCTCCTCGCTGACGCCGACGGCTACTCTCAAACCAAGTTCGTCGCGGAGCTTCTCGTCCGGCACCACGGGGAGCGGCTGCGGCGTGCGCGCCCCGGATCACCGGCCCCCGTCATCATCAAGCCGGGCCTCATCATCGGCGATGTCGAGCACGGCGTGTCCAACCTCGACGACTTCCTGTGGCGTATCGTAGCCTCGGCCGTCCGCATTAGCGGGTTCAACGTCCAGGAGGCCGATGATCCTGACGCGTGGCTCATCGTCGCCGGCAGCGACCAGATTGCCTCTGCTACCGTCGACGCCTGCCTGCTGCCAGCCTCTACCACCGCTGCCGGGCCGTCGTCTGTCCGATTTGTTGATGGTGTCAGCGTGAAAGCCCTCTGGCGGCTTCTGGTGGACGAGTTCGGCTTTCCCCTTCGTCCCATGGCCCGCCAGGAATGGCTCCGGCGCCTCGAGGAGGACATGGACAGCGAGGGTCCCAGCCACCCTCTCTTCCCGGTCTTCGGCTTCCTCCGGGAGAAGCAAGGGTCCATCGGAATGCCGCGGATGATGGACGGGGAGCCGGTGTTTTCTCAGGAGGAGACTTTGCTCCGCCTGAGACGGAGTATCAGGTATCTCAAGGACATTGACTTGTTCGCAGCTTCCGACGGACGCGGCCCCAACGCCACCCCGGCCTTCCACTCTGTCTTCCGCCGGGCCGGTCTCAAGTCGGCCAAGACGGCCTTCTTTTAGATTCCCAACGTGACCATAGAATGGGATTGAGCGTGCGTGTGTAGTGTTAATTTGCGGTACATGTCAGGGAGTTGTGTTGGACCATATGCGTTTGCATGAATCGTTACCAGTAATACCATTTTCCTTTGCTTTCCCTCGCCCTCAGCTTTCCATGTCCTAATCGTCAAATAACGACGGCCTTTCTTTTTTTCTTTTGGGACCTACCAATGTTCGACATCCAACCTCAATCATCTTCCATCCAACTCGTGGGCATCATCAATCCCGCTGTCACAGGGTAAGCTGATATTGACAACTTCAGGACGCAACCGGGTTGGTAATCTTGCTGTGTACTTCAAGCAAATCTGAGAGTTGGAGAAGGAGTCACCCAACGTCTCATCGCCAGGTATATAGCGCGTATGCTCTCTAATTTCAATGGCAGTGATTAAATACTGGTGTGGAAACAAAAATATGGTGGCACATGGCGATTATGACACACACGTCGCAGCTCATACCGAGGATTGACTCTAAACTATCATGGACGTCTATCAAAGGAAACGCCCTGGCTCGACTCCCATCATTCTTCGTCAGCGTCTTCACTGGGCAGCCTCACCAGCAGCAGGAGAGCAAAGGCTAGGGCCACAAGCAAAGCAATTCCAAGGTATGGCAGTCCAATCCAGGCATGGCCCAATTTCATCCCCGCGGTGAATAAAGCCGCCAGCATGGGCTGTGCATACACGTTACCCACCGTCTCAACGATAGACATGATGGAGTATAGCCTAGTTCGATGCGCGGCGTCCACATATATGGTGGCTAGGCTACGTAGATGGCTCCCCCAGCCGGCGCCTAGTGATAGGATGGCCAGACCGAGGATAAAAGTGCCTAAATTTGGCGCCGTAGACATGACGGAAGAACCAATCAGTAGTACTACAGACGATGCCCGTATGAGGAAAAGGTCGCGTTGGCGAGAATTTGGGATGCGCGCTGGTGCGGCAAGGAAGCTTGCCACAGCCGGGAGGATCCAAAGAATGGAGAGCGCCGTGGCGAAGCCATAAAGCGACGAGAGATAGCCCGTCTGCGCGAGGGAGATGTGATACCGCTTGGAGGCGAACTGCGACATGAGCTGCATCGTCGACTGGAAGAGAGGGAAGACGGCGAGGCTGGCCAAGAGAAGCAGCACGAGAGACGGCGACTCGAAAACAGCCAGCGACTCTCGAATCCGGACGAGGGTGTGCTCAATAGCACCGGCGACGCTATGCTTAGGCGATGCCTGCTCGGCCATGTGGTCTTGTAGCTCCTTGCTAGCCGGCTTCACCTCTGGGAGGATCTGAACGGCGACGGCCAAGAGAAGGAAGCCGCCAATGGCAAGCCAGACAACAAACCAGGGGCCGACCTTGTCCATAATCTGCCCCGAGACAGCCGGTGCCACGAGGTTGCCGAGCATGCCGCTGAGATAGGCGCGCATGAAGGCCGTTGTCCTAGAACCTATTCAGCGGTGATACTGGCGTACGAGCAACGGACTCGAGCGACAGCACATAGCAAGAAGCTTACCTTTTCTCCTCGGTGACGACGTCTGAGACCATGCTGAAGAGCGCGGCCGTCAGAACCGCGTTGCCGCCTCCAATGACCTCCATAGCGGGCCCCAGCCAGATGGCCTCAAGCGGCAGCGTCCTTGGAAAGGCGCACACAAAGGCGAACCAAACGAGATCCAGGGTGATGCCGATGACGGCGATGCTAAGGACAGGCTTCCGCCCTATCCTGTCGGCCACAATGCCCCAAGGAAACGTGCAGGTCGCGCCCACGGTCGCCTGGATGGCGGTGTAGACGGCGAGGATGTAGGCCACGCGCTCCTGGATCTCATCCGCCTTGCAGAGTCCCTCGTCGATGGGACTGACCGGGTCCTGGAGCCCGTAGTGCGTCCTGCAGGCAATGTCCTCGACGAGGCGTATCGCAGGGATAGCCCACAGCCCGCTGGACGAAGCGCCGAGAAGAACGAGCCCACAGACGGTGAGCACGAAGGCACCGGGATCATGGACTTTGGGAATATGCACTTGCGGCCGGCCTTCCGGCACGGAATCGGCGACGAGCGGAGTCGTTTCCGTCGACGTCGGCATTGGTGACCCTGAACTAGGCGATGAGGGCATGACTGTGGTAGTTAAACCTATATTAACCCTGGTGGCTCTTGTTGGCGGCTGGCGTTTCGATGATGCAAAGATGGTTGCTAAACTGGAATGGGAATGGTGGGCGGTATTCAGGAACAAAGTTATGTTGGTGTTAGATTATATACCGGTCAACTACAGCTATAAAACAATTCGGGTGCCCTTAACCTTGGCTAAAAATAGCACAGCTGGTTAATCCACCAGTTGGATTAAATACTACGTAGTAGCTGCGCCGTTTTGAGCAAAGTTTGGGGTACCCACTTATGCTCATAGCCGTAATTGTCCACGTATATAATCTGCCTTGGATGGGACCCTGTCTTACGAAACCTCTAATAGACCAATATCCTCCTCACCTTACAGGGGGCGTGAGATGGAATGAAACCCCTCTCGAGAAAACAGGGGGCCAGAGGCATCTTAGAAAAATACAATTGCCAGATCCGGAATCCACACTATATTTAGTATTAATCCCTGGATCAAGTGTGCCCTCTATCTCGAGTGCTTCAATAACTAAGGCAATGAGGACAAAATGTTTTAATAAAAGCAAATTTAGTCTGAATCTAGCAGCTAGTTAACCCAGATATAGCTAAATAGCTGATACAATATCCAAACAAACCGCTGGTCAGATTCTATTTTAGATAAATCCCTGCCCGGGACCCAGTACGATATGTAATGCTAACAATCATCTATTACCAAAGCGAGCACCTAATTTGATCCGGACCGGGAATCTAACGGGGCCAATATGCTTCTATTATTATATCTGCTTCACTACGGATTTGGTACCTCTACCACTTATCGAGATTCACATTGATGACTTGCAACAACCATTAAATCAGCTCAATGCATGGGCTATCATAAGAGCACCAAGAATAGTAAATGCCAGCCAAGGGGAAATCGCAATAGAAACGCATTGGGTGGTGCCTATATGTAAGTAGTCAATTACCCTTATACAAGGCACTAACTGACTGCCAGGGTGCGGGATCGTCAAACCACCGTTTCTATTGGTGTTCCCATGATAATAAATGATCTCTACCACGATGTCGAAGAGCTAGTCATGGACAACTTCCAGATGATACTCCAGAAACTGCTCAATATATCATTTCCCGAATGGAGCTCGACAGAGCTGGTAAGCGCTCCAAATAAAAAGCAAGTTGATTCCCTGAAGAATATAGCGGCACATTTACATTTCTGTTACTGTTCACCACCTTGTCTTCTTCTCAGTCGGGACCCCTACACACTTCAGACTACCGTTCAAAATATACAAGCGATCTTCAGATTTTGGTATGATAGTTCCCAGGGTCTAGAATTTTCAGGAGGGAATCATCACTTGAGTTTGACCTTGAAAGGTTGGTATTAGTGAGTGACTCTATTTCTTCTTTATGCAGCTCGCTGCTGATACACCCAGTTACTACGTAATCAACTTTCACCAACAGTTGCAAAGACAGAGCTATAAGCTCGACGAACTTACGGTCCTACTTGATGCCGCAAAACACGTCTTTAGTCTTGTGGGAGATTCATTACTATATTGGACACCGGAGCACTTTCCCATGATTCAATAAGTCACCCTGTCTGCCCCAGGAGTCCGCCCTAACGCAGATATGAAGTCTTTCTGCATTATTCTCCTTTATAATAGCTGTCGCAGCTGATGGTGGTATCACTTCATCCAGAAGCGACCAGCTCTTGTGTAAAATTCGGCCAGGTCTCCTCGCTCTCAAGCAGTCCGAGCAAGTCTATGTTCTAGCACGATGGATTCCAAACTTCTTTATGGATATATTAAATCGTTCAGAGCCTCTTGCCAATCAAGAACGTCATCGCGCCTGCAAGACGATTGAAAATGGCGATAGCCACACATGCAGCCAATAACAGCAGAAAGCGTTCCTTCTGATTTGGCTGTGAACACTGCCGAGTTTGCGGGTATCCACACAACTACCAACGCGGCCGATTACACTGCGCCAGATTCACGCCCAGTTCTTATTGAAGAGCCACACTTGGGATTTGGCAATGCTATATACGAGGAAGGCTAGGATCTGGAAGAGTCTATGCAGGGAGAGAGCGGGTTTTGGTCGATGTACGTAACAACCAGCCTCCTCTCAAACACCTATACGAGCGTTGTGATGGATTTTTAACAATCCGACTTATCCCAGCACCAAGCTCTATACTTCTCAACCGACCTCGAATTTGCCGACTCGGAATGTGTGTAAATGATAAGGAGGAGCAGGTTTCTTGTTTCTAAAGTGATACCTATATTGGCCTAATGTCATTTAGTCAACTGCACAGAGGACTTTCATTCTTAATAAACATATTTACTTATACTTAATAAGCTGCCTATAAGCTAAGTGTTTATACAAGCTATATTGCAATTGTTAAAGGGGCCTGTATGGATTCTGGTATATATATATACCTTGTCCCCTTAACAGCAATCAGCCTACCCTACACCTGGATATAGACTGAAGTGTAACAACATATTAGCATCAGTATATTATTATCTTATAGTTCTTATAGTAGAGCCTAACCCCTCTTTATCTCTTTCCAGCGCTATATATATACATATTTTAACAGCTGTAGTCTATATAGTACTTCTTCTTAACTAAATATACCGGTGGAGTATTACAGTCCCCCAGCTCCAGAACAGCTTTAATTAGACTGCTGGCTGTTAAGATATTTCTATATATAGTGCCGGACACTTATCAGGTTGAGTTATATAATCGCATATAATTTCCCGAAATTACTCTGCAAAATAACCCCACAATAACTTCTGCTTATCTTCTGACTTGAATAAGATTACTTAAAGATGAATCCACACCGCCCGCTAGACAGTAGGTAAGATTCACAAATGAGGGGTTTTTTTCTGCTGAACTCTAATTGTCATCCAATTTTCATACACACCCCTTTTGACAAAATGCTGCGTCTTGCAAATGAGCTTCATTTGAGCATTGCCACTCAACTGGAGTCGGAAAGAGATATTAATGCACTTGCTCGAACTAACCGCAGGCTCTTCGCTTGCTTAGATCCCTTTCTGTACCACCGGAATGTGCAACAGTCCGGAAGCTCAGCACTTCAATGGGCTGCCATACATGGCCAAGGGCGAACAGTCAAGAGAGCAATAGACGCCAAGTGTGATGGGATAGGCGAAGCAATGGGACTATCAGTGAGAAATGGGCAGGAAGAGGTAATGAGGATTTTGCTGGCTATCGATGGGGTTGATGGAGACTGGAGGGACGAAGATGGCCGGACAGCACTCTTATATGCCGCAGCGGAAGGACGCAAGTCGATCGTTAAGCTTCTCCTAGACTCGGGAAGAGTCGAAATCGATTTGGGGGATAACTGTGACCGGACGCCGCTATTTTGGGCCACCGCAAGCGAGCACGAGGCCGTCGTCAAGCTTCTTCTAGACTCGGGAAGGGTCGAAATCGATTCCAGGGACAACTGTGACTGGACGCCGCTGGTGCAGGCCGCCGCGGTCGGGAACGAGGCCATCGTCAAGCTGCTGCTCGAGACAGGCGCCGACATCGAAGCCGAGGCTGAGGACGACAAGGGTAGTTGGACGCCGCTGTTACTGGCCGCCGCGCACGGGTACGAGGCCGTCGTGAAGCTACTGCTTAAGACGGGCGCCGACATCGAGCACAAGGATAGGCATAGTCTGACGCCGCTATTAAAGGCCGCCGCACACGGGCACGAGGCCGTCGTGAAGCTGCTGCTCGAGACGGGCGCCGACCTCGAGGCTAGGGACTGGTTTAGTTTCACGCCGCTGTTACAGGCCGCCGACAACGGGCACGAGGCCGTCGTCAAGCTGCTACTCGAGACGGGCGCCGATATCGAGGCTAAGACCAGGGGTGGTCGGACGCCGCTATCGCAGGCTATCGCGAAGTTACTGCTCGAGACGGACGCCAACGCTGAGCACCTCGACGGATTTGGTTGGACGCCGCTGTCGCAGGCCGCCGCGCATGGGGACGAGGCCATAGTGAAGCTGCTGCTCGAGCCGGGCGCCGACGCCAATGCCGAGGCTAGGGGTGGTGGGACGCCGCTGTCGCAGGCCGTCGTGCATGGGCATGAGGCCATCGTGAAGCTGCTGCTCGAGAAGGGCGCCGACGTCGAGGCCAAGGATGAAGATGGTCGGACGCCGCTATTGTGGGCCGCCGACAACGGGCACGAGGCCGTCGTCAAGCTGCTGCTTGAGAAGGGCGCCGACGTCGAGGCCAAGGGCAAGAATAGTCGGGCGCCGCTATCGTGGGCCGCTGGGTATGGGCACGAGGCTGTTGTCAAGCTGCTGCTCGAGAAGGGCGCTGATGTCGAGGCGAAGGATGAAGATGGTTGGACGCCGCTATGGCTGGCCGCCGAGAGGGGGCATGAGGCTGTCGTTAAGTTGCTGCTCGAGAAGGGCGCCGACGCCGAGGCCAAGGACAGCAAGTATAGTCAGACGCCGCTATCGTGGGCCGCTTTTGGGGGGCACGAGGCCAGCGTCAAGCTGCTGCTCGAGAAGGGCGCCGACGTCGAGGCCAAGAACAAGTATAGTTGGACGCCGCTATCGTTGGCCGCTCTTGGGGGGCATGAGGCTGTCGTTAAGTTGCTGCTCGAGAAGGGCGCCAACGTTGAGGCGAAGGATGAAGATGGTCGGACGCCGCTATGGCTGGCCGCCGAGAGGGGGTATGAGGCTGTCGTTAAGTTGCTGCTCGAGAAGGGCGCCGACGTCGAGGCGAAAGATAAAGATAGTGGTCGGGCGCCGCTATGGCGGGCCGCCGAGAGGGGGGATGAGGCCATCGTCAGGCTGCTTCAACGAAAATTTCGATAACTATAAGATACAGGACCATATTCTTCCCCCCTTTCGGAAAATGGTGCTTGTATAGTCTGTTGCAAGCAATAAGAGCCTTTAATAGCTTGACCTTGCCTTTTTGAACTATAGATAGTAAAGTAGTGCTTCTCTTCTATACCTTATATCAGACTATCTGGGCTTGGACCTAGTAGCTATAGTTGTTATAATAAAACACTGTCCAATTTTCAATAACTATATTAGAGTTGGGTCGAAGGGGGTCTAGGTTTATTTATAGCTGTGATATCTTAGCTTCGCACACATTCAATCCAAGGGATAATGTTCAATAGGGTGTGGATTAAGAAGCTAATTATTGTATGCCTTGAGGAACGACGAGAGGAACGAAGAGAGGAACGAACGAAGTGACGAAAGGTTTTATGCCGCCATCTTTTTCCGGGCCTCAAAATCATCTGGCTCATCCAATTAAAAGTTTTGCCCTTAAAACCCGTGCATCGGCGCCTGACTAAACCCGCCGTGCTGTCTATCTTTTTCCGTGATACCTTCCGTCTCATACAATATGGACCAAGGAGGTAAGATGACTAATCGTAGCAGGGGGCAAGCACATACTCTGTACTGACGGCCTGAAAGGGTTAGGAAACATCGAAATCGAAATCAGCCATATTGTCAGATTTGCACCGTCAGGCCAAAAACATAGTGCAACACTATAATTGGTACCTGCTTGCGTATCTGGGTCTATACCTCACTTTGACATGTATCCTGAGCATCTGGTTTTAAAAGGGAGAGGAGTTATTATAAAATTGCAAAGGAGATTAAAAGACACAACCGTGTATGATACACGGTTGACCGCTGGCGTCTTCACGGATATCTGCAGTCCCATATTGCAGCCCAGTGATGTTAAGAGCGGGGGTATCTATTATGCTGACCTTTTAACTATTATGTACATCATCCTGTATCATCCATGCCCTCTCTTTCTTCAATTGTCAAGCCGCTCTTTGCGCGGCCAACGTCAATAAATGCAAATATTAGGAGCGCAACACCCGAGGCTCCCACGCCAAGCCAGAACGCAACCTGATAGTTCTGCTTCAGATCAAGATACGAGGTCTGATTCACAGCAACTTCGCCAAACCCTAGCATTACGCTCATGCCCAAGAACAACATGCTATTGATGAGTGCGCCCGCTAGACCCTGTCGTTTGACAGGGAGGTTCGTCGTGATAAACACATTGCTGACAGTGAATGTGATGTCGATGCCGATTGTAGATGCAACCATAGCTGGCAGAACCCAAGCCCAGTAGTTCGGATTGTCAGGTATGATGGCAAACAGCAGGCAGCTTACGACATATCCGAACCCAGAAATAATAAGTAACAGCCGCCCGGGCAGCTTGTGGAGAGTAAACCCCCCCACTGTAGCAAGAAGAAGACCGCCGACGATCAGCGGCACATACCATAGAGCAGTTTGCAACGGGGACTTGTGCAGGACAAGTTCGATGTAGAAGCTCGTGTAAAATAGGAACAGACCATAAGAGCCGTATGCAAAGAATAGCGCCACGATAAGCGGTTTCATGTACGCCGGCGAGAAGAGGTCAGCCGGGAGTAGAGGATCTTCAATGACCCATCCCTCGATGTATACGGCGGTAGCAAGTGAGGACATGCCCGCAATGATTGTGACGATGATTTGTGGGCTGGCCCACCCGTTTGGTGCTTGAGAGCTATCCGTGATGGCGTAGATCACGAGGATCAGGCCTGGGACGATAGTCAAAGCTCCCCACCAGTCCATTGAAAGACCAGAAGGTGGGTGTCTGCAAAAGTCTCGAGGTACGCAGAAGACAGCGAAGCAACAGATGACACCTAGGATAATAGACCCAAGCCAGAAATACCATCTCCACGATAGGAACTCGCCGGAAACGCCACCCATGAGGATGCCGATAAAAAAGCCCAAAGGTGCAAAGGCTCCGTATAGTGCGAAGACGAGATTCTTCCGAGGTCCCGGGCGGTAGGTCTTGCCAAGTAGTGTGATGCCAGCAGGGAGAAAAGCGGCCGATCCAAGGCCCTGTAAAGCGCGGCAGATGATCAAAGTCATGTAATTCTGGCTGAAACCTGCGACCAGACACCAAAGACAAAACCAACCCAGGCCAGAGGCGAAAACAATGTAGGCGCCGTACATATCGCTTACTCGACCGAGTGGCAGGAGGAATGCTCCGGTGACAAGTGAGAAGACGCTCGATGGCCATGTCCGAGAGGCTTCCGGGATGTTAAGCTCGATTGCAAGAGGCGGAAGAATAATATGAAATCCCGAGACGAAGAATTCCTACTCCTGGTCAGCATGGCGGGTGAAAAATGACGACGAGATTGAGTGCACACACAGCCATGGCCATTGAGCCGAGCAGAGCAATTATGAAGCCCAATTCAGTCCATATCGTGCTGAAGACGGCCGGTCGCTGTCGGCCAAGTTTCTCGACGTCAATCGGCTCCTGAACAGCCATCGCTTCGGGGTCACTAATTGGGGGAGTCTCGCGAACCATGATAGTGACAATTGAGAGGAGATGCAGACTTGGCGACTGAAATCCATGCCGAGAGAACCATCCATTAAATAGAAGTTTAGCTCGGAGAATAAGGCACGAATTAATTCCTATCCATCACTGAGTTCTGCATCGCCCAATGACGAGGTGTTGTCGCAAGAGCCGATGCAGGACATGGAAATTTATCTTCCTGATTAAGCTTAGTGAGTCGATTCGGTCCCGCCATCGTTCGCGGCCAAGACCGAGAGATAATGTAAGCTTTTGCGTCCGTCAACCGCCGCCACCAGATCGGAAAAACCTTCCCTGTTAAGTTAATCACAGCGAGTGAGTCAAGTGTCGAAAGAACCAATATTTAAAACGCAGTTCTTTGCCTTATTCTGTCGTAATTCAAAAAGACCCTTTGAGCAGACCCCTGTTACCGTTGGGCATCCTGCCACGTGCGATGTGATTAAGACTTCGCTGGTTGTTAACTTGTTCACGAGATTTGAGAAGTTCAAGGTCCTCCTCACCGAGTTACGGAAGCAAGAGCGGGGCAGCTTTGGCCAACCATGCCGCGGAGCTTATGCAGGACAGGGAGTTTAACCTTCCTAACTGGGCCTAGTCCCGGACACCACCCGGACACTCGGCCTCCGGGTCTCCGAGAGGTGGGGCTTCAACTCGGAAATGTGATTCCTGCCCTTTGCAACTTCTCGGCCTTGGACCGTCGTTCACTTGCTTTGCCCCAGTCCTCGTCAATTTCTCATGCGCGTCGATTAGATAGCACAGCCCTACAGACTCTGCATGAATCACCTCCCTTCGAATTCCCGACATTTTGGGACGCCTGCTACCCCTCGTCTGGATGGATGACCTCCAGGCCTCAAGAAAGGCCTGCCATAACTGCCGCCCCCGCAAGCTGCGCTGCGACCGCTCTGTGCCGAGCTGTCGCAAATGCACAAACTCCGGGCAGATTTGTCTTGGCTATGGGAAAAAGATCAGATTCGCAGATGCAGTCGCCAGTCGTGGCAAATTAGCCGGAAAACGTATTCCCGTGCTTCCTGATGAGCCTGCAGTGCGGTCTGGCAGCGAACTACCGGCGACATCCCCATGTGCGGCCGGCGACGTGGTCATTCTCTCAACAGATAACCGCCTGCGGCTCAGGACAGCCAGGACACCATCTCCTACTCCAGGTCCTCTCACTATTCCTTTCACACTGGTAGATCCTCTGTTCCAAGATGTCGATGATACGCGCCGTTATTATCTTTCCTATTGTTCGTTACTCCCAGCGTTTATTATGAAGCTATTCCCACTGTTCGCTAACGAACCCCCTCAGACACAACCAGACTATGCCAGGATATGATGGCAGTGGACCTACCAGACAACCCTTTCCGCCAATTGATTCAACTCACAAAGTCAAGCCCACTTCTCCAGCACGTCGTCATAGCTTCATCAGCGGCACACATGGCCAACTCATTACAACCTCCAATATCCCAAGTGCTCACTGGCCCACTCACCAAGAGTTATGTCAACAAGGAAGCTTCTCTTCGGACTCGGATAGATGCCCTCACGAACAAGCAAAAGGCCTTACAACTACTCTACGCAACTCTTCAGAACATTGAAGCGGTTGGAAGTGAAATTGTTCTGACGGCTGTGATTTTCTTTATCAATCTTGAGTGCATTGAATCGGGCAAACATGGCTGGAAGGCTCATATCGAAGGATGTGGCAGATTGCTGAAGAACCTCCCGTTCCTCGGCACCCCCGGCGATGTCTTTCGTGATTGCATAGTCTCAGACTACTACATGTCAGTTATCATCCCGTAATGAAGACCCCTCTAACGTTCTAGGTACTATATCTTTGCTTCGGTTTTCGTCCATGAAGCGCTTGCCCCGCCACCATACTTCCATACTTCCCAAACCTCCGCTACGATACGCCGAGCCGCTGATATCAGCTTATTCTGCTCCCCCCCTGAAATCCTGCAGATCTTGCTGGCTGCAGCACAACTTTCAAACGAAAAAGTCGGTGACGATGAGTCAATAACAAGAATCACACAGGAAGGCATTAAGTTAATCAGTGACGCCACATCGTTTGACCTCGATGCGTGGGCAGCCAACATCAACAGCAAGACCATGGGCCGCCAAGTGATGGCTATCGAGAGCCGCAAGCATGCCGGAGCAACATTCCAACAAGCATGCTGCATTTACACCCTCTACGCCGTTCCCTCAATCAGGAACCTCTTGCCCGCAGACGCCGAGGAATCTTTTGCGCGTGACCTGACCTTCCACCTAGCTGCGATAACAGAGGAGGATTTAAACTTCAAGACAACCCTTTGGCCAAGTTTTATCGCTGGCTGTCAAGCAACAACCGCCGAACAACAGGCTTGGGTGATAGATAGGCTGCAGAAAATTGCGATTGAACTCCCGTGGGGCTTCGTGTATACCGCTATTGATACCCTGCTGGTAATTTGGAAAACAATAGCCGAAGGGGAAGGGAAGCAGAGCTGGCTGCAGATTTTGAAGGATCCTCAAGTAAACTTTTTAGTTGTTTGAGGCAGACACAGAACTGCTTTTTTAATATTAAGTACTTGAATCATATCCCGGAATGCTTTCATTCTACTAAAGATTCGGATCCTTGTCGTAGAACTCCAAAGTCGTATGTTCCATCACTACCCTCACACCAGAGTAATGACCCAGCCCTCCACCTCATTCTCGAAATATATCTATATATTAATTATAGTGCTATATAGCTTTTAGTTAGTATATTTCTCACTTTAATATAATACTCCTACTTAATAGGGAAGAAATATTTAGAGTAAGACCTTAATTTATAAAAGATATATACTATTTACTAACTCAGGTTTCTTAACTAATACCAGGCGAGGATTTTTACCTTCTTATTTTGTATTAGAAGCCGCAAAGTAAAAGGCCTATCCTTATATATTGGATATATCAGTTATTATACACAAGTCCGTAATCAACATCTTATATTCCTACCGGCCCAAACGTCACGAACCTAAAGGCAGGCATCTCGCCCCAGGAGTTCCGCGTATTAATGTCGACGGTGGCCGCTGTCCCTCACTATTGGATTGCCGCCCTAATCGCCGCTATTTGTCGCCTACTAGACGCAGTGCGATCATATGTAGTGCCGAGTCACTTGTCACGGGATCGGGCTTGCTTGTATCAGCCAACGTCTGCTATCAGGGGGTGGCGGAGTGCGAAAGTCGACATGTGAGAGTAACCTATGTATTTGTCCAGCGTAAAATGAATGGGTTTGGCAGCGAACGCTCTGTGGCGTGAATTATTCGAAGTCAGCACTAAGTGTACAGAACCAATGGAATACCGTACAGCCCTCATCGCCTGTGCACAATGGGTTTGTCTCATGCTCCAGGAGAGCGTGTACTGTGTCGATTACAATCACTCGTGGCCCCTCGTCATAGTGACGCAAGTGCTACCTCAGTTTTCAGGTGTCTCTCGGAGGTCTCATGAATTACAGAGCCAGTTGGAAGCATCGCCGAATAATAACATCCGGCTAGGCGGGTTGGGAAGCAGGCTGAGGATAGGAGGGTGCGCCCGCAACGGCCCTTGTGGCTCATGTGCCCTTGCGTGTGTGGAGAGCGAAATTGGCCATCAACGTGTGTAGGCGTGTTTCCGTGCTTTGTCTTCGCATTGGAGTCGACATCCGTTGAGAGGAATAGCTCGGTAAGTGCCTGAGCGTTTTTGTTAGAAGTACCTCCGTGCCCATAGTTTGCGCTGTTACATCGTAAGGAAAGGTGCAGAGGTGTCATATCCGAAGCACTATTGTCACATGTATCAGGATATCGGGATATCGGATTTCTGCGGTTATGACGGAAGTGAAGCTTTCCTTCTGTCATCCATCGCCACTTGCCTCGTCACCGGCCTCATCATCAGATAAGCCCTAGGCCTAGCTTTTCCTTGATTTTATCAATAGCTAGTTGAAGCCAAAGACCCCGAAGGATCCGGAGCCTCTCGGCTGTCCGAGGTCATCCGAGGTCATCCGACATCATCATCAGTCTCTTCATCTATAAGACTGACCCAAAGACCCTCTTTTAGATAGGAAGAATATCAAGAGCTTCTCGCACACATGATCATTTCCATCTGCTAGATACGACAACTATGCTAGCCAATTATTGTAGTATTATATTCGCGTCAGCACCAATAAGGGCCCGAATAGTATGCGTTACTTCCCTCTTATCACTCCCAGACATGTATTGTTGAACTGCAAGGCCGTATAATGGAGTTAACCCTGTTGTTGCCGGGCGGCACAAACATTCCACTTTGACCTACACCGTGCTCTGTGTGGCTCGATTCCCTACAGTAAAAGATCTCAAAGAAGATGAATATCAACTATAGTCATTGGATGCCTCGTATCAAAAGCACTGCCCATTTGATTACCCTACAGCACTGCCATCTTTTAGATGGTGTGGTGCGTTTTGATCATTAATACATTGGCTCGTTTGCAGGTAGATTTAAAGTTGAGTAGGTGAGTTGTAAGTTTTAATACAGGAGAGGTAAGCCTCAAACACCTTACGTATCCAATAGAAGGTAAAGTGTACACGGGCGACTTTTCTGATTTTCTAGTAGCCGGTCTGATACAAATCTTTCGGGAAGGGAAGGAGAAATGGTTATATAAAACGGGAGATTTCGAAGTAGATGCTCAAACGGGAAAAGTAAAGATAACATATCGACATATTGACGGGGAACAAGTTGCCAACGCTCACTAAGGTTCCAGAAGCTAGTCCGCTTGTAACGACAAGAGAAGGCCAAACTTGAATATCTTAAGATACAATCTACCTTTATTGGAGCTATAGTCAGCTGGAAGTAAGCTTAAAGCAACTTAAAGCGAGTTAGAAGTTTCTAGTAACTTATTTATCCGTTAGGAATTATAGTAAAATCTACTATATTAATAGTATAGTATCTATATACTTCTATTAACTTCTTTCTATACTATATAGTCAGCTGGAAGCTAAATCTGTATATTAAACTACTTAATATTAGTATAATATTAAATTAATAAGATAAAAAGGTATCTAGTACTTATTATATAAGAAATAATAGCTATTTTTAATATATTATAGAAATTTACCTTAAATAACTCTTATTATTAAATATTACTATCTAATAAATTTAAATTTAATAAAGATAATTTTCTTCTTTTTTTTTTAAGTTTATTTTTTAATATAAATATTCTTAAACTGTATATAATAGATATACTATTCTACTTTAGCTCTAATTATCTATATATAATTAGAATTCTATTTAAGTTTTAAAATAAAGCTATAATCTACTAGCTTAATAATATTAGTATTTTTCTTTTTAGTTAAATTTTTAATTTCTTTTATTTTATAATATCTATATAATAAACTTATTATAATCTTATAATATATATCTATTTAGTTCTTTTATAATTTAATTACCTTTAGTATATAAAAAATAATATAAGCTCTAATAATATTAACTTAAATAAATTTATTTTTAAAGTCTTTTAACTCTTAAATATAACTATCTATAAGTTTATTAATACTCCTCTATATACTATAGTATTTCTTAAAGAAGTTAATTATCCCAGGCTAATATAGCTAGTTATATTAAATTAATTAGCTAGTATAGCTTTTGTATCTTTTATTAAAATTAGATAATTAAAAATATTAATATTTATTTTTTTATCTTAAAGAATATCTTTAATATATAAAGTAGTATTTTAGTATTATATTTCAATAAGAATTCCAGTAGTATTAATTTTTATAAGAAGAATATATATAAGTTCTTATTTAATAAAAATAAATAATATAGTATTATTAATTCTAAATTTAATATTTACCTTTAAATCTAAAAATAACCTTTTTATTAAGGTTATATTTAATAAGATATTAGATATTTAAAGATAGATTTATAATAAGTTTATATACTAATTAAAGAAGATACTATTAGATATTTAGTAAATAGTAATAAAGGTAGAGATAAATCTTAAGTATTAAAGCCTACTAGAATATAAAACTAAGATATATATTACTATCTTATAGCTTAAAAATACTATAGTTTTATAAATAGAATACTTATTCTAAAAGGTTAGAATTTAATACTTAACTGAATAAGCTTTTTTATACTGCTAATAATCTAGCTGGATTATTAAGATAATACTAATAATAAAAGGTATATTAATTATAGATATTAGCTTCTCTTATTAGAGAATAAAAATTATTATATAAGTTGCTAATCTATTTTTTAATAATACTATAAGGTATTTAAAGTTTTAGCTATAGTAGAGAATTTAAAAGCTACTTTTAGATATTACAGTTAATTTATTAAATATTAAATATTAAGTATTAAATATAATAGTATTTTATAAAACTTACTTATATATTCTATTATAGTTAGTATAATATTAAAATATAGTATTTATTTTAATAACTAATAGATTAATATAGCTTTAGAATCTTTAAGGGATATTTTAATAAGTATTCTATCTTACTTTAATTTTAAGCTTAATTAAGAGAGAGCTAGCTGCTTAAAGGACTTTTATAACTATAAAAAAACTCCAATTTTAATTAGAAAGATATTATAGTATTAAGTATCTAATAATAATAATATAGACTTAAAAGCTATATAAGGTTAGTATTCTTAATATTTTAAAAGATATTATATTATAGGCTGAATTATAATTTATAGTTAAGAGTTTATAATAGAATAAAAAGAGAGGTAATTTTAATTTTAATCTATATATCTACTAGATTAATATATATAACCTAAGGCTTAATTTTTCTATTTTAATATATACTCTTCTTTTTTATTAATTAATATTACTTATAGTAGTTCTTTTAATTCTATAAGTTAAAATAAGAGTAGTATTACTTAATATCTTAATTATATTTATTTTTATTAAATATAGAGAGTTATTACTTATAGCTACTTTAGATAAAAGATATATTCTTAAAGATAATAAAATTAAATATAAGGTATTTAAGTATACTGCTATTAAATTTAAAATTAAGATTATATCTAATTTTAGTATATATAAGATAATAGCTAATATAAATTAGTATTTAGGTTATTTATCTATTAGTAAGTAATTTTTTAAATTATTATAAGCTCTTTATTATAATACTAATTAATATTAAAGAAATTAATATAAATATATTCTTTTAATTCTTTAAGTTTTAAAAGAATATAAAGATAGCTTTACTAACTTTATAGCTTAATAGTAAATCTAAATATAGCTCTATAATTAGCCTATTTTAGGAAAATAAACTATATACTTTTAATAAGAAAGAGTTAAAGCCTACTTTAAATTCTTATTTATAGAATATATTTACTAATATAGTATAGTATATAGTATTCTTTAAGATTTATAGTAAATTAATTTATAAAGCTTTATATTAATTAACCTATTAATACTAATTTTAGCTATAGTATAGATAATACTATTTTAATTATTACTATAGCCTTTAAAGTGTGAAGTTTTCTTTAAGCTGTTTATATTTAGTTTTCTAAATATAAAAACTGTAATTTTAATCTCTTTATTAAGTTATATAGTAGCTATTATAAATTTAAATTTACTTTTTATTTTAAGTAATAAAATACTGCTATTAATATTAAAATAATTAAAAGTAAAAAGATTAATTTTATTACTTTTAGTATTAATAATAAATAGATTAATTTCAGTAAGTTATTTTTATAGATATATAAAATATTTAGCCTTTTACTATATAAATATAGTACTAATATAAGTAATTAGGTAATTAATATAAGAACTATATTAACTTTACTGCTAATAATATATATTAAAAGCTTATTATATTAAAGTAGTATAGTATATATCTATCTATCTATTAAGCTAAGTATATACTGGTATTTACTAAATATTTAGATCTTATAGACAGTAATAATATATATAGTAATACTAATAATATCTACTTTTTAGCTATTAAAATCCTATTAAAGATATTAGTAGATATTAATATATATAATATTTAAGACTTTAGTAATAATACTTTTCCATTTAAAATATATACTATATATATTTAGATCTTAGCTATAATAAAGGCTATTAGTACTTAATTAATCTATAGAGAATATCTATTTATACTATATAATAAGTTTATAGTTAGTAGTAATTATATATCTTAAAAGAAAACTCTAATATATAGAATTATAATTAACTAAATTATTATAAAGGGAAGATTTTTTCTATATATATTATCTTAAGTTATTAATTTTAATATTACTATTTTAATTTAAGCTGGTAATATTAATATATTAATTTAAATTTTATTCTTAAAACCTTAAATTTTATTTAATAATATATAGATTAAATCTATAACTAAATAGGTAATTACTAAGTATTTAATTTTATTATTAAATTATTATTTATCTTTATTTCTCTTAAGCTATATATAGTTAATAAAATAGAATATAGTAAATATAAAACCTTTAGAAATTTAAGTTAGCTTTAAGTTTATAAAACTGACTATAAAATTCTAATATATTAGCTTAAAGCAGTACTTACTGCTTTTATATTAACTATATTAATAAAATCTATTTTATTTTTATAAAACTTAAGATTTTTAAATTACTTAAAGATAGTTATTTCTTATTACTAAAGTATTTATATATTTCTTTAGTTAAGAATATATAATTATTATATACTATATTAGCTATATCTAAATATTATAATAGCTAATCTAGCTTCTAATAATATATAATTATTATTCTTATTAGTAGTAATAATAAATAGATTATAGAAGCCTTTTTTAGGAATTTTATAATAGGTATACTTCAGCTTAAAACTGTTAACTTATAATAGACTTATTTAGTTTTTTACAGCTAGTACTGCCTTTTATAATAGTAGCTATTTTTAGTTTAATTAAAATTACTAAAAATAAACTGTAAGAAATACTACTAATATAACTATACTATTTCTAATTAAATTAATATATACTATTATTATTATAAGTAATATTAGTAGAAAAGTAATTAAATTAGAAGCTATAATATTTAAAAGAAGTTAGAGTAATAATAAATTTATCTATAGATAAAAAAAGTATAGTATTAACCTCTAGATATATTAGAGAGTCTTAAAGTAAATATATAGCTCTATCTTACTAAAGTCTACCTTAAGTAACTATAGGTATATACTGTATAGTATTTTAAATACTCTCAGTATTATTAATAGTAAAATATATAAATTACCTTATTATATATTAATTTATCTTAAGCAGTAAAATATAAGTACTTTATTATTATAGTATAATATTTATTTATTAGCTAAAAAGATAAGTTAAATTACTTATTATTTAATATATTATATACTGAATTATAATTAGGCTTATAATATTAGCTGGGCTAATTAAAGTTCTTACTGCTAAATAAGGTATATTACTTAATATAAAAGATAATATATAAGAGAGAAAAAGAGTTAGAGCTTAACTTCTTAAATTAATTACAGCTTATATATTTATAGAGGTTTTAACTTTTTTAAGCTGAGAAGCTTAATATTTAGTTATTATAGTAATATTAAGTAGGAAATATTTAAATTATAGATAAAACTGTATTTTTTTAACTTTATACCAGTAAGTTACTTATCTTAAAAAAGTAAATAGAAGTTAGATTAGTTATTATAGTATAGATATATATAGTGCAAGCTATATTTAAATAGCTTTATAGTTAGATATAGTTCTTTAAATTAAGTATACTATTTTATATAGTAACCTAAAATAACAGCTTAACTAAAAATACTATATAATACTATATATTTCTTTATCTTACTTTAAGTTATAAAAACTATAATAGATAAAATAAAGCTACTTATTACTATAGGGAGAATTAGTTTAATACTGCTTTATCTATATAAAAACTATAAATATATTATTCTTAGAGTATTTTTTAAACTTTTAGTTTTATAATAAAGATACTATATTAAGATAGTAGTTATAGCTAAACTCTATATATCAGTTTTAATAATAAAATTAATTTTTATCTATAAAGATAGAAAATTCTATATTAGGCTTAAGTCTTTAAGATTATACTAAATTTAAATAAAGTTTCTATTTAAACTTATTTATAGTAGTAGCCTTATTTTCTTTTACTTATTAAGATATTAGCTTACTTTAGTTAAAATAGTTATAAATATTAAAATTAAAATATTAAATAATATTCTAAAAGCTTATTATATTTAATAGTAGCTACTAAAATAATAAACTGAAAATCTATTAATAAATATATTTTATAATACTATTTTAAAATACTAAAAGTATTAATTTTCTATATTCTAACTCTTATAGCTTAAATTTAATATATATTATAATTAGCAGTTTAATATATAGCTTTTAATTCTTATCTTAATAGAATTTAAATTGCAGTTTATTATTATAGTAATATAATTTTAAAGTACTATTTTAAATATACTTATATATAGAGATTTTATAATATCTATTATTATATTATATTATATTTTAGCTAGATTTTCTATCTATAAGTTACTAAGCTATATTTTAAGTAATAGATATATATCTATATAAAGAGATATACTCTTTATATATTAAGTAGATTTTTTTCTAATTTAATTTAAGATACTATTTAGCTGAGAAATAGAATATTTAATACTCTATATTATAATTTAAATAGTAAAAAAAGAGAATAAATTAAGTTAGTTTATTATTACTTTAGTAGTTTTTTTACTGTTTAAATACAGTATAAAATTTATATAGAGTATTAAACCTTATATATTTAGAATAATATATAAATATAGCTTAAATTCTTATTAAATACTTATAATAAAAAGAGTTAGATACCTTAATAAGATAGTATTTCTAAAAGCTTTTTAAGTAACTAAATAAATATATAAAATCCCTTAAGGTCTAATAAAGCTAAATAATCTTATTATAGATAAGTTAATTTATAATAGTAATAATAAGTATATTAGAAAGTTAGTTTAAGAGGCTATATATCTAATTTTAATAGGCTAAAGTAACTATATAATCTATATTACTTAATTTTAAAATACTTATTAATTCTCTTAAAAAGCTATTAAAATAACTAACTGCTTCTTTATAAAAAAGTAGTAAATTAGGCAAATAAAAAGTAAAGGCTATATTTTAATTTTAATAGATACCTTATATTAAATATTAAAATTAATTTTTAATAAGTTATTTATAGCTTCTATATACTAAAGGTACTTTTAATTTAGCTATAATATATATATTATCTATTAATTTAAAAGTTATATTTTATATATATAAGATTCTTTTATTATTGAAATTACTATTCTAATTACTATTTTAAATTTTATATTATATACTTATATAAGTATAATAAGGAACTTTATCTATTAATTATAAATTTAATTACAGTTTTTTACCTTTTCTAACTACTAAGTATATAACTTTCTCTATAATATCCCTTTATTATTTAATTCTTTTAGATTCTTATAGTTAGTATATATTTAGGTTAATTTTAATAAAGCTATAGCTTACTTATTTTTATAGTTAATTCTTTAGCTATAAGTTAACTAATACTATATTATTTATTAGCTATATAGATTATATAATACTATATAAGCTATTAATAAATACTCTTTCTGCTGGAGAAAGTATATACCTTTAGTATTTTTAAATTAGAGCCTTAAGATAAACTAACTCTATAGTAACCTAAAGTTATAAAGCTATATTTTAACCTGTTAGTTCTTAAATTATATAATAGCTAAAAACTATTAGCTATACTAAATAAAGCTTATTAAGTTAGTTAATTTAAATTTCTATAATATCTTTAAATTCTAACTTTTTAGCTGTAATTTACAGCTTTAAAATAAGAGTTAAATTACTTAAAATTAAGTAATAGAGATTAAAAAAGAAGCTATAAGTATACTAATAATTAGAAAAAACTATATCAGTCTATAGTATAAAGCAGAAAGATATTTTCAGTTAGTTAAGTAGTTAATTAAGTAGTTAGTTAAAATATATATAAGAATAAAAGAATAATTAGAATATAAGAGGTAAGGTTTATAAAGCTTTTATATCTATTATAATTTTACCTTTTTTAAGATTTAGCTTTTCTAGTAAATCTAGCTTTTTTAGTAGATTTAGCTTTTTTAGTAGATTTAGCTTTTTTAAGATATAGCTATTTTTACAGTTTATTAAGGTATTAAAAAAAGTAATTAATTAAACTAGAAACCTTAATCTATCTAAGTAAACTATTAACCTTTAAATAAACTAAGTATATAATCTGTATTATTAATACTATTATTAGTATTTTTCTTTTATTATTAAGCTTTTAGTTCCCCCTTTAGGTATATATATACTAGGGTATTTTAACCTTTTAATATAAGATTCTTTAGATATAAAAGGCTCTAAATTTATAGAATATAAATAAAGATTATTAAAGAATATAAATATAATTAATATAAAGAGTATTATAAATATAATATAATTTTACTTAAATAGATATTCTTCTAATTTTACTCTCTTTTTATTTAGGTATCTATAAATCTAAATAGATAGATAGTACTTATATAAAAAAGATATTAAGTTTTTTATTATTTAAACTTTTAGTATTAAGCTTTTTAAATACTTAATATATATAGCTAAATAGTATTATATCTTTCTAGCTATTTATATATAAAGTGTAGATAAATAAAATAAAGAAAATAGTTAAAAAAAAGAATTATATTTAATATACTCTATTTTATTACTTAATTAATCTAGCTAATAATTAATCTTTAGAGTAATTTTATAGATATATAAGGTAAATAATTAGTAGAATTTTAGCCTATTATAGAAGGCTTAAAGACTAGAAAATATAGAACTCTATATTATTATTAATATATTATTACCTTATTCTAGCTTTTTATAATAACTTTTAATTTCTATATACTTTACTTTTCTTTCTATTTTTTCTGGTTTTTTATTCTAATAGTAAGATAAAGCTATTTTAATTACTGCTAACTTTTTCAGTTTTATTTAGTATATTATAATATTTTTATTATTATAAGTAAGATACTAATAACTTATATAGCTATAATTAGTATATATTATAATATTTTAAATAGTAAAGCTATAATTATAGAGAAAATTAATAGTTTAGCAGTAAAAAGAGATAAAAATAATATCCAACTTATTAACTTACTCTAAAGAAGATATATAGAAGATTATTATATAGATATCCTAAATAATCAGCTTAAAGCTATACCAGACTATATATATAAGATTTAATAGATTTAAAGCTTATATCTCCTAATAGAGAAGTATCTTATTAGATAGAATCTTAAGTTAGTTATAGAAAATTCTACTAATAAGACTTTAATAGAATTTATAGCAGTTTGATATTTAAGGGATATTAAAGATAAAAGTTAAATAAGAAAAATAGTAATAGTTAAAATAGACTTAAATAAATCTCTTAAAAATAAAGATAATAATTTAATAGATTTTCTAGCTATCTTAAGTTCTTATAGTCTCTCTAATTTCTAAAAAGAATCTCTAAAGAAGTAAAAATTAATATCTCTCTTTATATAGTTTTTAACTTTTTCTTTTAATTTTATTTAGATTCTCCTTAGGTACTTCTACTAGTAACTAACTAGCTTACGTATTTCTAATTACCTATTCTAATAGTTATTAAATTATTTAGTTATAGTATAGAATCTATAAATATAGAAGTATTTTACAGTTAGATTCTAACTATTTTATATTAATTTTAAAAATATAATTTAACTGTCTTTTTCTTAAAGTTAATAGCTATATAGTAATTAAAATAAACTAAAAGCTATAATAATTTATATAACTAGAAATAATCTTTAGATTAAGATAAAAATACCTATATATTTCTTACTATTATAATATTAAGTAATAATAAGATTTAAATACAGTATAATAATATTATAAAAGTAATATAATTAGAGATTATTATAACTTTTATATAACTCTTAAATATAAAGAATAAAAATATTATTAACTTAAATAATCCACTTAAGTTTATTCTCTTTAATAAAATAAATTATTTTAATAATAATTATTTTAAATAAATAAAGCTAAATTTAAACTTTTAATTAATTATAGATATATTATATAATAATTTTTAAGTAGAATAATTAGCAGACTAATAAATAGATAATAATAAAAAATAGGTTTTAAAATTTAATATTAATATAAAAAACTATTTTAATTAGTATTTTTAACTACTTTTTATTATAGAAATATTATTTTAAATTTCTTAATATAAAGAAATTTCTATATTAAAGCTACTTTTTACAGTTATATCTAATTCCTTTTAATTATATATTATATTATTACTATTTATAAGTTATAAAGTATTATATAAAATATAATTATTATTAATCTCTTCTATTAAAACTTTTAGACTAATTTAAGCTATATAGCTATCTCTTAAGTAAGAATACTTAATAATTTAATAATAAATATACTATTTAATTAGAATTACCTAATCTATAAATTTTCTTTAAATAATATAAAGATAAAAATAAGAGATTAAAAGCTTAAGAAATAATAGATATATAGAATCTATATATATTATATAATACTAAGAATAGCTATAGCAGTAAATTAATATATAGATAATATAGTAGTAGTAATATTTTTTCAGCCTGTAGATATATAGCCTTTAGCTGAGGCTACTCTATACACTTTATTACTACTCTAATATATATAAAGTAATATAGTATTTTAAGTACTACTTTAAGATCGATAAGATACCTATATATTCTGCAGTATTACTTCTCTACCTATTAAGGCAATTAAAGTACTGCTGCTAGAATTAGTATATTAATTAGTATAACAGTATAATTAATAAGGCTAGGCAGATCTGGAGTCAGTATAAAGATCTTCCTGTTACCACTTCTCTACAGGAGGCTTTAGAGATCCAGATAATAGCATATAATAAACTGGCGCAGTCACTCGATATAACGGAGGCACATAACAACGAGCATAAGCTGGAGAAGTTTATTAATAGCTCTCCATATAAGATCGCAGTTACTCCGCTTGCCTGGTGGAGCAGAGAAGAGCAATAGATCGAATACCCCCGGCTACATAAGATGGCTATTAACGTACTTTCAATTCCGCCTATATCGGATAAGGCGGAACTTGGCAGCAGTCCAGCCGCAGGCGGCACGCGAGTTGGACGAGATGCTCTGGGGTGGCGCGACGCTGGATGTAGGGGGGTAGAGGAGCTTCGGTTGCGGATTCTTGAGATTACTGATATCATCCGCCACTGCTCCTGCCTATCAAGCAATACATGCACGTCTTTCTGAATAAATCGGTTGAGCTACAAAACGAGCCAGTTAACGGATGATACCGGTATGACATCCGTAGTACACCATCGCTGACTGGTGGAAAACACTCCCGTTTTGACAAGGATTAGCTCCCCGGCCACCTCTCTGGATTGCTTCCCTTCCAGAATCACGCCGGCATGACGGTATGCGTACCGTGTTACGGCCACTACGAACCGGCATGGTACCGGAAGCAGAGTCCCTACCCAGTTTCTAAAACTCCCGAAAGCCTCAAACTCTCCAGAAGCAGTGGAGACGAAGATAGGGCCGTCTGCACCATCGCAAAGAAGAATCTGGCTACTTTGCGCCAGGATAGCAGCGCGCGTTACCAGCACGGTACCATCGGGCCGCAAATACCAGTGGCTCGTCATGCCTCCAGAATAATCGAGATACTTGAAAACTCCTGAGTCGGATTGAGTGACCTGCCAAAGCCTTCCATTGTGGGAAACAGGCAGGAGGGAACCTATGGGGTTTCCAGCCTCCACGTCTTCCAAGGTGTTGGGCGGCGCACGCCGGTGGAGCCAGAAGGTGCCGCCCATATGACTGTGGGCTTCATGGAGGAATTCGGCCGGGTACAACCCCAAAACAAGGTCTTGCTGAGAGGTTAACTCCTGGTGCTTCTGCCAGTACGCTTTGTACCAGGAGGTGAATCCCAAGGCTGACATTATTGCTTCCGCTCTTGATCCCGTTGCTACACGAGACTCGGCAGCAATGAGGATCGAGGTTCTACTCTGATCCGATAGGTCTGCCAACTCCCAGCGCTTTATGGTAAACATGAGAACCCTGACCATTGTTGGCAAGTCTTCTTCGCCGTCGACGTCGGACGCTCGCGAGTACGCGAGTGCGGCTATGTTGTCTAGTGTAACAAGGATGCCACCGCTACTAATGCTGAGGCAGTTGAAATCTCGATCGGCTAGGAGAGCCGAGGGACACAGGTACGCCTCTTGCAGTGTCCACAGAGATGAGAACCATTTCGGGCCTGGGTCATTCGCATAGGAGTCGCCTTCGGTCGGAACCGTAGATTCCATTTCGACAGGACACCATGGATTGAGGAGGCCATTTTCCAAGGTCATCCGGGAAGACGCATCGTTTAGGGTTCTCGTGAATTCTTCGTGGCATTTCCGGAGCGTCAGATCTCCCGGGTTCATATTTCGGAGAAAGTTGAGACCCAGCCATAGAACCGCGTTTTCCATGACTTTCCATCCCATAACATCGTTTAACCACACTATGGTGACCTCAGCTTGGTGGAAAATATCTGCTTGCTTCGCAATCTCTTGGGCTTGTCGCAGGCATTTTTCTTGCGGGATGCAAAATAGGTCGAACCAGACGTAATTGACCGGCCAGTCGAGTCGACTGAATACCTCTGCCATTTCCGATACGTTGAAGCGGGTATTCTCGGGTACCGGCCAGGGAATGCCGGGAAGCCTCACTGCACCCGTCCGCCACCGTCCCCAGGTGTGGCTGATACAGTAATATGGCGGACAAGACCCGCCAAGGAGCTCTGTCTCCATAGTTTGCCGCGCATGTCGATCCCATAGGTAGAAAGGTCGCTTGAGAGAGTCTATGCTCTCCAGCCTTAGCCACCAACAAGGCTCCAACGTCGTGCCCAGAACTGTTTTTCCAAAGCTGCCGCCTGCGCCTAGAGGTGCCTGGAGAAACACGGCCTCCAGATACGACGAGTGCCCGATCATCTGCAATGATGCATATTTTAAGGCCTCCATTCTGGCTATTGTTGCCTTTTCGTCCATTTCTCGGCATATCTCTTTCGCTCTGGCAGGTAGCTGGGCGAGAGGGATGCCATCTAGTGGTCGGATGGTCTGATATAATATCATCTCGACGAAGAACAAGTACCCCAGTGTACTTTCGTAGGTCAGGCGAGCCCGTGCCTCATGGTTCGTCCCGTCGTGTAGTTTGGTGCTATTTTCAACCAGCTCCAGGATTGAGGCGTCGTCTCGTTGGTTGATTGGCGGGTGATAACGACCATTCCACCAGTCGTCAAGGATCCGCCAGGATTTCTGGAGGGGCCTGCGTAGAGTAGATTCAAAAGCTCCTTGCAGGCTCCCATCCACATTCCTAACTTGCATCTCCTGCTGCAGTCTTTTCCACAAGACAAGGCCACTCCCTTCTGAGGCTCTGTCTTCGTCCTGATGGAGACTTGCTCCTAAACCCAGAAATTCGGACACCCGAGGGCTTAAGAAATTTAGACGCAAGAGACCCGCCATCTTGGTGCCGTCTGTGACCTCGTCTGCGTTCTCGCGGGTGATGATGATGATGATGATGTTGTTCCATTACGCCCGTGATTAGAGAGGGGCAGCTACGTAAGATTCGCTAAGCCTATTCTAGAAGCATCCTTCTCGCGGGGCGTAGTGCACAGCCCTCTTGCTGCCCAATACTGACCCGATGCGGCAATTGACCCAACCCGAAGTCCTATCTTTCTTCGATCGTGTCTTGCGTTAACTGTTGGATCCGTTACGGTCAATTTGATCAATGCAATAGTGTCTTAATTGATGATGATGATCCCGATGACCCCTCCGGTCATCCGGACCGGCTGGAAGAGGGGTTATCTGACCCCCTTTATAACTAAGGTCCAGATATCAATCTACTGAAGGTTTCCTAATAAAGAGTCTCTCTCTCTCTCTAACATTAGATTAATTTCGCTTAATATTGGAGAGAGAGAGAGACCCTTTATTAGGAAACCTTCAGTAGATTGATATCTGGACCTTAGTTATAAAGGGGGTCAGATAACCCCTCTTCCAGCCGGTTTAAATAACTGAAGGGGTTATCGGGATTATTATTATTAATTAAGATACTATTGCATTAATCAAATTAACTGTAATAGATCTATTAATTAACAGTTAGATTTCTATAATAAAGCTATTTACGCTACAATCCGTATGGCTTTTATTATCTATTTTAAGATTAATTTACCTACTAATTTTACCCACTTTACGAATAATATAATATCCGCTAAAAATAATATATCTGCCGACTAAAAGGTCTTCCTTAGGGACCAAACAGATTGGGCAGATTGGGATAGGGACTGCCGGATAAGGGCAATTTCAGCTAAAGTCTGAGCCCTAATTAACCCGGATAGAGATAATTAGGCTCTAGAAGAGCCAGTCAGACTAACCTTTAGCAGCTATTACTGCCGAATTTCTATACAGCGGATTGAGCCCGATTTACCCTGGACCTAACAGTCTAGTTAGACCCTTTCTATAATCCCGGTTATTATCTCTACATTAACTGATTCTATAGAGTAAGCTTAATTAATTTAAGAGCTAATAGCTAAAGATAAAGCTTTCTATTAGTCTGACTGTAGAAACTATAAGTAAGACTATAAGGAATATAAGTATTAATATTAGTAGATCTTTAAGGTTAGAATCTAAATATAAGAGACTATCTTTAAGAAACAGCTTACTAGCTTTTATAATTCTAAATAGAATCTTAAATTTTAATATTCTAATTTAAGAAATAGTATTAAAGCCTTAATAACTAAATAGTAAAATAATACTCTAGAAAAATATTAAAAGATTCTATCTGCTATATTTAGAGCTTTTAAGAAATTCTCTAGCTAGCTAATAAATTAAAAGTAAGCTATATATTAGGCCTAAATAAAAGAGATTAAAAGCCTAAATAACCTAAATATATAGTTTAGTAACCTATATAATACTATTAATTTAGTTCTATTAAATTAGATTTTAAATTATTAAGGGATTTATTAAAAGAAGCTTAAAGATAAAATCCTAATAATTCAGACTGTAATTAAAAACCTATATATAGAGGTTAGCTAGAAAAGCTTATAGAAGCTAGTTAAAGCTTTAGGCAGATTTAATAGAGAAAGAGCTTTTAGCTTAATCTATAGATAGAAGTTTAATTAAGATAATAATTAAAATTAAAATTAAAGTTAAGATAAGAAAAAAAAAGATTATTCTATTAAGATCCCTTAAGCTAAAGAGAAGAAATATAAATCTAATTAATCCAGCTTTAATAATAGAAAGAAAATTAAGAATAATAACTTAAATTAAGCTAATTTAATCTATAAGGCCTATAAAACTAAATAGTATAACTAGAAGAAATACTGTAATAAGTAATTAAGACTATTTAGGCTAGCTAGTTATTAATAGAGGTACTTAAGAAGGGTCTAAATAAAATTAAAAAAAAGGTTAAAAATAGTATAAAAAGAGATATAGATTTTTACTTCTTTAGAGATTCTTTCTAGAAATTAAAAAGACTATAAGAACTTAAAATAGCTAGAAAGTCTATTAAATTATTACCTTTATTTTTAAGAGATTTATTTAAGTCTATTTTTAACTATTACTACTTTTCTTATTTAATTTCTATTTTTAATACCCCTTAAATATTAAGCTGCTATAAACTCTATTAAAGCCTTATTAGTAGAATTTTCTATAACTAACTTAAGATTCTATTTAATAAGATACTTCTCTATTAGAAGATATAAGTTTTAAATCTATCTGACTTTATATATATAGTCTGATATAGCTTTAGGCTAACTATTTAAGATATTTATATAATAATCTTTTATATATCTCTTTTAAAGTAAGTTAATAAGTTAGGTATTATTCTTATCTTTTTCTACTGCTAAAATACTATTATATCTTTCTAATAAAAATTCCAATTTAATTCCAATTTAACTTTATTATTAAGAATAAAATAAAGCTTTAACTAGTTAATTTAAAGTAAAAAGCCTAACTTAAGAATTATAAGGCTAAATCTACTAAGTTAGATTAATTAAATTAAGAAGTTAGCTGCTATAATAATCTAATAACCTTAATTAAACTAGCTTTCTTAATATTAGAATATCTATTATAAATATTAGCTATTTTTAACTTTAGAATTATAATTTATATCTTTAATAAAATTAACTGGTTTTTAAAATATTAGCCTGCTAAATCTAATAATATTCTTATTACTAAAGAATATAAAATTCTAATTTAAGAATATAGTAAAGTTAATATTATAGCTAATAGACCTAAAAGCTTTAAAGTTATTACTTTAAATAATATAGCCTATTATTCTAACTTCTCTTATAATTTAATATTTCTATAAAAACTATAATAATAGAATTATTAGTAGAATATATATTTAGCTTCTAACTATTTTAAATCTCTAAATAATCTAATTATATACTTTCTATTTAATTATTATAACTAATTTATTTTAAAATATATCTCTTTTAATACTACCTTCTCTATTTAGTATAGCCAGTTTAATTTAATAACTTAACTTAAAATAACTAAATAAGATATATAATATTAGTATCATAAATTAGATTATTTAAAGCCTTAAGCTCTAAAAATACTAATTAATAAGATTATAGAAGCTTAAATTAAAAAGATTATAACTATTAGCTATAATAATTATAGTACTTTTAAGATTACTTAATAAATTAGCTGCTAGCTAAGGAACTTTCCAGCTAGATATTACAGCTTAAAATAACCAGACAGTTAGGCCTAGTAGTAACTCTATAGATACCCACTTTTTCCGTCTAACTATATATAGAGCGTTGTATCCAGAATTATACCTACAATCCCAGATTGCTACAATTTAATACCTTATACAATCCAGGGAATACTGTTTAATATATAAATATTCACTTAGTACTTTTATAGTAAATAGCCTTACCAGCTATTAATATAACTTAGTTATCTAGCTTACTATAGCAGCTATATATTACCAGATATAATATCCTTACTCTACTATATTACTCTATTTACAGTAACTATACTATAACTTATATATAATATTCTAATTCCTACTAGAATCCAAACCCTATAATCTGCGCCTATTTTATACTGACAGTTTAAAATAAGTATAGCTGTTATATTAGACTCAGTTTAAAACTAGTAATTAATTTCTATAATCTAAATAAAAATCCTAATAGATATAGCAGTCTATTACTAATAATAGACTGCTATTTCAGTTATATTTGAAACTTCTATTTTAAAATTAAAAAGCAGATTAAGCTTATTAAAGTTTTTAGGAACTTTTTAAGCTATTTTCTTTATTATTTTAAGTTAAAGCTGCTAGTAGTTAAATATAATAGAGAAATTCTAGAAAAATTAAAAAAACTATTTCTATTTAATATATCAGCTTCTTATTAAAATAAATATTATTATAGAGTTAATAGCTATAAATATAGCTACTTAAAATAGCAGTATTAAGCTATTTAATAAGGTTATTAAAATTAAAATAAAAGCTCTATAATTAGAAGCTTAATTTTCCTTCTTTTTTTAAGTTAAGATTTATTAAGCTGCTATTTATCTATATAATTAAACTCTTAAGGTAATTAATAACTGAAATACTCTATATATTTAATTCTATATAGTAATAATCTAATAGAATAACTATAGTTAGAGAAATAAGATTCTCTATTTAAATTACCTAAAGGTTTATAGATATAAGATATTTACTATAACTTAAAATACCTTAAAAAGTAAAAAGAAGCAGTAAAAACTAAATTTCTATATTTAGATTAGCTATCTTATAGAATATCAGTTAATTAATATCTATTAAATTTAAAACTCTTTTACTAAAAAGATTATCTCTACTAAAGATATTATTTTTAATAAAGATAACTAATTTAATAGAGATATTAACTAGATATAGAATAATCTATTATATATTAGCAGAAAGAAATTAAACTAATAGCTAAATTAAATAGAAAAGCCTTAACTAAATTAGATACTAAAAGAAATAGCTAGTAAATTAATCTTTAGGTAAAATTAAAATTACTATAAAAATTAAAATAATATCTATAATAAGAATTAAAATAATTCTATTAATTTAAATTTTAGAAATTAGATTAATAGTATTAATTTTATTTTATATAATAAAAATAAAAATATAGAGATAATATCTTTAGAGGCTAAATCTAATTAACTTACTAAAATTATAAAGCTTTTTAGTAATAAAGTTATAGAAGAATCTTATTAAGAAAAGCTAAAAAAAGAATATAATACTAATAATAGCAGTTAGTTTAAATTTTTTAAAGCTTATAATTAAAACTATCTAACTTTTATATCTTTACTACTAGTAGCTCTTTTAGTAATAATAATTTAAAATAACTTAAATCTATTAGATAGATTAAATTCTTAGAATTTTAAAGTCTTTAGAGTTAAATAGTTTAATATTTAAAAAGCTGCCTTTAATACTAAAAGACTAACTAGCCTAATTAGTACTTTTAATAAAAAGATTATTAATAAGGTTAAGCTGTAATATCTATTAAAGAAATTTAAATCTATTTATTACAGTTAGCTTTTATAGTTATTATAGTACTATTAAAATCTTTAGAATTATCTAATAGGTAATTAATTTAAATAGGCTAAATAAAACTACTTATAAAGTTATAGAAAAATAGAGTTTTAAATTAAAATTAATTAAAATAACTTTAAAACTCTAGAAAAATAAACTCTTAATTATATATAGATTTATATCTATAAGCTAAATAAATATAGCTACTTTTTTAAGTATAAAGTTAAATTAGTTATTTAAAAAAAACTAATAGCTAAAAAAGCTAGATAAAGAGATTTATATTTTAACTCTAGTTGGATAGTTATTTTAGTTTTTAATAGCTATAGCAGCTTAATTTAATTTAAATTTTATATAATATAATATAGTTAATATCTTTATTAAATTAAACTATTAAATTCTAATAAAATTACTACTAAAATATAAATTAAATAGAAAGATTCTACTAATTTAAAAAGCTCTATATAAACTATAAGAATTTCTTCTTTTTTAGCTAAAAAAACTTATAGCTATATTAAAAGAGTTAAACTTTAAGTCAGTTTAATATAAGCTCTATTATATAATAAGAAATAGAATTATTATCTTTTTCTATATTAATAATATTATTTTTATCTACTATAAGAAAAAAAGGCTAGAGGTTAAAATAGCTATAGTTAAACTTAAAGTCTATTATAAGCTAATTAATAAATAGAATTTTTAGTAGTTTCTAAAAATTAAAATTATTTAGAATTATAAAGTTAATTTAATCTAGCTATTTTAATCTTTATATTTTAATAAGATTACTAACCTAATAAATAACTTAAATTAATAGTATAAAACTTCTATAATAAAAAACCCTCTTTAATTCTATAAGAAATAGACTTTAATTTCCTTAGTAAGATAATACTAATAGATAATTAGATTAATTCTCTATACTATAGTTATAATCCGGCTTAATATAGCTTTTACTATATTATAGCTAGCTAGATTTAATTTAAATCCAGAACTAAATTATTATAAAGCTATAAATTAAGCTTTTTTATATCTTAAGAAAACTAGCAGTTTAGCCTTTTAATTCAGCTAAGATAATTAGTTTCTTATAGCTAGTAATACTTTCTATATAGATAACTCTAACTGGAAAAGCTCTTAAGCCTATATTATAAGACTATTTAGAGGAACGATTAGATAGAGAGCTAATAAGCAGGCTATAGTTACTATATCTATAACTAAAGCCGAGCTTCTAGCTCTATCTTAAGCAGCCAGCAAGGCTATATTTATTTCCCGGCTAGTTAAAGAGCTAGGGATCCAGCTGGAAGAGGAAAAAATCCATATCCTATATAATAACCTTCAGACGATCCGTCTAATCTATTAAGATATTAGCAAGCTACAGATTAAGCTACATCATATTGATATATATAATTATTAGTTAAGGCAGGAAGCTTAGAGGAATAGGATTACAGTAGACTACATCAGTATAGAGGATATAATTGCTGATGGTCTCACTAAGGTTCTAGCCGGCCCGACATTTCAAAGATCAGTCGAACAGCTAGGCTTGGTCGATATTGCAGACCGGCTAGGGCAAAGGAAGATAAAGGACCTAATGGATAACGATCTAGAGATATAAAGAGGGCAGCTTCAACCTCATCAGCTTCAAGCTGGCGGGGTATGTTGGAGAGAGAGAGAGACCCTTTATTAGGAAACCTTCAGTAGATTGATATCCGGACCTTAGTTATGAAGGGGGTCAGATAACCCCTCTTCCAGCCGGTCCGGATGACCGGAGGGGTCATCGGGATCATCATCATCAATTAAGACACTATTGCATTGATCAAATTGACCGTAACGGATCCATCATCTAACATAATGTTAAATATCTACTTAGGAGGAAACATTGGCAACGCACTGTATTCTTCTTCACCTACTCAGCTTTCAAAGTTCCATCGAACCTACTTCTCAAGAAACTTCGACCAAGCGTCTGGCTACCGATTACTTTGAATTGCTTGTGCGTTGTTTGGTTCCGTCTCTTGCATCTACCGAGCCGCGATCGCTGACTTGCCAGATTACCAGTTGTCTTGGAGCTCGGGTCAGAAATGGACTGGTGAATTTGAATGGGAAACTGGGAGGGGATCATGTCGGGATAAGTGCACCAAACAGTGTGACCCAACGAGCCTGGCCTTCTTCATGGCTAGATTGGTAGATACTGTGTAGCGATTGCTTCGAGCTCCCTTTTGTAAGGTTAGCCTGTGTCTACCGGATAAAATTTCAAGCACCTAAGCACCTACAACGGCCAAGTTTTATACACCATTTCTTCTCAGCCCAGCATGGCACCGTGTCTACTATTTCCGATACCATATCCTAGTTGTCCTCGACCGCCGTATTTTGTTCTGCAGCTGAAATACGCCATATAACAGCGCCTCGGACGTGGGCGGACAACCTGGCACGTAAATGTCGACGGGTATAATCCGGTCCACGCCCTTGACGACACTGTAGCTGTAGTGGTAGTATCCGCCACTATTCGCACAGCTGCCCATGCTTATGACCCACTTCGGATCAGGCATCTGGTCGTAGCACTGCCGGACCGCTGGGGCCATCTTATTCGTGACGGTGCCAGCAACAATCATAATATCGGCTTGGCGGGGAGAGGCGCGAAAGATAATTCCCAAGCGGTCTTGGTCGTATCGTGGCATCGAAGAGTGCATCATCTCGATGCTGCAGCACGCGAGGCCAAACGACAGCGGCCACATGGAGCCATTCCTTGCCCAGTTGACAAGTTGGTCCATCCCGGTCCTGAAATATTGAAGAGGACTTTGGTCAGAATTTTCCTCCTTCGTGAATCTGATCTGGCAGTATCAAGGGGTTGGTACAGAACGTGTTCTACCAAGCTAGTTGGTTTAAGCTCTCGAGGTACGAGTTGGGTAGTCGAACTTGTCTTCTCGCGCACCGCATCTGAGTAGGGCCGACGATCGCGAGTGCCGGAATGGACGATCGAGTTTGGGTACGAGATGAGTCGTGCTGCTGCAAGGTGACGCACTGGTGCAATCATCTTGGCTAAATTTATCATGATTAGTGAGTGAGTGAGTGTGATGGTTGGGTGAGCGATGCCTAGTGAGTGTACTGACGATTCGTTGCCTTCGAGAGAAGCATGATAGGAAATGACTGGATACACTTCCACGCCCGACCAAAAAGACGCGAGGAATATATAGGTCTCAAACATGATCCTGACCTCCCGATTTATACGTTTTACACGAGTGGCCCGCGGGTGGAGATGGATATCGGGAAATTCACACATCGTCATCCCCCGTTTGTGTGGTTGCCCCACCGTGATGCTTCTAGCGTCGGGAAAAACACTCATCGAATTTGACTGTCTCGACTCATCCACTGCTCACGTCACCGGAGCCGATCCGAGAAATGGCTTCACCGGAGGCTTCCGAGTGTCTGATCTGTCGTCTTCCGTTTGCGCACGCCAATTCAATTGACCGGGCCGCATGCCCTTTCTGCAACCGAACCTTTAGTCGAGTGGACGGCGCTCGACGGCACGCAAAGAGCTGCCCTGCTAAGGGGAACCGCCCTCTGCCGCCAGATGCGAAGCGTGGTAGGAAATTACACGCTTGTGACGCATGCTCGCGTATCAAGGTCTCGTGCAATGCGAAGATACCGTGCCAGAGATGCTCCTCCCGAAATCTGGCTTGCTCCTACGCACGTCTTTGCACGGATCCAGCGCACTTACGGGGATCCGGCCGGAATAAAGACCGTCCACAACTCACCGAGACCTTCTCTGCGTTGCGTTTCCTGCTTAACTGCACTGACCCAGGGGTGAATTTTGTCAACGATGTGTTGGTTGCTGGAGAACCGGAACGTGATCCAGTGACGCCAGCGGCTTGGGATCAGTTTTCCGTCAACAGCACAGGCCATGACACGATCGACCCGCGACTTTTATTTTTGGGTTTCATCGATCCATATTTCGGCATGTCGTTGGATTGCGATGGCATTTATGACGTTGGATCTTCTAGAGACATAGCCTTAACGCTGCCTGCTACTCCAAACGACGGCCTTGCAGCACAAGTCTGTCTCTTGGAAGCCGACCTTCAGCATTTGATCGACAGCCAGTCAAGTTTTCAGCACGTCACCTTCCAGGATTCTTTCAAAGAGTTCTTTACCTGCACCAATTTCCATAGGCTCATGATGGTCTTCTTCCGCAGGCAGCAGCTGTTGGCTGGGATGATACACTGGCCGACTTTCGACCCGAGCAAGGTGGACCTGGGTCTGCTCTTAGCAATCGCCCTATGTGGCCTGGCCTACTCCTATAAATCAGCAGAGTCTTTGGAATTTGCTCCCACCGCGGGGGTCATACAGAAACTGGCGGAGAAATATATCTTCAGACGGCTGAAGCAATGTCGTGGTCGAGACGAATCTCGCCTGGCGCTTGAAGGATGTCAAGCCGCGTACCTGATGATCATCCTCCAAATCGGCGTAAACGACGGTGAAACTCGTCGAAGAGCCATTACTAAACGACAACCAGCACTCGTGGACGCGTTGAGAAGACTAGGCATGATAAGTAGCAAGCCCTACTCGCCAACGCTGAAGGCCGGCTGGCACGCCTTTGCCTACCGAGAGTCCTGCACCAGACTCGTGGCATGGGCTTTCTTTACTGATGGGCTGCTGGCTCTTTTTTGCAGTAGCCCGCCGAATACGACCGTGTCGGAGATGTCCGGCGATCTCCCTTGCCGAGATGAGTTGTGGGATGCCGACTGTTCAACAAGCTTTGCAGCAGAGCAGAACGAAGGAGAACCGCTCTTGCAGCCTCCATCCATGAAGGATTTAGTGGCAGCTTTGTTAGATGACGAGTGGGAAGATAACCCAACTGCTGCTTACCAAAGTCTGACCGTTTTCCATCTCTATGCTGCTATCGGGGGTGTGTATTTGGACTGCCATCGCGTCACCCGGACGAGTTGTGCTAACCCCCATTGAAATAGCATTTCAGTTTGTACTCTTCAACTACCGGGCCAATATACTGCCAAGGAGTTTTGGTTCCGTTTTGTTGCGCGCGTTGAATCGGTGGGAGCTTCTGTGGTCCGTTGCCATTAATCAGGTTGCTCCTGGCCAACAAGGCTGGCTTGGTGTTGCAAAGTATTCTCCGGAGTTTGCCTTGATATCAAGAAGGATTGTCGAAGTTTGCAACACGGAGGAAGGAAGGCGCTCGAAATACCTGCAATGTACGGCAGAGTATGATCTCCAAGTTTTTCACGAATTCATGCTGCAGCATGGTTCGACCAATACGGCTGCTACTACTAAACTTAGAGGCGCCTTCTAAGTCTTTTGATAGTCCAGTCTGGAATCATACTTTGGGAGTTTCACGAGCATCCACACAGCGAAGCAAAATCCCATCCCAACCAACAGACTGTCACATCAGCAATTTCTAACGGCATGTACTTGAAATACTGGGTCAGTCACAGCCGAATAAGCCTTACGGCGTATTGTAGTGATATTGGATGATTATTGTTTGCTTAGCTCCCAACGGCCAAGAAAAGTGTAGCTGCATCTTGTTAGGCTTGCGCCTAGATAGTTGGAGTCCAAGACCTGGTTTAACTAAGTCGCTGGTACAAAAGATACAGTTGCAGTATCTCTACTGTTTCATAAACTGGCTCTCAAAGATCTCCTCTGCAGTAGCCTTAAGATCGGTCTCATGGGGCTCGGCTCAGTTTTGGTATCCATCTAAGACTGCTGCAATGTCATCAAAGAACTCGATGCCGAACTGACTTATCGAAGCTATATAACGCCAAGACTAACCTTGGCTCTCGCCCCCTGCAGACCGGCTATAAACTGTATAGAAAGTAGACTCATCTCCTCTGCCACAGGACCAACCCCCTGCTATATCCTATATAGAGTACCCATACAGCTTACCTATCTCGTGCACAATAAAATCCCAATGCTTAAGAATGTCGGATGGCTGTTCAATGGGCGGTTATGTGTTACCCTCGGGTGGGTTGACGAGGCGGTTAAGATACTTAAACCGCCTATCTTCCTCCTCTTCAGGTGAGTCCCAATAGTCAGGATATTCTATGTAAACTTCTTCAACCACTGGAATAATTGCCAACATAGCGCGGTGGTTCACCTCGGCGATATAGGTACGGTACTTGTTAATGGCTGCCAGGACGGCTAATTCAATGGGCTACCAGAAGGCTCTACCTGGCCATCAGGCATCATTAGACTCAAACTGTCGTTCTGGTAAAACATTACGTTCCATCTATGTTCCAAGTAAAGTGACGGTGTGCAGATATGGGATTTGTCCTTGTATAAATCATCCGGACGATCTCGAGGCGTCCCTTTAGGTCTTCTATAGTGTTGTGACGATCGGTACACTACACTATACTCATGAGTCTAGGGTAGGCTGATTCTGATTGGTGGTTTATATAATAGGGAATTAGGCACGTTAAGATTGAATAAGTCAGTTATATCTGATAATAGTAGAACAAATAATACTTAATATAATTAAGTTATATTAATAGCCGAAGAGTTACCTATACTAGATGTATACTTTTTAGATAACTATATACTAGGTGGACTGCTTTTACTAGTTTTGGTGGAGTGTTAATTTTAGGAAGAAACTATAGAATTAATCTATATAAAAGTGGGTTTTATTATTCTGCTAGTTTTAACTATCTAATTATAATATAGACTGTAATAAGTATAGTAGTATTAATATTTATAGAGTATTATATTTAATATATATCTATTTATCTTAAGTATTATAGTTTCTATAGTATTAATATATTTAATCTTTCTATTTATATATTTTTATTTTATTTTATTGTTTTAAGTTTTAGCTTACTATTTAAAGTATTATTAATAAAGTTTTATAAGTAATTATAGTAATATCTATTATATATCTAAATATAATACTATTTATATTTAAAAATATAATAAAGAAGCTAGTTATAGTATTTTTATATTAATATTTATTTATAAAGAGAAAGTAGCTATTATAGATAAATAGCTAGATATTATAAAAGATATTATATTTTATATTATAAGATTAAAGCTTAAAATTTCTAAAGTAAACTATAAGTATATATATATAGATAAAAAGATAAGGCTTTTAAAGCTAAATATAGTTATATAAATTAGCTAGTAGAGTAGTTTTAAATTTATATTATAATTATTTCCTTTTTTTATAATAGTAATTTTTATAGCTTTATAAGTAAGACTCTAATTAGTATTATTAATTTTAAGTTATTAGTAGTATTTACTAACTATATAAAATGTTTTTATTATTTATTATTATTATAATAATATTATCTTACTATTTTATTAGTATTTAAGTCTTATTATTATTCTATATATTATATATCTTTATAGCTGTATTTTTTATCCTTTTTAACTTTTTCTATATATTCTTACTTTTATATTAATCTCTCTATCTTTATATTTAATTCTCTCTTAATATACTATTTATTTATTTATACTATAATACCTTCTTACTTTTATTCTACTAGTAAGCCTACTGATATTTTATAGTATTATTAGTATTTTTACTATCTTTATACTACTATTATTATCTATATAAAAACTCTATTTATTAAGCTTAAAATTATAGTAATTAACTGTTATTTTATTATTAATAGCTATACTAAGTATTATACTCAGTATAATTAGTATAATAATATCTACCTCTCTATATATATTTCTATAAATTGTAGGTATTTAGTTTTTTTTTTTAGCTTTACTTAATATTATTAGATAGATTAAAGCTATATAGTATTCTTAAATAGTAAAGATAAACAGTAAATATATAAATTGTAGGTATTTTAGTAGTATTAATTTGGTATTAAGTTTGTACTATATTAGCTAGTAATACCTTTAGTTTTTATACTTTTTTTATCTTAAGAAATTAATTATTAAGCCTGCTATTAATACTGATACTAATAATACTAAAAAAGAAAATAAAGAGTATATCTTTACTTAAGTAATTTATCTATAAATTATTAAGCTTTTAGTTATATTACTTTTTATATTTAATTATATTAAAGCTACTTACTGTATTATCTATAGTTTAATTAGTATTATTAAGATATAGAAAGTAAGATTTTTATTTTTAAAAGTAATATTTTAATATTCTTTTTCTAATACTATTTTATTTAAAAAGTACTTACTATATATTAGCAGTATATTATATTCTATTAGTATTTACTAGCTATTTAAATCTCTACCTCTATATTTAGCTTAATATTTCTTAAAGTTATTTTTTCTTTTTTATTAGTTTTTTAATAACTTTTTACTAAATATTATTTAATAATTTTTAGATTTAATAGAAAAAAACTTAAGTTTTATACTTTTACTTTTATAATTCTAACTGTATTACTTAAATAGTAGTAATTCTTTTTTTTTTTACTTCTTTAAAAGAGTAATTTATATTAGTAAGTAGAATAATAATAAGATTAATCTTACTATTATAATCTTATAGTTCTTTATAGTTATAGTTAATTTTTAGGTAATAATTCTTTATTATTTTAATAGCCTTTTAAAGTAGTAGATAAATAGATTTCTTTATATAAATTAAGTTTTTATTTTAAATTAATTATTTTTCTATAGTCTGCTTTTCTTTTATTTTTAAATATCTCTTTCTATAGATTATACTAATATATCTTACTTTTTATTCTTTTTTATTTATAAGAAAGTAAGTTTTATTCTTAAGAATTACCTTCTCTTTAATTTTTGTAATGTTTTATTCTTTTTCATCTTTTTCTAAATTAAATAGTAATATACTTTTACTAATATCTTACCTTTTTTATATTTAGAATTTAAGAAGGTTAATATAGAATATATTGTAAATTCTTTAGTATTATTTAAAAAGTATTAATCTATATATCTATTTTCTTACTATCTTAAAGATCTTAAAGAAGCTAATAAAGTATAATACTAACTTTTTCTTTTCTTTTTAATTTTAAAGTTTTTTATAAAGAGGCTAACAAAATTATTCTTCTAAAGGGATATTTCTTTATACTATTTATTATAATACTTTATTTATATTTTAATAGTATTATACTAGTAGGTTCTTATATTTTCTTATAGCTCTATAAGCTTAATAATTCTAATTTATATCTTTAGAATTTCTCTCTTAAGAATATTATTCTTAATATCAGTCTGTAGATTTAAGTAGTACTCTATTAAAACTTAAAAGAATAATAGCTCTATAGTAATATTCTTTATACTATTATCTATAAATTAAGCTATTTAGAGTAATACTAGTTAAGTTACTTATACTATATTAATAAAATAGTAAAAGTAATATTCTATAATTTAATTTATTCTTTCTATTTATCTATTAATTTAAAAGTAAAATACTATTAAAAGCTTTTATTTTATCTTACTATAGAAGTAAATTTCTAACTAGAATTTACTAATAAATATAAAGTTTTTATTAGAGATAATACTCTTTAATATTCTATATTTTAACTTAATTTTTATATAGAAAAAGTAAGCTAATTTTACTATATCTATTATTATAGAGATTAAAAAGAATTAAGTATATTTTATAAATTAGTTAATAATTACTAAGATTATATTTACTAGCTAGCTTTTCTATAAGATAAAAAGAAAATCTATAATAAAATCTATTATAAATTCTTCTATAGATTACTAGAGAATTAGTAGTAATTTAAGATAGCTATATAATTAGTATCTTTAAGCTACTATCTTCTAATAAAAGCTATATCTCTAGATATACTCTTAGATATCTTAATTAAAATTATACTAATAAAACTTTCTATATAGAAAGTTTATAGTTCTTTTTACTTTAAAATACTCTACTAAAAGGTTATTATAATAAAACTATAATAGCTTTATTTTAAAAGTTATCTTATTAAAGATAAAAACTCAATTTTAATATAGTAAGATATTTTTATTATTAACTATTTATATTAAGTTTTTTCTTTAGCTTTTTAAGTATATTTTATTTTACTTTTACTATTTACACTTTAAGTCTTAATTTTAAGCTTTCTTAATTAAGTTAATTAGAAGCTAAAAAATACTATTATTAAAAATTATCTCTTTATATAGAGCTTCTTTAGCTTTCTACTTAAAGATAAATTATTTATAATTAATCTTTTTATAAACTTAATCTATTTAATCTTTAGTAAGTATAGCATCTTTATTAGTATTTTACTAATTATAAATTAAAGTTTTATTTACTCTTAAAAATATCTTATTAAATTTAGATTAATTTTAAGTATAGAGCTTCTTACTTAATAGAGATATCTTATTATATTTATACTTCTCTATAATATTATAAATTATTTACTATACTAGCTATTACTATAGAGAAAAAAGTAGCTTAATATTTACTATATCTTTAGCTTTATACTTAAGCTTTCTTAAAGAAGAATTTATAAAGTTACTTTTTTTTAATCTGTATTTAATTATAAAGTTAAATAGTATAAAGTATATATACTATTTTACTTACTTACTATTAAGCTTTAGCTACTTTATAAATAACTATAGGTTATAGTAATTTAAAAGAACTTTTACTAAATTTACTACTTTTTTAATATAGTATTATTAGTATTTAAATAACTTTATAATTATTAATATCTTATAGTTTAATATACTATAGTTAATTTCTATAATCTGGAACTTTTAAGATTAAAAGGTAATAAAATAATAACTACTTTTTATATCTAGCTAAAAGATAATTCTAGCTATTATAAACTTTAAGATATTAATTTTAATTTTAATAGATAGAGTTAGATTATAGTATTATAAAAGGGATACTTATTAGAAGGTATCTTTTAGCTGGTAAAATACTAATTATTCTTCTTCTAAAAGTATTATTATATCTAGCTTCTTTTTATTTTAGCTCTTTTTTAAAAGAGTATATAGAAGAATTATAAGGTAGAAATAACTATAAATTAACCTTCTATAGAAATTATAAAAGCTAAAGAAACTTAAATCTTATAAAAACTCTTTAATTTCTTTTATAATATTACTATCTTTACTCTTTAAAAGTCTATTAAAATACTAATACCTAATAGAATAAACCTTAAGAATTTAATCTTATTTTAATAGAGTTTATACTTAAAGAGTTTAATATATAGCTTAACCTCTTAAAGCTACCTTAAGACTTACTATATATAATTTATATAAACTTTATAATTCTATAATATAGTAGTTAATATACTTAGAAACTTTTTATAATAGCAATATATTATAAGTTTAAATTCTACTGAAATTAACCTCTATTTTTTAAAAGTAATTATTACTGCTACTCTTTTAGTATATAACTTATTATATAATATTATATAATTAATTATAAAGAAATATAGCAGCTAAATAGCCTATGGAATACTATAATATTATTATATATAATTCTATATATTTATATTAATTAACTGATATATAGATATTAATTAGATTTTAATCTAATTATTTAAGTTTTAAATTATCTATTTAAGTTTAATTCTTATAGATATATATAGTATATATAAATACTGGAATTAATAGGGATTTAGAGTTTTTTATTTAGAAGTTAGAGTATATTATTATAGCTAATAGAAGGGTTTTTCTTATTAGTATATATAGACTCTAAAAGGTAAAAAAGGTTAAATTAACTAATAAAGATAAAATTAAGTTAGATTAAAACTTTAAGCTTTATATATTTAATAAATCTCTAGCCTAATAAATATATAGAATTACAATATAAACTTTATAGATTTTAAAAAAGATAAAGATATTATTTAAATAGATAATATAAATAGTATCTAATAGCCTATATAATACCTAATAAATATAATTTTAAAAGATTACTAAAATATTAATTAGCTTACAAAATATAAATATATACTTAAAGTATCTATATTAGGTATAAAATACTATTTTTTACTTATTTCCCTTTTTAATATAAATATAGTAGTAGGTATTCTTAATATTAATTTTAATAAAGAAAATTAATCTTAAAATACAGTTAGAAATCTTTATAATAAAAAGTAATAAATATTAATTTTATTTTAAAAGCTTATTAAGCTTTTAGTAATTAATATATAATCTAAGAGTTTTATTCTTTTTTAAAATAAATAGAATAAATATATTTATAAAGCTTTTTAAGATATAAAGTTAGCTATTTATTAAATTTTTCTTAAGATATTACTATAACTTTTTAAACTTAATAAGAAAGAGTAAGTAAATTAATTTATATAGTAATATACTATTAAATAGTAAGTTTATTAAGTAATTAGTTATTTTATATTTAAATAGAATCTTAATATTATTAAAATTAAAAATATCTTTAAAATCTTATAATTTAATAGAGATTACCTTAATATTCTAAGTATTCTATTTATCTTTATTTAGTAAAAAGTAAGTTTTTAATATAATTATAATTTAGTATATTATAGCTTTATTTTAATATTACTTTCTAAAAGTAAAAGCCTTTTAAATCTATATATTACTTTAATTAAACTTAAATTACTACTTCTAATTAAAAGAGAGATAAATATAATATTCCTTAGGAATTATTTAAAATAGTAATATAAAGCTTTTTTTAATATTTAAATCTCTATTAATATTAATATATAGTTATATAAGTAATTATATAATACTCTATAAGTCTATTAGTATTATTAGTACTTTTTATATATTATATATAAGTATTTTTAATTTATTAGTACTTTTTAAGTTAAGTAATTTAATTTTATTTTACTTTAAACTCTATTTATAAGTAAAATTCTAACTAATTAAATTATACTCTATATAAGTATCTATATCTATATTTATTTTAATAGAGTTTCAGCTATATATTATTATTAGTATATAATAATATATAGCTATTTTAACTTTAAAATTAATAGCTAGTAGTAAAATTATTATATTAGTAATTTATTATTTTCTTTCTTCTAATTAGTATTTAAAAGTAAGTAATATAACTTAAGGTAGATATTATTATTATAAAGATAATATCTAAATTTTAAGAAATTTCTCTCTAATTAATTTCTTAGAGATACTAACTTATTAAAGTATTAATAAAAATAAAGTAAATTACTTTAATTCTTTTAATAGCTTTTAAAAAAGCTAAATTAGCTATTTATAGAATAGCTATACTTTTAATTATATAGTATTAAATTTTAATATTAAATTATAAGTACTACTATTTTCTTATAGTTATTAAATAGTATTAAATTATAGAAATTAATATAATTCTATAATATATTCTATAATTTTATATAAAAAGTAAAAGCTTACTACTTTTTAATTAATCTATTAAAGTATTTCTCTAGTAAATTAAAGTAGATATTAAAATTAAATAGTAATTAGTTATTATATTATTTAGCCTACTTTAATTACTATATTAAAAAGGCTCTTAATTATTAATATTCTTAATAAGAGAAATAGTTTATTCTTTAAAAGTAAGCTAGTTATTTTTAAGCTTTTTATATTTAGTTATATTATATTTATTAAGGTATTAATCTTATTTTACTTAATATTTAGTATTTATATAATTTAAAGTAAAAAGAACTTTCTTATAATTATAATAGAATTATCTTTTTATATCTATAAAAATATAATATAGATTATTAAGCTAATTATTTTATTTAGTTTTCTTTTTTTAACTTTACTTAATATTATTAAATAGATTAAAGCTATATATTATCCTTAAATAGTAAAAATAAATAGTAAGTATTATATTTAGTACTAATAGATATAGTAGCTAAATAATAAGATTATTATATATTAATTTTTACTTTAAGCTTTAATTTAACTTTTTTAACTTTAATCTTACTATCTATAAATAATAGAATTAATTAATAACTTTATTATTTACAGTTAATAATCTTACTATCTATAGTTAATAACCTTAAAATAGAAATCTTATTTTAAGTAATAAAATATAAAAGAGATATTATCTATAATTAAAGAACTAACTTTCTTTTTAATAATTATTTATTTTAATAACTTTATTATATTAATTACTATTATTTATAAAGTTTTTATTAAGAATAACTCTATATATTAAATATATAAAACTGGATTTTAATATAATATTAAATTTCTTTAGAATCTATAAGATAAAATAAAAAGAAGTAAATTAAATATCTACTGAAAATTCCTTTAAAAAACAGCTTATTTAGCCTCTTACTATACTATTTAAAATATCTAAATATAAGCTAATAGATTATATTAGCTATTTTTAAATATAGCTTATTTTTTAATAATAGAAATAAAGTTAATTTATAAGAAAATCTAATTATCAGTATTAATATTAGCTATATCTAAAAAGAGAAAGCTATACTATATAATTTAACTAAAGATATTAAAAATAGTAATAATAAAAAAAGCTAAAAGTTTATTAAGGAAATTAATAGTAAGATATATAAGCTTTAATTCTAAAAGTTATTAGATTATATAGAGTTAGTATAGATACTAGCTAATTAAAATAAGAAAGTAAATTTAAATAACTTAAATAGATTATTATAGATATTAGAGATTTTAAGGTATTTTATAGATTAAGTTATAAAATTTATAGATTTATATATTAAGGTTAAAATAAGTTAAAAAAGTTAAATAAAATTCTAATATAAAAAGAAAAAAGCAGCTTAAAACTTAAATTTAAACTTTAGTAATAATAATATATATAATAAAAATATAATAAATTTAAATATTAAGTTTCCTTATTAAAAGGCTAATTATCTTATTTCTATAGAGTTATTAGATATAGTAATTAGAGGATACTTTTAATTTAAATTTCTTTATTACTATTTAATAATAAAAAATAAAATAATTATCTGTTTCTTACTTTTAAATTATAAGAATTTCTAGCTTTTAAAAGATAGATATTAATTATACTTAAAGTTATAAGTAAGATAGCCTTTTAATTTTTTAATTACTTTAGCTTCTTAAGCTATATAATATAAATATAAACTGTAAGCTACTAATTTAAAATACTTAATATAGAGAGTATTATAATCTTCATAACTATTTCAGTAATTATAGCTATTATACTTTCTTATAGAATTTCTAGTATTACTATCTTAATTACTTTAATTATAATTTAATATTAATTTAGTACTATTTTAAATAGATAGTTATAAGAAGAAGCTTTAAAATTATAAGAAGAAAGTAGCTATAATAAGTAAGTAGCTAGATATTATAAAAGGTACTGTATTTTATATTATAAAATTAAAGCTTAAGATTCTTAAAGTAAATTATAAGTATATATATATAAATAAGAAAATAAAACTTTTAAAGCTAAATATAGTTATATAGACTAGCTAATAAAGTAATTCTGAATTTATATTATATTATTATTATAATATATTTAATTTTAATAGTTATACTTATAGTTTTAAATTAAATTATATATTTTTTATTATTAAATTTATTTTTATAGTTTATTTATTAAGTTTATAGTAAAAGAATTTTAATTAATAATTATATTAATATAAGTAATTAATTTATTTTTATAAAAGTATTTATAGTAATATATCTTTTATTTATATTTATACTTATAATAAAATTAACTATTATATAAGTAAGCTATAATATAAAATTTAAATAAGTTTAATTTAAAAAGCTAAATAATAAAATAATAAACTTATTAATATAATTATAGTTAAAATTTAACTTTATAAGTTAATAATAAAAATAGTATTATTATTAATTTTACTATTAGATAAATTCTAAAAGTTACTAAATAGTCTTATTATTTAAATAGATTTTATCTTAATATATAGTAGCTTTATAAGTTATATAAGTTATTACTTTATACTTAAAATATATATTCTTATTAATAATAATAAATTATATAAGAATAAAAATTAAATAAGTAAGCTTATAGTAATATATATAGTTAGAAGTATTTAATTTCTACTTTTTAACTTTAAATCTATTAATAAGTTTTAAAGAAACTATAATAGAATTTAATACTATTATAAGTCTATTATAATAATTTAGTAATAAAATAAATTAAAAAATTAAGTAATAATTATAGTAACTATAATTAAGCTATATAGAAATATTAATTATATAATATAATATTAGTAACAGCCTGATAAAAACTCTATATAACTTTATATTATAGAAAGTAAAAGCTAAATAAAATTACTTAAAATTAGTTATTAATAATAAAATAGTAGAAAAAAGAACTTATTAATTAAAATATTAATATAAAGTTAAATAATATAATCTTTATAGTATTTATAATTATAAAGTAGCTTAATAATAAAATAATTATATATTCTTCTATATAGATATTATATTATTTTAATTATTATTTTCTTAAGGTAGCTTATTATAATAACTCTTTTAGCTTATTATTTAAGTTTTTTTTAGCTTTACTTAATATTATTAAATAAATTAAAGCTATATACTATTTATAAATAGTAAAGATAAATAGTAAGAGCTATATTTAGTAGTAAAAGAAATAGTAGCTAAATAATAAAAGTATTATATATTAGTTTTTATATAATAACCTAAATATAAAAAAAGTAAGAAAAGCTAGAGTTATATTATCACTATATTAAAAAGTTAAAAGTAGAAATCTAATAATAATAAAATTAAGTTTTATTACTTTTTTATTTCTTATAATTTTAATATTAATAGATATTACTATATTATTAATATATTAATAGTATCTATATATATAATTAGCTTTTAAGTTATTAATATTATATTAAGCTCTTATTTAATATTATATTTAAGCTTAATAAAATTCTTTTTCTTTAGATACTACTTTATATATTTTTTAAAGCTTTACTTAATATTATATTTTTCTTATAATTCTCTTATTATAATTTTATTTCTATTTCTAGCTAGTTATCTATTAGCTTTATACTAGTATTCTTTTTATTATATACTATTATAGCTTTTTATCATTCTTTATTATATTATTTTAATTAAGTAATCTTATTATCTTTAAATATATTATTATAACTATATTTAAAAGTATTATTATCTTATAAATAGAGTTATTATTAGTAGTATTTATAGTAGCTATAAGTATAAAAATATAAATTTTATACTTTAGCTATAGTTATTTTCTTTTCTTTTTTTTTAATTTTATTTAAATTTTTATATATCTATTTCTTTTCAGTTAGTAATTTACTACTATCTTACTTTTAAATTACTATTAATATATATATAGTAATTTTTATTTTAGATATTTACTCCTACTACTATTATATTAAGTATATTTCTATTTTTATAGATACTATACTAATAACTAATTAATAACTAACTATATTAACTTTTATTACTATTAAGATAGTTACTATTAATAATACTATATAAATTATACTTTTATTTATTATATATACTAGCTGCTAACTTACTATAGTATTAATTATTTCTTAATACTATATTATTAGTATCTTATTAATTTCTATACTATCTCTCTTAAAGTTAGCTTTAAAGTTTTTATAGCTATTATTTATAGTTTAATCTTTTATAAATCTCTTCTATTTAATCTTTATTATACTATTATTACTAAGGATATATATTTTATCTTATTTTCTATTTTAAGTTATTAGTTAACCTTCTATTAAAAGGCTATTTTTAAGCTGCTTTTTAATAAATACTAAATCTTATAAATTATAAAAACTAAAAGTAAGATTACTACTAAATATACTACTATTAAAGTTACTATTATTATAAAGTAGTATTATTAGATTATTAAGCTCTTTAATTATTATACTATAATTAATATAATTAACTTTTTAACTCTTTTTAGTTATATTATCTTTAAGCTTATTACTACTATCTGCTACTAGATAAATATCTATCTTATTACTTTTATACTTATAATTAATTTATTTATAAAAGCTAATATAAATTCTAACTTTAATATTATTATATTAAAGCTTTATTTAAATCTTATTATTTTCAGTAAGAATAAAAATAAGCTTAATAAGAATAAGAATAATAATAAGAATAAAAAGTAAGAAGTATTTATATCTATAGAAGGATAGTATCTTATAAGCTACTATTTTAAGTTTTAATTTTAGTTTTTTATTTTCTATTTTTAATTTTTATTAAGTTTTAACTAATTAATATATACTTTTTAAAGTAATTAATATATACTAAAAGTTATTTAGTAAGATATTTTACTTTCTTTATTAAAAAAAAGAATTAAAAGGTTTTTTATTATAAATTTATTATTTTTCTAACTGTAATTTATATATCTTTTATAAGCTATTATCCATAGAATCTTTAGTTAGTATCTAGCTGTTATTTTTATTCTTATATTTAATCTATTTAATTAGATATTACTATTATTTTTTAAAGTTATTATAGTTATTAGAGGTTATTAAATAGTAAAATAAAATAATATTATAATAGAAGAAATATTCTAATAAAGAATATAAAGTTAAGAGGTATATATAGATAAAAGATAAATAGTATAAAATAGTATAAGATAGTATATATTTATATATAATATTAGAAATCTTAAGTTTTAATTAGCTTAAGGATTTTATACTTTTTATAGATAATTTCTTAAAATCTAGCTATTATAGCTAGATAATAAATATACTATTTATTTATTTATTTAGTATATACTATTTTACCTATATCTAGGCCTATAGAACTCCTTCTTACTAAATTAGTAAGGAAAAACCTAAAAGCTATTTCTAGCTCTAGGATAAAAACCTTACTGCAGTTTCGCTCTGCTGCCTCTAAGGGCTGCTTGTTGTTATTAGGTCTGTATTAGTAATCTTATCACCAGCCTTATCCAGGGTTGCATATATGCGAGTTGCCCTCCGTCTGGCCTGGCGCCTCTAGGTCGTAGGGGCGCCGTCGGGGGGGTCTCCTCGGGGTTGCAGCGGCCAGAGCTGGATTTCTATCTTCCTTCTGTTGCTCGGCAGGCTATGCGGTGGCCCCCCGGCCACTGCCAGCTATGCCAGGCCGGCTTCTCCTTTTTCCGGGCTGCCCTTGTGGTTATGTGACCGTCACGTGCCGGCTGGCGCCGGGTCGTGCCTGGGTGCCGGGTCCGTGCCGGCGATTGCTCGGTGCCCCGGCCCCGCTGTCTCCGGCCAGGGTGGGCCGTGCGGTGCCGCGGGGCTAGCCCTGCGGTATCCCATCGGCGCCTATTCTTACTTACTTCTCACTTTCTGATTAGGTACTTGATTGCTTCCCTCGCGCTCCCTTTCTCGCGGGCCTTAGGTTGGGGCTTTTAGGTCCGCTTGGGGCTCTTCCCCTAGCCCTATAAAGAGCTTTCTTTCCCCCTGTTTTTCCCTCCCCTTCTTCTTCTCTTATTATCACCCCCGCCGCTGCTGCTGCCGCTACTGTCCTTATATATCTCCTTCGTTCTGCTGTATGTTCTTAGTGATGTCGCTTGGGTCTCGCTGACAAATGTCTAGTTTCTGTCTGTCTATTTCGTCGTCCGCTCAGTTTTGCTCGTCTCTGTGGTTTTCTGCCGTCACCGCTTCGTTATCTCCGCGATTTCGTCTCGGTTTCCGCCATTATGCCTTGCCAGTCCGCTGCCCAGAAGAAGGCTGCTGCTACCGCTCGTGCCGATGCTCAGCGGGCTAAGAAGGCTGCCCAGCGTGCTGCTGCTGAGGCCGCTTAGGGTCCCACCGGCGATGATGGCTCCGAGGAGGCTACTACTCTGGCTCCTCCCCCTAAGCCTGCCTCTCTTTGCGAGGCGTATAAATATACTATTAAATAGCTTAAAATATCAGCTTTTAGATAGTATTAATATTATCCCTTATTATATTCTAAATACTGAGATATCCAGCTTTAAAATTAAGTTAATTTTAAAGTAAATTAATTTTAAATTAATTTTTAATTTCTAATTATAAAACTAATATTAATCTAATTAAAACAGTATAAATAGTATTAATAATACTGCTTTTTATATTATAAGAGGATATTTCTTTCTGATTTTAATAACTTTTCTTTTAGCTTTAAAGCTATTATATTAAAAGAGTTATAATAGATTATATAGAATTAAATATTTATTTATATATTTAAAAAATATTAATAATTAGTAGTAGTAGTAATAAAAGTAAAGTAATTTTATACTGCTATATTTCTATAGAAGATATAATAGAGAATATATTTAGCAGCTTTATAAATAGTAATCTAAAGGTATAAATAAAGTAACTATAGAGATATAATAGTATTATTAAAATTACTACTTTAATTACTATTTTAAATTCTGTATTATATATTTATATAAGTATAATAAGAGACTTAATCTATTAATTATAAATTTAATTACAGTTTTTTACCTCTTTTAAACTTTTTCTATAATATCCCTTTATAATTTAATTCCCTTAGATTCTTATAGTTATTAATCTTTTAGCTATAAGTTAATTAATACTATATTATATATTAACTATATAATCTATACTATATAGCTAGAGCTATATAAGCTATTTAAGAATACCTTTTCAGCTGGAGAAATTATTCTACTTTTATAATTTTAAATTATTATTTTAAGATAGTTTATTTTAGTAGTAATTTAAAGTCTTAAAGCTATATTTAAACTGGCTAGCTCTTAAATTATATAGCAGCTAAATATAAGTAACTATACTAAATACAGTTTATTAAATTAATTAATTTATATTTTTTTAATATCTTTAAGTTTAAACTTTTAAGCTGTAATTTATAGCTTTAAAAAAAGAATTAAGTTACTTTAAATTAAATAATATAAATTAAAATAGAAGTTATAAATATAGCTATAATTAGAAGATATTATATTAGTCTAAAGAGTAAAATAGAAAGTAAATATCTTTAGTTAGTTAAGTAATTAGTTAAAGTATATATAAGAATAGAAAGATAATTAAAATTAAAAAGATAAAGCTTATAGAGCTTTTATATTTATTATAATTTTACCTTTTTTAAGATTTAGCTTTTTTAGTAAATTTAGCTTTTTTAGTAGATTTAGCTTTTTTAAGATTTAATCTTTTTAGTAAATTTAGCCTTTTTAAGATATAGCTATTTCTATAGCTTATTAAGGTATTAAAAAAGATAACTAGTTAAACTAAAAACTTTAATCTATTTAAGTAACTATTAACCTTAAAATTCACTAAGTATATAGTCTGTATTATTAATACTATTATTAGTGTTTCTTTTTACTATTAAGCTTTTAATTCCCTTTTTAAATATATATATACTAAAGTACTTTAACCTTTTAATAGAAATCTAATAAAATACTTATAGTTTTAATAATAAGTTTATTAATAAAGAGATTTTAATATTTATTAATAGCTAGATAGAGAGTATTAAATATAGTATAATACTTTTAAATAGCTAGATATTATTAAAGTCTATAAATATATAACTTTATAACTTTTTTATAAGATTAAACTTTAAGCTTTAAGCTTTAAAATATAGCTTAAAAATTCTATTAAAGATCTTATAATTATATACTAAAATATAACATTAATAGCAATATCTATACTGTATAATTAATCAGCTTAAATCAGCTTATTAATCTATTTATACTTTAAAATTAATTAATTTTAAACTATTCACTATTTAAAATTAATATTACTTAATAAGAAAAGTACTTATAAGCATAAATACAGTACTATAAGAAAGCTGGAGTTTAAAGCTTTTTAATAGTATACTTATTATTTTAATATAATAGCTAGATTTTAAGTAAACTATCTATAAAAAGATTAAAACCCCTTAAGTAATTTCAGATTTATTCTATATTATTATTATAATATTATATACTATTAATATACTATTAATAGATTATTATATACTATTTTATACTATTAATAGACTATTATATACTATTTTATACTATTTATCTCTTATTTTTATATATCTTTTAATTTTATATTCTTTATTAGAATATTTCTTTTATAATAATATTATCTTATTTTACTACTTTATAACCTCTAATAGATATAATTAGTTAGTAGCTAAATTAAAATAAAATATAAGTATTTAGTTTTTTTAGCTTTATTTAATATTATTAAATAGATAAAAACTATATAGTATTATTAAATAGTAGAGATAAATAGTAAATATTATACTTAATATTAAAGAAAATAGTAGCTAAATAATAAGGTTATTATATATTAATTTTTACTTAAAGCTTTAATTTAACCTTTTTAATTTTAATTTTATTATTTATAAATAATAAAATTAATTAATAATTCTATTATTTACAGTTAATAATCTTACTATTTATAATTAATAACCTTAAAATAGAAATCTTATTTTAAGTAATAAGATATAAAAGAGATATCTTTTATTATTAAGAAACTAATTTTTCTTTTAATAATTATTCTATTTTAATAACTTTTATTATATTAATTAGTATTATTTATAAAGCTCTAATTATAACTAACTCTATATATTAGAAATATATAATTAGATATTAGTATAATATTAAATATCTTTAGAATTTATAAGATTTTAAAAAGAAATATATATTAAATATCTATTAAAAATTCCTTAGAAGAATATAGACTTTTCAGCTACTTATTTTACTACTTAGAATATTTAGATATAAACTAATAGATTATATTAGCTATTTTTAGATATAGTTTATTTTTTAATAATATAAATAGAGTTAATTCCTAAAGAAATATAGTTATTAATATTAATATTATATATATTTAAATAGAGAAGATTATACTATATAATTTAGCTGAAAATATTATAAATAGTAATAATAAAAAAAGCTAAGAGTTTATTAATAAAATTAATAGTAAGATATATAAACTTTAGTTTTAAAAGCTATTAAGCTATATAGAGTTAATATAGATACTAACTAGCTAAAGTATAATTCTTTTTTAGTAATAAGTTTAGCTATTAAAAGAGAGTAAATTCAGATAATTTAAGTTATTATAGATATTAAAAATCTTAAGATATTAAGTTAAATTATAAGATTTATAGATTTATTAGAGTTAGAATAAGTTGAAAAAGTTAAATAGAATTTTAATAAAAAAAGAAAAAAGTAATTTAAAATTTAAACTTAAGCTTTAGTAATTATAATATATATAATAAATATATAGTAAATTTAAATATTATATTCTCTTATTAAGGAATAAAATATAAGTATATTAACCTTAAAATATAGCTTATTATTACTTATATAATAAGTATACTTATTAAATAAAGCTAGTTAAGATATTAATAAGCAGTTAGCTATAAAATTATAATAAACTTATATTTAATTTTAATTTTATAGAAGATAAAAGTAAAAGTAAGAGTATTTCTACTCTTATAATAAAAAGTAATATTAAAATATTAAAATATAATATTAACTAAATATTATTTATAGCTAATAATATTATATAGTAAGTTAGTAATAATTTAGCTTAAAGTATTAAATTAAAATAGAAAACTTATACTATATTTATAGAAAAAATATAGAAAATACTTAAAAAGAAAATAGAGTTTATTAAAAAGTTAGCAGTAAGTATATAAAGTACCTAAAGATAAAAAAAAAAGAGAAAGAAAGAAAGTCTTTTTTAAAAGTAGTAAAGGTAGATTTTAAGTAGCTATAAAGTTAAAAATTAAAAGTATAAATTATAAATAATAGAAACTATATTTTCTATTATTATTAAAGATATTAATTACAGATAAATACCTTATTATAAATAAGATATAGTATTAAAAAGCCTTTAACTATATAGTAATATAGTATAATCTTAATTTAATAGAGTATTTATACTGTTATAACTATATTTATAAAATATAATATAGTAAAATAGTTATTTAAATTAAATAGTAAGCTTATAATATTTATCTAATTAGATATAGTATTTATTACAGCTAAATAATAAGCTATAAATAAAATAGTAAATAGATATACTTTTAATTAAGCTGCTATATACTCTAACTAAATAGAAATAGAGTATATATAAGGTATTATAACTGTATTTCCTTATATAATAAGATAAAAACAGTTATTTTAATTAGGTAATATAGAGTTAAATCTTATTTAATTAGGTTATTTAATAAGCTGCTATTAATAAGCTATATTAATTTAGCTTAATTAGAATAATAAAAAGATTTAAAAAAGAAAAAATATATTAAAGGCTAAATTTTAAATAAGAAATTAAACTAAAGTTTAATTTAAGGGAATTTATATCTAGCTATATTATAAGTATATAGAGGTTTTATTATAATTTTTTAATAAGATTTCTTTTTTTTTCTTTTAAAAATACTTTTAGATATAAAAACTTTAATATTAGAAAAGTTTAAAGCTTTTCTCTTATAAAAGCTTATTAAATTACTTAATTTAAATATTTTTAATAATTTTAAGCTTAAATTTCTCAGCTGTAATTTATAACTTTAAAATAAGAATTAAATTATATAAAATTAAATAATATAAATTAAAATAAAAGCTATAAGAATAATAATAATTAAAAGAGACTATATTAATCTATAGTATAAAATAAAAAGATATTTTATTAGTTAGTAGTTAGTTAAGATATATATAAGAATAAAAAAATAACTAAAATATAAAAAGTAAAACTTATAAAGCTTTTATATTTATTATAATTTTACCTTTTTTAAAATTTAACTTTTTAATAAATTTAGCTTTTTTAAGATATAGCTATTATTATAATTTATTAAAATATTATAAAAGGTAATTAAATAGACTAAAAACTTTTATCTATTTAAGTAAACTATTAATCTTTAAATAAATTAAGTATATAGTCTATTTTATTAATTTTATTATTAGTATTTCTTTTTTACTATTAAGGTTTTAATTCTCTCTTTAGATATATATATACTAAAGTACTTTAATTTCTTAATATTAATAGTAGTAATATAATATTTATTAGAGGTTATAAAATAATAAAATAAAGAGATATTATTATAAAGAAAATATTCTAATAAAAAATATAAAGTTAAAAGATATATAGAGATAAAAAGTAGATAGTATAAAATAGTATATTAATAATATATAATATTATTTTTTTAAGATAGAATAAGTTTAAATTTATCTAAAGAGTTTCAGTCTTTTTATAGATATATTACTTAAATTCTAGCTATTATATTAAAATAATAAGTATATTATTAAAAAGCTTTAAATTCTAGCTATTATATTAAAATAATAAGTATATTATTAAAAAGCTTTAAATTCTAGCTATTATATTAAAATAGTAAGTATACTATTAGAAAGCTTTAAATTCTAACTTTCTTATAGTATTAGATTTATTTTTATATATACTATTTCTATTAAGTAATATAAATTTTAAATAGTAGATAATTTGAAATTACTTAATTTTAAAGTGCAGATAGATTAATAAGCTAATTTAAACTAATTAGTTATATAGTATAAATATTATTAATAATATAATATTTTAATATATAATTATAAGATTTCTATTAGAATTATTAAGCTATATTTTAAATCTTAAAGCTTAAAGCTTAATTATTAAAGATATTATAAAGTTATATATTTATAGTTTTTAATAAAACTAATTTAATATTTATTTTTAAGCTGTAAATTACAGCTTAAAAATCTAAATTAAAAAATATAATAGAAGTTTAAATTAACTAATTTAATAATGTTTATTTAATATAGTTATTAGTATTTAGCTGCTATATAATTTATATTAAAAACTATAAATATATAAATTTATAACTTTTCTATAAAATTAAGTATTAAGCTTTAAGTTTTAAAATATAGCTTAAAGGTTCTAATAAAAACCTTATAATTATATATTAAAATACAGTATTAATTACAGTTAAAAACTATAAATATAACTATATAACTTCTTATATAATTAAGCTTTAAGCTTTTAGTCTTAAAATATAGCTTAAAAATTCTAATAGAAATCTTATAATAATTTACTAAAATACAGTATAAATAGCAATATTAATACTATATAATTAATTACTCTAAATTAGCTTATTAATCTATTTATACTTTAAAATCAGTTAAATTTAAATTATATACTATTTAAAATTAATATTACCTAATAAGAAAAGTATCTATAAGAATAAATAAAGTACTATAAAAAAGCTGGGATTTTAGGCTTTTTAATAGTATATATATTATTTTAATATAATAGCTAAATTTTAAGTAAATTATTTATAAAAAAACTAAAATCTTTTAGGTAATTACAGACTTATTATATATTAGTATTATATTAATATATATTATTAATATACTATTTAATACTATTTTATACTATTTACCTTTTATCTATATATATCTTTTAATTCTATATTCTTTATTAGAATATTTCTTTTATTATAATATTATTTTATTTTACTGCTTTATAACCTCTAATAATAATAATATTAATACTATATAATTAATTAGTTTAAATTAGCTTATTAATCTATTTATACTTTAAAATTAATTAATTTTAAATTATCTATTATTTAAAATTAATATTACTCAATAGAGATAGTATCTATAAGAATAAATATAATACCATAAAAAAGCTAGAATTTAAAACTTTCTAATAATATACTTACTATTTTAATATAATAGCTAGAATTTAAGTAATATATCTATAAAAAGACTGAAACTCTTTAGATAAATTCAGATTTATTATATCTTAAAAAAAAACCAATATTATATACTATTAATATACTATTTTATACTATTTTATACTATCTATTTTTTATTTTTATATACCTCTTAACTTTATATTTCTTATTAGAATATTTCTTTTATAATAATATTACTTTATTTTACTATTTTATAACCTCTAATAATTTAAAAGCTAATTAGGTTAAATTTAATATTATAACTTTAAATTGCTATAAAGCTATATTATCTTAAGATTTTAATTTAAAACTGCTAAAAAAATATAATTTCTTTAGTAAAAAGAGTATTTTTTTAGCAGCTTATACAGTTTTAACTATATAGATATATAGCTGCTAAATAATATAATATTAATTAACTTATAGTTAAAGAATTAATAACTATAAAAAACTTAAGGAAATTAATAAAGAGATATTATAAAGAAAGTTATATACTTAATAGTTAGAAGAAGTAAGAAACTATAATTAGATTTATAATTAATAAATTAAGTTTCTTATTATACTTATATAAGTAAATAATATAGAATTTAAAATAGTAGTTAAAATAGTAATTTTAATAATAAGATAAGATATATATATATTATATATAAGAGAAAGAAAAAATAAAACTTAAAAAAAGCTTTCTTTTTATAAATAAATTATACTAGTAATTAGATATATATTAAGATATAATATAACTTATTTAAAAGCTAAAAAAAACTAGCTTTCTAATAATATTACCTTTATTTTTATAGATATTTTAATTTCTATAGAATTCTAATTTTAAATTACTAATAAATTAAAATTCTGAATTTTAAAGTAATTTCAGTTAATTTTAAAGGATAAAGTAATAAAAACTTAATTAGTTAGTATTAGTTATATAGTATAAATAGTATTATTAATAGTATATTTTAGTATATTTTTTTATAGCTTTTTATAAAATTTTCTAACTTTTCTTTAAGCTTTAAAATAAGCTAAATAAAAGGTTATACTTATATATAATTAAAAACTTTAATAGCTATTAAGTTATTTTTAAATAATTAATTAAAAAATATAAATTTAGTAATTCTATTAATTTTAATTACTTTAAGCTTATATCTATTATATTTAGTTATAATAACTTATAAAGATAAATTATTATAATTTCAATATTATTATATATAAAATATTACTAGATAATAATTAGTATTATTTAACTAAATATAATATACTTATTCTTTCTACTAATATAGACTTCAGTCTGTTCTTTAGAAACCTGCCTTAACCTACTATATACTCAATCTAGGCTAGGTTAAGATATAACTGTTACACCGGTATAGAACCCCGCCTTAGCCCTGCGGCACTACTAGTCCCAAAGGGGAGGAATCTTACATCGCTAAAGCCAACTGTGTCATCATTGCATCCTCCTCGAATGGGTTCCCCCCTTCTCTCCATCTCGACTTTAACCTCGCAAACCTCGCTCAATGGTGTAATTTTGAGTAGATATTCACGGGCTGCTGGATCTCGGCCGCGGGAATTCCGCCATGCCGAACACGGGAAAACCTAGCAAAGATTGCCATTTGTGTCGTTCTCGGCGCGTCAAGGTCAGTTGATGTGATGTGATGCCAGCTTGAACAGCTCTCATCACACACCCCTCTACAACACGCCCTTCTTTCTTTTACCCACTACCCGCTACCTGATGGATATCTTCTAATAAAGAACCCCTCCCTCTCTATTTCTTCCCACCTGACCTCTAACGCATACCCGCAGTGCGACCTTACCAAGCCGGCCTGTCAGAGATGCTTCAAGTATGGAGTGCCGTGTCCTGGGTACCGCACCGAGCAGGAGCTCGTCTTTCGCAACGCCGACCCCACCAGCATCAAGAAACGCAAGAAGCGAAGTCAGAAGGGGGATAGCCAGGGGCCAGAGGCGGCCTGCTCGTCTCGACTATCGCTGTCGACAACGACTGCAGACTATTCGGCTCCATCCACGTTCCCAGATGATGACTTTGACGAGATCTTTTCCCAATCAGCGCCCTTGAATCTTATCTCATCCGACCTCATTCCCTCTGATCTCTTTCCCTTTGACAAGGCTCTCGTCCTCCCCAGGTCGCTCAATGAGCACTGGACGGCTCACTCGGTGCCCATCCTTCTCAGCGTCTACTCCACCCTGGACTTCCTCCACAATATTTACAAAGGGTACCCCTGCGATGGGCCCCTCATCTGGGCCGCCCACCTCTTCTCTCGGACGTACGTAACCAACCTCCGATACTCGACGGCCGTGTACAAGGACTCGGTCGCCGAGAATGACCGTGAACTGGGCACTTACCTTGGCAAAACCCTAAGCTCTGTGAATGTCGCGCTGAAGACCCCCGGTGGAGCGATGAGAGACGACGTTCTAGCAACAGTCTGGATTCTCACGAATTACGAGGTAAGCAGCTTATCTAAACCTAGAGATTTGCATTTAACTATTAACCCTATATCAGGTCTTTATGGGTTCGATCAATCGCATGGAACTCGTAAGTCCATGGCATCTGCACGCTCGTGGCCTCTATAGCATCCTTAAGGCGAGAGGGTCGGAATGGTTGCGCAACCCCGCTGCCCACGCAGCTTTCTGGCCCTCTTACAACATAGTGGTGCGTCTTCTATCCGAATTTAACTCCGTGCTGATTTGCGCTGACAACCCGTAGCAAGTGCAATGTCTGCTCACCAACACTGAATGCCCTCCAGAGTCTGTAGATTGGTTACGCGTAATCAAGGAAACAATGCATCCAGACGAAGCTATCGGATACTACGTATCCATTTTCATCACCAAAGTTGCCCACATCCAAGCTCGAATCCTCAGCCTCCTTCTTAGCCGAGACTTTAACGCCGCCTCAGCTGAGTATTACGACCTGATTGGGGCTATGTCCAATGCAGAAGACGGTATGGAGGCCTTATTTGAACGCAATCCTGGTACAGGCGATTTCAACCCGTACATGCGCAATATTTACTGTTCGGCATGTGTCAAGGGCTATCACATTCTCATATCGTACACGAACTTCTTGACTCATCACATTGTTTCTCCAATCCCTCTCGGCGTCCTTAAGTCGCTGCGTCTCCAATACATCCAGGTATGTCGCAGATACGCACAAGAGATTCTGGACAGCCTGCCTCAATGCCTCAACCAAAAGGCGTTTCGAAACAACCCGTCGCCCAAGTTATTGTTCGAAGCCTTGAAGCTGATATGGCCCCTTACGTCGGTGTACGTTATGCCGTCGACGCTTCCGGAGCAGAAGGAGTTGGCGGAGGAGTCGTTGCGCTTCATCGGGCGCGAGCTTGTGGTCCGACAGGCGCTGAGGACATATTCTGAAGCCAGCATATTCCCACCAGAAGCTATTAAACCGTTAGATATAATTATAGATGAAAGTTGTGAGGGGTTTACTGAGGCGGCGTAGGGGAGTAGTTGACGCAAAGAGGTCTGGTTGAGAATACTTGACAAATAGTTTCGACAAAGTTGAGGTATGAACCAAAATGTTACATAGTAATAACGAGAATAAGCCCCATACCATAATATACCATAATATCACAACATATCATGTATTGAGCATCAAACCCGAAAGATAGGAAGGCTAGAATTTGGTAGACACTCCTTTCTCGAAGGGTGACCATTACAGAAAGAAACTTGTCGACAATATGCCAAGGACTATCTAGAACGTAGTCGTCACGCAAGAAGCCATTTGCAACGATGCCACCTTGAGCAAGACTACAGCGTCAGGCGCATCCGGGCGTCTATTACGCCCGGAAGGATACTCACCCGGTGTCCTAAAATAGGGGTCTAGTGGATTCTTCAGCCCTGCTCTGATGAATACAAGCGATCGCCACCTTGGACTGACTACATTGTGGCGGAACGGTGACCTCTTGCTTCAACCATAGCCAATTGAGGTCAGGCTGCTGATTAGTCAGGTGATGTGTTAATGTTGTCAGACACGTGACTATCGGCGAGGCAATCGTACGGTCTGATACAAGGGTCCAATGCAATAGAATGTTGGTAATGATGTATCCCATGAATCAGGAAATAGTCAATTGGATCAACTAAGAATCTTTTCTCGCCACATCTTGTGTGACGGAACATTCCACCCGGGCTAATGCCTCAGGCCACAAGCCGGGATCAGTCAGGTAACCCGGAAATCCCTTGCCTGACAGCGTAATCAGAGGGAACAGATCCCACACACAAGATGTGGCGAGAAAAGACTCTTAGTTGATCGTGGCAAAATAGTTTCAAAGACAGAAGTTAATACACTTAAGCACTTATGAAAGGATACATAAGTTAGTATTAAAGACGTTATCTAAGAATAATTAACGAGGGGATAGAAAGACCGTTTAAAGGATATTAAAGAGTAGCTGCAGAAGTTAATAGTGCAGAGGGAGAGCAAGTTAAAAAATAGCTTTATAAGAATATTTTTATTTATATTATTATTAATGTGCTCCTAGGCAATGGACTCCTGAAGGAATGGAGTTAGCAATAGATATTTTATAAGAGTCTCTGAGGTTAGAATCTAAGCCTGTATCCTTTAGGCCGTCGTAGAGAAAATAAGAAATAAGTTACAGTGACTAAAATCTAGAACCTAGATATAAGAACCTAGATATAAGTACGGATATAGTATTTGCAGCGGCGAGACTAGCTAGATTCAACGCCAACTAAGAGCCTAATAGGGCCATACTACAGTTGGAAATAGCAAAACCGAGGTCTCCTCGCACGTTTTAGCAATAGCCATTTACCTTGCATGATATAAACGGCGTATAACGGCGCGGCTCATTATATCGTTATTTATTGCCTCAGATTCTGAGGAGTAAACTGTCACTAAAGAGAGTAAGTAAATTCGTTATTTGCTTCATTTATGCTCTTTCGGCCACAAGTCTAGACGTCTACGAATCGTACTACCTCTATAAACAGCTTCTTCTTCGCGCGAAATATATTCCCTTGTATGCGGGATCCAGGTAACCCAGAGAAACACCGTAAATAACCTCCTGATTTACAGGGATATCTAACTCCTTCCTTAAGACCTCTGGGTATTCAGTCACGGAGATCTGGACGTACAATTAATACCGTCCTTCTCCAAGGCCAGCAGCAGCAGCTGGAGGTATATGCCGACACTTAGTGAGTTGGATGCACCCAAATCTTTAGCTATAGTGATAATTACTATAGTTGGAGCACTAGAGAAGTCATAATTACATAGCTCGGCGGCTAACTGCACAGCCGAGTCGTCCCTGGGGATACCTATAATGCCGCCATATAAGGCACGCCTTAAGTCCGAGCGATAGTGGCGAAAGGCCTGTAGAGGTTTAGGGGTATTAGGTTTTCCCTCTGATACAGCCGCCGCAAGTAAGGCATTAGAGAGACAGTTGCGACTAGGCCCGGAAACAATAATAAGGCGTTACAGTTGGATATTAGAATTAGAGGGTGCATACTGGGCAAGGTTAAGGGATTGCTCTATAAGTACTTGAGGGATAGGAGTTTTAAGAAAGCTATATGTAGAATGGTATTTAGTGATATATTTATTGAGTAATAGCTGTATGCCTATAGTAAAGAGTTTTAGGAAGAGATATTTTAGAGTATTAGCAGCTTGTATATGCCCCTCCAGCTAATATTGCAATATCTTACCTATTTGCAGTAATTACACTCCAGTTATAAATAGTAGTTGGGTCTGAGCCAGCTGGTTGACTGTTATATAGTCAGAATGCAAATATAGATCTGCGGATACTTCGGCCCCACCCTGCCTCGCTATCATCATATATACATCTGTAAGTACTCGTTTACCCATCCAACATGGTGTTTTGCATCCCCGCCGGCTGTACACCGACAAGACCCGCGCCTGTCCAACCCGCCGTAGCACCTAGACGTGAACTTGAAGCTGCCTGTTATACTGAATGGATAGGATCATACTGATGATGAAAGCTCTTGATTTCTAGCTAAGGGATGGGCCTAGAGCCCGTCTTTTATACATGATGAAGACGGCTGCTGCCGGAGGCGGCAGTCCGTTGCCGCTGCACAGGGGCTGAGGCCCTGTGGGTCCTGGGGACCGGGATTGTGGTCACAGGGCCGGCTATGTGGTCTGAGAAGGAGAGGAAAGTCGTGTTATCTAGGATATGACCCCGAAATGTGACACTGCTCACTTTACATGGCGTTATCGCCTAGGTACGCGGGATCTCCGCATACTGGGGAGTGGAGGCCTAAGTCGGCAATTCAACTCACCCCACCTGCAGGCAGATAAACCAGTAGGTGCCTGGAAGACCTTTTGGCGACTTAGGAGGTTTAGAATACTAGTTGGCATGGGACTTTTGAAAAGGCGCCTTTATATAGTTTAGGCGGGGTGTTGGATTGTGACCCTTGTTGGAAGATGACTCTGTATTACGAAACCTCTGATAGATCGATATCCTGACCTTAGTCAGAGGGGGTGTCAAATGACATAAAACCCCTCTTGAGAAAAGAGGGGGCCGGAGGAATCCTAGACAAGACAATCAACAGATTCAGGATCCACACCTTATTGAGCATTAATCCCTGGATCGAATGTGCCGTACGCTATCCAACAGATCCTTGAACCTGGTGCTGCTGAGGTTTCGGGCTATTCGGCGACGCAATCCGCTACGCTCGCCGAAGCTGCGCAGATCATCACTATTCTTAGCCATCCCTTGGCCAGATATCTCAAGAAGCGAGGCGCTACGTATATCATTGATAACACGAGGCATCCTCAATTAGCTGCGGAAGGACCATATTTCACCTCCTCGCCGCATGACCACATATCCCATACAATAGCCTCCGCTGCTATCTGATCTGAAGGTATTTTGATATGTTGGAAAGTGACTGTAGGCTGGAATTCCTTATTCCCGTATTTCGTTCTTGGACCCCTGGGTATATATCGGCCTGTTAACTGGCAGCGTCTAGCTTGCAGTAGGCTTCTTTATTATAATTTCCAGGAAAATATATTCATTATTCACAAGCAAGATGTAACTTCACCTCTATATATGATTTAAGGATAGAAGACACCGCAACTGAGTTACCTGGCAAACTCAGCTTGCTATTTGTCAGTATTTCCTGTTAAATATTCCCCTGAACATAACAATATCTGTTAGATTGACGCCTGTGTGCGGTTATAGAGGTGATAATACTTTCATAAGGATATTGGTGGCTTGTTACGGTGAAAGTATGAGAAATAGGCTAACACCCCCGCACTAACACGCAAGCAAAATAAGGAATTATCAACTTATTAATCAATAAGATCATCAGTTTCTGTTCCACTATCTACTAAATTCACCCCATCAGATATTCAGATGCCTAACATATATCGAGCAGAAAGCGTTGAGATATTAGTCCTATCAGACAAAGGATGGATTGGTGGATACAGGTTTATAACAATAGAAGAGCTTGATTTCCTTTATCTAATGAAGGGCTAGGGATCGGTCTTATAGACGACGATGAGGTCGGCCTCCAGCGGCCTCCGGGCCTGAGGTCCGGAGGTCTGAGACCGGAAGACTCACCTGCCGGGGGTCTGGGACCTGGTCTAGACCGGATTCCTAGCAGCCGGTCTGGAAGCTGTTCCGGATATCATATCGTGATCCCAAAATGTAACAGACTAGATTTAAAGGCAGCTACAGCACGGATCCAGTCCTATCAGGCTGTCTGACAAGTCCGACCCCAGTAATCCTAGTAGATACTAGGGCTTCTTATGCAGACCCTTCCTCCGATCTTCCATCTGATATTGTTTGTTACATATATTGGATCCGTTACGGTTAAATTGATTAATTGGATTGTGTTTAAAGCAGTGATGATAATGTTGATGATTTCTTCTGCCGGTTATCCGGACCGGCCGGAAGAGGGGTTATCAGACCCTCCTTCTGACTAAGGTCAGAATATCAATCTAGTAGAGGTTTTATAATATAGAGTTATCATCTAACAATATATATACCAAGCTATACTAGGCTTTATATAGGAATTACCTATTTTGGAAAATAGTTTAATTAAGCTTATTAAGCTGAAATTTAGCTTTTAAGTTAGCTTTATTAGCTGCCTGCTCCTTCAGGCCTTATTTAGCCACTCTTTTACCCCTTATTATCTAAAATAAGAGGTTCTATTATCTTACTCTTATAGACCAATCTGCGCATATTAGATATCACGGCCTATATACACCTCGAGTAGATAGCAGGCAGTCGGAACTGGCAGTATTCTAGTACCCACAATTTTCGACCAACCAAAACTGGATCATAGGATTACCTTTGCAATCCCATAATTCTGGATTGCTAGATCACTTACACAATCCAACGATCCATCTAAGTATATAGACAACAGAGTAGTATATATTCCTAATAAGCAGCTACTCAGCTATTAATATAACTTAGTTACCTTAATTACCTTAACTTACTATATATTACTATACTTAACTATTACCAGATATAATATTATCCAGTAAGTAATATCCTAATCTATCTGCTAATATAAACCTACAGTTTATCTACTAGCAATCTATCTCTTATCTACCCTATACTATATATATAGCAGTCTAGAGAGTATAACTATTATATATTAATAGCTCTTATTCAGAAAGGTTACTTATATTAACTATTAAGTAATATCTCGTACTGTTAAGATATCTGGAATTAACCGAATTCCCGCTACCCTAAGTAATATACCTATACTACTAGCTTATATAGCTCCAGCAAATAATACTAATATGGCTGCTGAAGTTAAGCAGCTGTATAATCTGGTCTGCACTCTGTAGCAGTAAGTGCAGAATATACTAGTACCAGTTGCTAGAAATAATAAATATAATCCAGGGGAAGTAATAAAATTACTGCTACTAGAGAAGTTTAATAGAATGTCCAGTAATATTATACCCTTTATTATTAAGATAAAAGGATACTTCTAATAGTACCTATAGTAATTAGTATCTATAGAATTATAACTGCTATTTATAAGCAATCTAATATCCAGTAATATAAAGAATTAATTTAAATCTATTCTTAAAGATTTCCTTAATAATAATAAGGCCGACTAGAATTAAGATACAGTTAATCTATTTACAAATTGGGAAAACTTTAAAGTAGCCCTTAAAGATATATTTAGAATAGTTAATAAAAAAAAATAGGCAGCTGTAAAAATTTATATACTCAAATAAATCCATTCTGCTGCTACCTATACTATTACACTCCAATAAATTGCCTCTAAGTTAAACTGGAAGGATAAGATACTTATAGAAATATTCTACTAAGGACTGAAGGATAAAGTTAAGAATAAGCTCTATAAAGCTAACCGACCTAACACCCTTACGGAATATATTACTATAGCCGTTAAAATTGACAAATAACAGTATAAAAAATACAGAAAGAAGGCTGTAATATACTAAAGAGGTTAGGATACTCCATATAACCCTTACTACCCCAACTAATAAGGGAATAGTAGAGGATAGAGAGGTAGCTAATAGGGCAACTCTTATAGAAATACCTTATAGGGAATATACACCGGACCTATAGAACTTAAAGCTATATAGAGGCAGCCTTAAGATAAGAAGGATATTATATACTATAACTGCAATAAGAAGGGATACTTTATATAAGAATACTATAAGCCCAAAAAAGAATAATAATTCCAACCTATACCTACTAAATAGCAATTATTAAATACTATCTAGAAATAGAAAGAAATAGAAATAGCAGTATAAATACAAACTATTACTATAATATAAGGTATATATAAACACTCTGGCCCAAGCTGGCCTATATATCTACCCAGCTAAAAGTAATACCTATCCTAAGAAGAAGTAGAAGCACTACACCTAAAAGAACCTACCTTAAAAGCAAATAGACAGAAGAAACTAATAGAGTGAATACTGGTGTCAGAACTACTAATAATCAAACTAATAGCAGTTAGGCTAAAAATAATAGCTATAGTATAACAGGAGAAGCAACTAGAAACCTACTAAAGAGAAATACTAAAAGTACTAAACACCCAGAATAACATCCCTAATAGACAGCTGGAAGACTATAATACTCAGATAGACTAGCAATAGACAGCAGGTACTATACTGAATAAGAATAATAAATACTATAACATCAGGAATAAATACCCTAATTCCAGCAACAAGAAAAGACTGGACCTCTATATAGAGGAATATATATCTAGCACTCCAGAAGAAACCAGCTAAATAGCAATAGAAAAGCTATAGTAAGATAAAGCTACACTTAACAAGTAAGATAAATAATAATAGGAAAATAAGGAAGCTATATACTAATAACTTATAAGGGAATAATAGAATGCTAAAAGATATAAGCCTATCTACCTTTATATAATAATAAGATATAAAGTAAGAGACTGTATAGTAGAACCCAAAGGAGAGTTTAGGGATAACCCTATTCTCCACCCCAGTGTGAAAGGATATAACCAGACCTTATAGATTTCATACTACTACCTACAATACCACCACCACTTAAAGGACAAATAGACTTATAACTATTACCCCCTGAGGCTACTAGGAATTCCTATTACCCAACCATATATAAAGTACAATATAGAGTACTATAAAAATACCAACGGATACCCTAAGTATTATATTACCATTCTGGAAGCTAAAATAACTAGATTTCTATAATAGTATATATAAGGATTAAAGGACCCCCAGGATTACTAATACTAGAAATACCGAATCTATATAAAAACTAAGGTATACCTTTAGCACTAAATACGGGAAGAATAAAGATATTTCCCGCAAGAATAAAAGTACTTCCAACTAGAAGAATCCGAATATAACAAATTATCCGACGATAATACCTAAAGAAGGGAAATAGAGAACTGGCTCGGAATGACCAGAGAAGAGAAACCTACACCCAACTAACAAAACGAAACCACTGCAACGCCAAGCAGACAGGAAATAAAGGAGGAATATAAGATAAGGAAAGGTTCTCTCTATGCACGAAGAACAAAGAAAAAACATACACCTATCCCTATACCCAGCGATATTTGCAAAGAAATATTTGCAATAGATTGCAGCAATAGAGATTGCGCAAAGCACAGCTAAGAAAAAAGGACTATCTACAGCTGCTTCTACAGAATATACAAAGACGGATTCAACTTTTAATAATAAACCGGCAGGCAAGCTGAAGACTGAGAATGGTATAAGGTAGTTTAAACACAGATAAAAAACCACCCTCACCCTCTATAACAGAGCAACAGATAGACTAAAAGCTAGAAGAAGCAGAACTTCCAGTAAGAGCTCTATATACTACAGGAAGCATACAAATAGATTACTTGGAAATCCAGGTATAAATTAAGAGATACTAGTATACCGCACTGGTAGACAGCAGTATAGAACTTAACTACCTTCACCTAAGAGTAGTAAACAAGTTAGAGCTACTATAGAGAAATAAATCGAACCTATATTAAGTATAGAACCTTAAAGGAACAAGTTTCAGTTATAATAACAGATATATTACCAGGGAGGTTAATTACCTTAAGGTTTTTATAAATAAATACAATAAAGATATCTCTTTTAATATTATCCCCTTAGTATAATATAATTTAGTTCTAGGCTACCTATAGCTGTAATGAGTAAACCTACTAATTAATTAGAGGACTGGCTAAATAACCTTTAATAATATTAATAATTATTCCTCCTATAAATAGGATTTAGATAATAATATAAGATCTTAAACTTTAACTGATAATAGCACCAGTAAAGTAATATATAATAATATAATAGATACTTTACTACCCTAAGGCACTAGATATAAATACTGTAATACCTAAAATAATAAGACATACTACACTATCGCATAAGTATAAGCATAATTTACTAAGCTTAATAAAGAACTATAAGAAATAAAGAAATATAAGGAAGCAGATAATAGGCTTAAGAATATACCCCCTGCTTACTATATCTATAAAAAGCTATTTACTGAAGAAATAGAAATAGATCTACCTTAGTACAGTTAATAGAACTATAAGATAGTACTTAAAGACAGAATTACAGCTAAGTTCTATAAGATTTATAACCTCAATAAAGTTTAACTCTATATATTAAAAGAATACCTTAAAGATATATTAAAAAAGGGATTTATTAGGATATTAAAGTCCTCTGTAGGATACCCAGTTATATTCATTCTAAAGAAAAACAGAAAACTGCAATTAGTTATAGACTACTAATAGCTTAACAATATTACTATTAAGAACTGAATACTATTGCTACTTATTAATAAACTGAAAGATTAACTATATAATAAGAAGTAGTTTACAGCTCTTAACCTTAAAGGAGCTTATAACCTTATCTATATTAAACCAGAAGATAAATAGAAGACTGCTTTCTATATAAAGTACAGACTTTTCGAATATCTAGTTATACCTTTTAGACTTACTAATATACTGGCAACCTTCTAATAGATAATTATTAATATACTACGGGAACACCTTAATATCTTTATTATATATTACCTTAACGATATCCTTATCTTCTTTAATACAGAAGAAGAATATATAGAATATATCTATATAGTACTTAAGAAACTACAGGATATAAACCTCCTTATTAAACCAGAGAAAAGTAAGTTTTATATAGATAAAGTAGACTTCCTTAGATATACTATCTATCTAAATAAGATCTATATAAATTAAAAGAAAATTAAAGCTATTAAAGATTAGCTAAAACCTAATAATATTAAAAAAGTATAGAGCTTCTTAGAATTTACTAACTACTACTGAAAGTTTATTTGTAATTTTAAAAGTATTAAATATATTCTTATAGAACTTATAAAAAAAGAAGTAGATTTCAGATAGAATACTAAAGTATAGAAGGCTTTTAATAATATTAAAAAGGTAATTCTCAGTAAATCAGTCTTAGTTATATTTAACTCTAATAAAGAAGTTAAGCTGGAAATAGACTCCTCTAATTTTAGTCTGGGATCCTAAATAGAATAGAGAGATATTAATAGGAAGCTATACCTAATTGCCTTCTACTTATATAAACTCTATAGAGTAGAGCTTAACTACTCTATCTATAATAAAGAATTCCTTATAATAGTTAACTTATTTAAAGAATTCCAATACTACCTCTTAGGAAGTAAGTATAAGATTAAGATCTATACTGACTATAAGAATATCTTACACTTTGTAACTACTTAAGAGCTTAGTAGCAGGCAACTCCACTATACAGAATACCTATTGGAATTTAACTATATTATTATCTATAAGAAAGGATTAGAAAATAGTAGAGTAGATACTATTAGCTGACAATCTAACTTTAATACCGGTATTATTAAGGAAAATAAATAACTTCTTAAGCTAACTCCAGAAGGATATCTTAAGTAGAGATATATTGCTAATATCTATAAGTATAAGGAAAAATAGTATAATATAAATAAAATACCTAATAAAGAATAGCAGATAAAAATCCATAAGAATTACTTATTCTATAATAATAATAATAAAGTATTTCCTAATAAATTTAATTATAACTATAGGATACTAATATACTATAAATAAGTATTTATACCTTAAAGACTAGTATCTAGTTTTCTAAAGGATAGAATAAAATACTATTAAAATAAGAGGCTTATAAAAAGCCAAGCCTATAAAAGATTTTATTATAACTATATAATACCTAAAAATAATAACTACCTACAGACAGTATACCTAGAGTGTAATAAGAAACTTAGAATAGTATATAAAGACCTACTAGAAACCCCAAATAAAGAATAGTAAAATAAGATATAATAGTACTATTATTATAAAAATAATAACAATACTATCTACCCCTATAAGTATAACTACCAATATAGAATACCTACCTATAAGAAATAAGCCTTTATACCCCTAGAATATATATCTAAATTCGGCAAAAAATACATAAAGGATTATTAAAAATAAGAACTTATACTTAACTAAGTATATACTAGGTTTTATTGGAGATTTATTACTAACCCAGCAGACTTTAGATAATATAATATCTATAAAGAAAGAGAAATAGAACCTTAATAGCCCCTAGAACCAGCAAAGAAAGTATAATTTGTTAATAAGCTTAACAGAAGAATACTTATAGCGATATATACAGTAGAACTAGATAACCCACTACTAAAAGAAATCCAGGAGTATAATAAAGCACTACCTGAGGAAGAATAAATAGAATAATTATAGGTTCCTAAAGAACTGTAATAATAATTAGTACAGGAAGTTTATAAATACTCTGTATATAGATACCAGGGTATTAACGGAACCCTTAAGAGGCTTAGAATAATATACTTATTTCCCTAAATAAAGAAAGCTATCTTAGATACTATTAAAGGATATAATCTATATAAAAAGTCAAAATTACTATAATATAAGCCTTATAGATAGTTATAACCCCTACTAGTAGTATAACAACCTTAGGAATCTATTACTATAGACTATATTATTAAGCTTCTGCTATCTAAAGACCTAATAACTGGAGTACTCTATAATAGTATATTTATTATTATAGATAGACTTATAAAGTTCTTATACTTTCTACTCTATTAAGAGTCTACTGATATAGAATAACTTTCTTATATATTTTTAAGAAATATTATCAGTATATATAGATTACTAATAGAAATTATATCTAATAGAGAAATAATATTTATATCTAAATTCTGGTAAGAACTGATAGCTTAAATAGAATTAAACTATAAGCTTATAACAGCTTGGAGACTATAAGTAGATAGATAAATAGAAAGACTTAACCAGATAGTTAAATAGTACCTATAGTACTATATTAACTATAAATAAGATAATTGGGTCTAGAAGCTGCCTATAGTGCAACTGGCCTATAATATATCCACCTTAGGAATAATAAAGCTTATACCAGCTTATACTAACTTTAGATTTACCCCCGATGCCTATAGATTATTATAAGAAGGACCCTTAAATATAAAGACAATTCTCAGCACCAACCAGCTATAATAACTATATAAAGAAATATATATAGAACTGGAGTTTATATATAAATAAATGAAAAAATACTATAATAAGAAAAGATTAAAGAGATTAATCTTCCGGGAGGGAGATATAGTCTACCTTATAATAAAAAACATCACGATAAAAAGGCCGAATAATAAATTGGACTTTAAATTTATTAAATCTTATAAAATTTTAGAAAAAATCTCAGAAAATAACTATAAACTGAACTTACTACTGAAGGTTAAGTTCTATTTAATCTTTTATATTTTATTACTTAAATTAGCAGCAGATACTATCTACATTAAAATATAGGATAATAATTAAGAAATAGAAGTTAAGAATAACTAGGAATTTACAGTTAAAATAATTCTTAATATAAAAAGAGAAAATAACAAAATAAAGTATCTTATAAGATAGGAAAACTGCAATCTATCAGAAGATATATAGGAACCCTATAAATACCTTATATATTACTAAGCTAAATTAAAAAACTTCCTTAAATAGAGAAGCAGCCCAGGAAATATATATTAGGATAGATTCTAGGAATAATACCTAGAAATTATAAAGAACTCTTACTAGCAATACTAGAACCCAATAGAGATAAATTAAGTGGTGTACCCAGTATAGAGGACTAATTCAGTATATCTATAGCACCAGCAGCCTGCACCTCCCTAATAGCCTATTGCTCTTCAAGGATAGCAGACTCCTGAAAATACACCCTATCGATATTATCTAGCTTCTAAATCCCTTAAATAAATAAATCAGAACTATACTTCTTTAATACTTTCTTTTATTTATAAAGATACACTAAACGGGCCAATATCTCAGTTAAGGCACTCTCAGCCTTCTTAATATCCAGGTCGACCTTTCGCTAAGCCTCCATATTCTTAGTTACTACTAAAATCAACACCAAAAAGAATAAACGGAGCATATAGAACTACTTACAGAAGCTAGCGATATTAGAACTATTATAAGAACGACCCAAGCTTATATATTTACTGCACCGTAAGGATTTCTTAGATATACGGCAGACTAACTACTTCTTAAAGCAGTAGGAATAAGATATAATTTCATAACCCTTGGAGGCAATAACTCGCATAAGAACGGAATGTTACTCAGTTTTAATAGATTTAGAAATACAACCTAATATAACAATCAGCGGAATATTTATAGGTTTAGGTTGGATATACACATAAAAATTAGAGGAACAGTCTTATAATAGGCCTTAAGGATAAGAACTAACAGAGGGGAGATATTATATTACAGCCTATATATACCTCGGGTAGGTAGCAGGCAGTTGGGACTGGCAGTATTCTAGTACCTATAATTTTTAACCAATTAAAACTGGATTATAGGATTACCTTTACAATCCTATAATTCTAAATTGCTAGATTACTTATATAATCTAATAATCTATCTAAGTATATAGATAACAGAGTAGTATATATTCCTAATAAGCAGCTACTCAGCTATTAATATAACTTAGTTACCTTAATTACCTTAACTCGCTATATATTACTGTACTTAACTATTACCAGATGTAATATTACCCAGTAAGTAACACCCTAATCTATCTGCTAATATAAATCTACAGTTTATCCACTAGCAACCTATCTCTTATCTACCCTATACTATATATATAGCAGTCTAGAGAGCATAACTGTTATATTAGATATTTACTGTATAGTAGAATAAAGGTGCAGGCAGTGTTATATAATAGGCTGCCTGTTATAACTATTAAATTAGGCTTAGTTTTTAGCTTGCTTACTGGGTTAAACCTTTAAAGCTTCTTAAGTTAGTTTCTAAATATACTTCTATTTAAATCTTTAAAGAAACTTAAGTTTAGTCCTGCTAATTTCTATCTATATCAGTCTAATTATTTATCTTATAGTAGAGTATTTATATAGCAGTACTTTAAAGACTTTTTAGCTTTAAGAATATTATTAATTAAATAAAGTATTTAAACTGCTTAGGGTATTACTCTTATTACTAAAAGAAAGCTTTATTAATTTTAAGGAATTTAGTATATTATATCTATTTCAAGCTATACTCAGTTAGCTATTTATATTGCAGAATATATAAGGTAATTAAACTTAAGAGGGTGTTTTAATAGAATATATTTAAATAGAGCTAATTAGAAAGAATAAATTAAATAAATTAAGTTTTAAGGTAAATTTTAAATATAAAGTAGATTTAGAATTTATTATAAATATAAATTACTTAATTTAGAAAATAACTTAAGCTTAAAGTTATTTTATTAGTAAAGTAATTAAATACTTATATAATAATATTTATAGAGTAATTTAAATATAGCTTTCTTACTTAAGGTAGATATTTCTTATAATACTACTTTAAAAGTATTTTTTATTTTTATATTTTTAATATTATAGCTTAAGCTAATTAGCTTATAATTTATATTAAAAACTTATTTATTTAAAATAAAATAATAAGTTTACTAATAGATTATTAAAAGACCTATTTAAATTACTAGTAATTTTAAATAACTTTAAGTACTTTACTTAATATATAATTATTTAAAAAGTATATATTTAGTATAAATAGCTTTTTAGCTATTAATATAATTTAATTATATTAAGTATTTTTTACTTTACTATTATTAAATATAATATATTTATTTAAGTTTTAATCTATTTAATTTTCTATTATATAAATTACTAATTAAAATTAGCCTACTTTAAATTTATAAGTATAGTATAGTATACTAATTATTATATATATATTCAGTATATACTATTTTACCTATATTTAGGCCTATAAAACTCCTACTAACTAATTTAGGAAGGAAAAACCTTCTAGCTATCTAGCTATAAAATAAAAACCTTACTGCAGTTTTACTTAGCTACCTTTAGAGGTATAATATTATTATTAGGTCTATATTAGTAATTTTATTACTAGCTTTATTTAGGTTTATAGCTTATATAATTACCCTTCTTTTAGTTCTAACTGCCTTAGGATTATAAAGAAGCTAATAGAGGTTTTCTCTATAGGATTATAGCAACTAATACTGCACCCCATATTTATCTGCTTTTATCTGCTTCTATAGCTACTGCAGTAATACTGCAGTAGCCCTTTGCAGTATAATACTCTAGATGCCTTTATAGTGGCCCCCCGGGCCTCTACCGGTATCTTAGAGCTTGGCCTTTTCTTCTTCCAGTTATATAACCCTTATATATCGGTGTGTATATAGATGCTAGGTCTGCGCTGATATTTGCTTGGTTTCTTAGCTCTATATTTCCTGGGGTAGGTTAGCTCTGCGGCAATATAGGGCTTGCTTTATATTGCCTTAGCGGCCTTTATTCTTACTTTCTTCTTACTTTTACTTTAGGCCCTTAATAGCCTTATCTATATAACTATCCCTATACCCCTAAGATTTAGGGGTTTAGAGCCTACCTAAGATTTCTTCTTGGCTCTATAAAAGGCCTCTTTCCCTTTATTTCTTTCTTTTCTTTTTCTTTCTTTTTTATTATCTTCCTGCTGCTCCTACTGCAGCTATCTCTTATAAGTCTTTTATTCCTCCCTCTATAGTCTCTATATTATTACTAAGTCCCTACTAACTTAAAGGTAGTTATCTTTTTTCTTTTTAGTTTCTACTTATATACCTACTGCAATTTTATCTTAATTCTGCTACTATAACCCTCTATTTATCTTTTAATAAGAAGAAGGCAGTATAGACTACTAAGTGCTATAAGAAGGCTACTAAGAAGAAGACCCTTACTAATATTACTGTAGCTATAAAGCTTCTTTATAAGGAGGTAGAGAAGGAGGAGGTACTTATCTGTAAGTATATTTACCTCAATAAGAAGGCTGCTATAACTGGCAAATATACTCTTAATAATACTATAGAGGGTTTACTTAAGGCTTCTAAGAAGCTAAAAATATCTACCTCTTTATCTATTATAATAGAAGTTTCTAATAAGCCTTCCTCCCTTTTAGTTAATATAAAAAAGCTCTTTCTTATCTCTATAAGTTCTCTATAATATCCCTATAGTATTCCTACTAACTATTTTATAGAAGGTTAGTAGTTACTATTCTCTCCTCTATATCTATTATACTCAGTTAATAGTTTCAGTCTGTATTTCTAGCTGATTTTACTTTATCTATAGTATATTATTTTTATAATTTTACTGCAGTTTTCTTTTTTCTTTAATATTAACTTTTATCTAGATTCTAATAGTTACTATACCTATTATATAAAGAGGAAGTATATTTATATTTCAGTAAGTAGCCTCTATAGTAGCTCTATATTAATACTTACTCCCTTTAGATTTCTAATTATTTTAGTAATCTTATTATTTCTATTTAGGCTCTATCTATAGTTTATTTTATTTAATATTATATCTATAAGGCTGTAGGTAAGATACTTAACTATATAGATATCTCTATAGTTATATAGTATTCCTACTAATTTATTATAGCCTAATAATATAAATAAGATTAAGGAGATTTTTAGCTATTATAACTAGTAGGCTATTACTGCAGCTTCTAGTAGGGGAAAGATAAAAAATAAAATAGCTACTAGACTGACTCTAAGGGCCTTTAGTAGGGGCTTTATAGCTGCTAAGACTAACTATCTTCTTTATTACCTTATTATTCTTAGTAAGGTTCTTATTATTAGTATTAGGCTTTTAGTTTCTTTAGATAATAATAATAATAGTATTATTAGTAAGTAAATACTCTATTGATATTACTTTAACTTCAGCCTGAAGCTCTTTATAGGCCCTCTTTCTTTATAGGCTTAATTTTTTTATAAAGTAACTTTTATCTATATCTTAATTAATTTGGGTAGTCCTCTATATATTATTGCTAAGGTGTTATTCCCCTTTTTTATCTGGCTCTTATAACTCCTACCTTTATTATAGAGTTATAGTAAGCCTAAATTAGACTGGCCGAACTATTTTACTATATTAAATTGCTACTATAGATACTATATATTTATCGCTAAGATACTAACCTATATCTCTACAGTTTTAGGGTTTAGATTTTAAAAGGTGGATTTTTTTATAGAGTGTATAGTAGGTAAATATATATTTAACGGTTTATTTGCTATTACTATAGAGGTATTATAGTAATATTACCTTAGGGACTCTTCTATTAAAAAGAAAGACTTAAAGGCTAATATATTCTATATATAGTTAGATAATTAGGCTGTTAATATACCTTAGCTGGCTGCTATATAGAGTTCTATAGTCTATATTAAAAGGGGATCTATTTAAGATACTAGTATTACTGTAGCCTTTCTGCACCCTCTATTTTACTGCTATAGCTGCCTATCTTACTTTCCAGTCTCTATCTATAGTATTAGCTGCTATTTTCTTATCCTCTAGCTATCTTTATAGCTATTTAGTATTTACTTTATTTAAGTATCTCTAAAAGCCTCTATATTTTAATAAGGCTGCTAAGACTGTAGTAGTAACCTTATTAATTACCTATTAGGCCAGTCCTATAAGGGTGTAAGTTTTAAATTGGGCTAGCTATAAGTTAAGATATAGATCTAGAGGAGGTATATTAAGCTCTATTTTTAGGTTTCTTATTGGGGTGGCCTTATATACCCTAGCTGTAATATAGAGGCTCTTTATCTACTCTACAGCTAGCTTATAAGCTATCCCTTAGGGGTTACTGCCTAACTTAATAAGTTAATAGAAAGTAGAGGTATTATAGATTAGTATTATTCTAATTACTACTATATATATCAGGCGACTTTTATAGATATTATACCCCTATATAGATATAGTAATTACACTAAGGGTATACTATTAGTATAATATTTTAATAGTTAACTCCTTAAGGTAGACTAACCAGTTAAATTTTCAGTCCAGCTAAATATCTAGTATTTTAAGGCTACTACTTAGTAATATTATTATATTTTCTAATTATACTGAGTTCTAGAATAGTTAGTATTTTTTAGTAAAGTAGAGGAGTTTAAACTTATTAGATTTAAAGATTATTCTATATTTCTTTATCTAGTTATTATAGATTTTCTATATAGCCTTTAGGCAATATTATATTATTACCTCTAATAGCCCTACTGCAATTAGGTTAATATTATCTATAAATTTAGTAATTATTAATTCCTTCTATCTTTTTAGTAGTTTATAGAGTATACTAATATAAATTAAAAAGAAAATAGAAGAGAGGGGGGAGCCCTATAGTATCTCTATATAAATTATAAATATACTAAACTCTTTATTATTAAAGTAAAGTTATATTATTCTTTTTATAAGGTAGCTATAGACCTATTTAACTATCTAGAGGTTAATTTCTACCAGTTTAAATATATAGAGTAGGTATATAAAGTTAACTATATTAAAGGCGCCTAAAATATCCAGTTATAGAATTATTATAATACTGTAGCAGTTCTATACTATTCTAATAGTCTTTATTACCAGCTGGATAGCTATTTTAATTAATCTTTCAGTTTGGTTTTCTATTTAGCCGTCCAGTAGAAGTCCTAAAGCTTCTATAGTAATTATAAGGTATTTCTTAATAGCTACCTCTATAATTTTTCCAGTTATATAAAGCAGTAAGATAGGCCTATAAGCTTTAATATAGTTTCTCTCTTCTTAAGTTTTATCTACTTTCTTAAGCACTACTGCTATTATACTATAGTATTACTGCAGGAAGTAACTTAATCTTATACTAATATAAGCTAATCTAGCTATAATCTTATTAAAAGCCTTATTATATACCTTAAGAAGACCTATAGAAATATTATTATTACCTAAGGCTTTCTATAGTTTTATCTTAGCTAGAATTTCTACTATCTTTTTATTATTATAATTCTAGTCCTTAGAGTTATCTGGGGTGAATATAAAGAGAGCTATAGCCCCCTTAGGAATATTGCTAAGGTTGGCCTCTAGGTTTAGAAAGAATTATTCTGCTAGAATTCTAGCTTTCTCTCTATAGTTATCTATAGAATTATCTTTCTTCCTTTTTAGTAGGGGTGGGATCTATAGGCTATTATAGAAAAGGCCGCTATAAAGTCTTATCTATCTCTCTATCTTTTAGAATATCTTTAGGTTATTACCAGCCTCTTAGAGGAAAAGCCTTTAATATTCCCTATATAAGTTATTTATAGCTTAATTCTAAAGGTATTAGGTAAGAAGAAGGTACTCCCACTTAGTAGTACCTCTATATTATTAGTAGTATCTTCTGGCTAATTTAATTTATTTAGTAGTCTTTTAGACTTCTATATTCTACTATTTTTCTAATTACCAGTAGGGCTGCTTATACTGCAGTATTATTATAATAGTAATCTGGGTGAGGGCTAAAGTTAACTTCTCTACAGCTTAATTTAGGTCCTTAGTAGTCTTAATATTTATTTCTATTTTATTTAGCCTTAGCTATAGGTTAACTTTAGCTGCTAGATATATTAGGTTTATTTCTGTTAAAGTCTATAAATATATAACTTTATAACTTCTTTATAAGATTAAGCTTTAAGCTTTAAGCTTTAAAATATAGCTTAAAAATCCTATAAAAATTCTTATAAGAAGATACTAAAATACAGTATTATTACTGATATTCATACTGTATAACTAATCAGCCCGAATCGGCTTATTAATCTATCCGCGCTTTAAAATCAGTTGATTTTAAAGTATACGCTATTTGGAATCAATATTACTCAATAAGGAAAGTACCCATAAGAACAAATGCAGTACCATAAGAAAGCTGGAATTTTAGGCTTTCCAATGGTATATATATTGTCTTAATATAATAGCTGGATTTTAAGCAAATTGTCTATAAAAAGGCTGAGACCCTCTGGGTAATTCCAGAATTAATTTATATTATTACTACATAATACACTATTAATACACTATCTTATACTATCTTATACTATCTACCTCTTATCTTTATATACCCCTTAACCTTATATCCTTTATTAGGATATTTCTTTTATAATTATATTACTTTATTCCACTGCCTTATAACCTCTAACAATTTCCTTCCAGTTAAAACTATAGAGAGTCCCTTTAGGATTATCTAGAGGTTATTAGGCTTTTAGTTAGAGTATAAGTTAGATACTTACTGTAATTAATTAGAGTCTATAGTTAAAGCCCTTAAGTTCTACTTCTCTAGTATAGCAGCCTGAGACTCCCTATAATACCTATATAAAATCTATAGTGCTATCTCTATATTTCTATTAGCCTCTAGTTTTTATCCCCCTTAAGGTTAATAGATTCTATCTATTAAGTATAGCTAGTTTAATAACTATCTCTATACTTTTTGATACTCTATTATATTTATTCTATATAGGGTAATATTAGTTAATATTACCTATAATTACTAAGGGATTTCCCTATATAGCTATAGTAACCTCTTTAAGCAGTCTCCTTCTGCTAATTAATCCTCTTAGACTATAAAGCTCTATAACCTAAAGGCCTATTATTTTAAAAATTACTTCTCCTTAATCTATCCCTCTAATTACTATCTAATTCTAAATTTAATACTTTTTATATATATATATTACTAAGTAGCTACTATAGTATACTATATAGTAATTACTAGTAGCCAGATAGACTGATTAATCTATATTAATATTCCGGTGCAGTTTCTATAGAGATATAATATTATATTATATACTGCCTTCTAAAGCCAGAAGTATTAAAGCGGCCTACTTATTTATATTCTATTAGAGGATTATTAGTTCTATATACTTAAAGGGGGGTTTTAGGTCTAACTGGAGTTTACTTTAATATCGGCTAGTTAGCTTATTAAGGTTATTAAAGTAAAGCTCTATACCCTTTAGAATATCCTTCTAATAGTTATATCTTTAGGCACTCTATTAGCTCTCTATAATACTACTATAATAGTATTAGAGCTGGTTCTAGCTACTTTAGCAGCTCTACCTAAGCCTAGGGGGCACCTAGAGTCTCTCTTCTAGTAGGAGAGAGTTTAGAGTCTATAGTCTTCTGGATTTAGCTATCTAAAGGGCAGGGCATTAGAATATTACTATAGGTTCTATCTATTTTTAAACCTTCTGGATCGATATAGATAGATATAGATTGCTTATTGCTAGTAGCTATTAACTGTAGGATACTATTATAATTATACTGGATAGTTATCTTAATATTCTAGGTATTTTACTACTTTAGTAGATACTAATAGATAGTCCTTTTTGCTATTAGGGTGTATAATAGTGCTGCAGTATCTATATTGGGCTTTCTCTCTGTAGAATCTAGTGATATAGCCTATTTTATAGCAGTTAAAGTACTGCTTTAGCTGTAGTAACTTCTTAAAAAGTTTATAGTCTATTATTATTAATTTATAAACTAGCCCTCTATTATATAACTAATTAGCAGCTATTATACTATTAACTATAAGAATTATATTAATTCTTATTATAATATTCTTTTAGCTTTATATTAAGCTTATTCTAATAATAGTAATATTATTTTCTTCTTCTATTTTTCTATAGAGGTTATCTTAATTAATCTATTAGCTTTTAGCTAGTATACTTTTTATTATTATACTATATATTCTCTTTAATATTAATATATTATTCCTAAAGGCCTTTTAGATCTAATTATCTATTATAATATATTTAGCTATTAAGCTATAGAAGGTAATAATAATATCTCCACTCTATAGCCAGCAGGCTGCTACTATAGCCTTTAGATCTTCTATTACTATATTAACTGCTATTACAGCCTTAGCTGGAGTATATAAGTATATCTCCTCTAGGGGGTTATTTTATTTAATTATAACTTTATAGTTATATCTGGCAGGAATAGACTTTAGAAGGGGTTAGTAGGTATTATATCTAGACGATATAATATCCGCCTATATTTACTGCAGCTATATATCGGTGCCAGTCTGAGTGCTTTAGATAGCTTTATATACTATCTTATAGATTATTTCTTTAAGCTTAAAGTATATCGGTATAGCTTTATCGGTATTGCTATAATACTGTAGAATTTTTATATTAACTAGGGTGCAGATAACTTTCTACACTCTATTGAGAATTTCCCTCTGGATAAGGCTGGATAATTCCTTAAGTGCCTTCTCTTCTTTAATATCTCTAGTAGTCTCTTCTTCAGTCAGTAAGGCCGTTACGATATTGCTATGCTGGTGCTGCTCGTACTGGGAGGCTTCTATATTGAGGTGGAAGCTGCTGCTTTTAAGGCCAGTCCGACCTGAATCTACTGCTATTAGCTCTGCTATCTTAGTGGTGTCCTGTAGCTGCTGCTGCAGTATTGTTGCCTGGGTGAATTTTTATGCTGATTTTAATTCTGATATCGGATTGGAATTTAGTTAAGAGACTGTAGAGATCTTAATAATCTCGGTCTTATATATAAAAGTTTTTTTTTTATACTAATTATTATAATATTTAATAAGATACTTCTTTATTAAAAGATATAAGCTTTAAATTAATTTAACTTTATATATATAATTTAATATAGCTTTAAGCTAACTACTTAAGATATTTATATAATAACTTTTTTTTTTTTTTTTTTTTTATATCTTTTTTAAAGTAAGTTAATAAGTTAAATATTATTTCTATTTCTTTTTACTGTTAAATTACTTAAATATTAATAGCTAAATCTAACTTTATCTTTAATATTAATAGTTATTTCTATTTTAAATATTACTAGTTATTATTATTATTAATATTAATAATTATTCCTACTTTAATATTAATAGTCTTTTTTACCTTAATATATTAATAGCAGAATATTAATAAGATTTATAGCAGTCTATTAATTATTAAAATTAAAAACTTAAGTTAGATAAAAAGCTAAAATTACTATTTTAAGCTGTAGCTATAAGCTAATTTAAAATATACTTATTTCTATATAGTAACTTAAGTCTATTAGTATAAGCTGCTATTATAAGTTATTACTATTTTAAGCTAATTAGAAATACTCTAATTTTTATATATAGTAATTTAAGCCTACTAATATAACTTATAGCTATAAGCTAAATAGAAATACTTTTATCTATATATAGTAATTTAAAACTGTAATTATAGCCTATTAGTAATAACTATTATTATTTTAAGCTAGCTATAAATAATTTTATCTATATAGAGAAGAATATTATATAGATATTTTTTATAATTAGCTTAAAGCTATATTAAATATTATATCTACTATTAAATTAATTTAAAGTCTATATTATTTAATAGAAAAATATTAAGTTAGATAGACTATAAAGTTAATTATAGAATATAATTACAGTAAGATACTAATAAAGCCTATAATAGCTAGTTAATTTTTAATATTAAAAATTAAAGTTAGATAAAAAGTTAAAACTGTATTTATAAGCTGCTATTATAAGCTGCTATTATTATAAGCTAGCTATAAATACTTTTCTTTATATATAGTAATTTAAGTTTATTAATATAAGCTACTATTACTATATTATAGCTATAAGCTAATAAGAAATACTTTAATTTATATATAGTAACTTAAGCTTATTAGTAGAAGGCTGCTATTATTATAAGCTAGCTTTAAATACTCTTATTTATATACAGTTAAAGTAATAAAAGCTTATAGTTAAAAGGCTATTATTTACTATCTCTCTCTCTTTTTTTTCTTTCTTTTTTTTTATTATTTTTACTCTTTTTTTTCTCTTACTATTATTACTACTAAATTAGCTAGCTAAATAAAGCTATTATATTTATTATTTTTATACTGCTAATAAGCTATAAATACTATTACTTAAGCTAATTTTAATAATTATTTTTATCTTATAAAGCTTACTTAATAATTTCTTTCTCTATTTAAATTTAAATTAGCAGTTAGATAAAAGTAATAAAAACTAATAGTAGTATAATATACTTATACTTATAGCTTTAGCTTTAATTTTTATAGCTCTTTAAATATAGAGTTTAAAAGAAATAGCAGTAAAAATAGCTTAAATACTATTTTTATCTATTTTTCTTATAGTAAATACTACTTTAAAATTATATTATATTTATAAAGAAAGATAGATATAGCTTACTTTTAGCTATAGCTACTATTTTTATACTTTCTACCTCTATATCTTTTAGCTTAAAGTAGTAATACTATAAATATCTTATCTTATTAGCTTTATATAGTAGCTAGTAGGGCTAGTACTTTATCTTTCTAGCTTTATTTAGCTTTAAGCTTAGTATAAAACTATTAATTTCCTTAAGTATAGTTTTAATTACAGCTAGCTTTTAGTTACTTTACTACTTTTAAATTTAAAAAAAAGCTAGTCTTAAAGTAAGCAGCTTATCTTACTGCTAGCAGTTATTATAGAATATAATATTAAGGCTAATAATATTACAGCTATAATAATCTCTATCTATATATCAGCTTAAAATATAATATTAATATCTTTAAGTTTAAATTAAGCTAGCTATTTCCTACTATTTCTTCTTTTAGTAAGCTTTTTACTTAAAGTTATTAAGAGGCTAATTTCTCTCTTTAATTATTACCTTTATAACTACTTACTTTTTAATTTACTTAGCCTATTTAGCTTTTTATATATAGCTAAAAATATACTAAAGTAAATTTAAGTAAATAATATATATAATAGCAGCTATATCCAGCCTGATATTTAGAGTAGCTATAGTTATAATATAGAGTATTTATTTCTTAATTTAATTTTTAAAGCTACTATCTTATTAAATTAAAAAAATAGTATTAAAATTATTTAGCTTTTTATAGTAATAATAGCAGTTTAGCTATAATATTACTACTTTACAGCTTATATAGCTATAGTAAAAAATAATATTCTTTTTTTTAGGTTATAGTGTTTTAGCTTAAGTAGTAATAAGCTTTTTAATCTTATAAATATCTTAGCTATTTTAAACTTTATAAACTTTAAATTACAGATTAAAATAGTAATTTAAAATACAGATATAAATAGAATTTTATAGCAGTATAATAGCTTTAAAGTCTAGCTATTTATATTAAAGTAAAATAGCTATAAAAAAGATTAAAAAGCAGTAAAAATCTTATAACAGTATAAGCTGCTATAATTTCTCTTAATAGATCTATACTACTATAAAAATTAAATAGTATTTATTAATAATAATACAGTTAAGCTAATTACTTATAATTAGTCTTATAGCTTACTATAAGAAAGTCTTACTTATAGCAGCCTCAGCTAAAATAATAATAACAGTAGGCTATAAATTCTATACTTCAGGCTAGATACTACAAATTAAGCCTACCTTTTAGCAGCAGCTAACTAGCTATATCTTAAGCACCTAAGAAGATCTAATAATAATTATTATACTAATGCCAATTAGAAGGGCCGGAACTATAAAGACTAAACTCTTACTGGCGCCAGTCGGAAGAATTACTACTAGCAGTATCTACTTGGTAGCGGCTCGCTAGATAGCTTCCTTCTGCTCGGCCGAGCGAAAGTCGGCATCCTTATTCCGCAGAGCCTGCTGCAGAGCCCGGCGGAGGAGGCAGTTATGTATAGCTGGGCTGCTGCTGCTGCTGGCCTGAAGCTGCTCGAGGGTAATAGGCCAGCTGCTTACCTGCTGCCTCTTCTCCGCCTTTAACGGCAGCTTGCTGCCGGCTGTGAGCCTCCTCTTCTTCTTCAGCCCGGCCTCCGGCAGTAATAAGGCTGCCTCCTTCGCGACTGACCCTTCCAGCCCCTCGGCAGCCTCTGCAGTCTCGGCTTCAACCCTAGCAGCGGCGGCGCCGGCGCCGCCGCTGCAGCCGAGGAAGCGATGCCAGCGCCTGCTAGCCTGGCTAAAGACCTCGAGAGACTCAGAGGTCAGCCGCTTCAGAATGTCAACATTCACGCTGTAGCCGGCAGCCGTGCGGCTCGTGTAAGCAGCCGCAAGGTCTTTAACATCTTTATAGCTCTCAGCCTCCTCAGCCTTCTCAGCCTCAGCCTTGCTGGCTTCGTTGAAATTCCCCCTCTGGGCTCTTCTTGCCTGTATATACTGTCTGCTAATAGTAATAGCTATATACTGCTATTGCTATAGAGTAATCCTCTAGCTGGTATAGTACTGGCTCTATTTAGTGAGGGCTTAGAAGAGCTAGCTGCTATCCTAAGGCGTATTAGGGCTCTCTAGCTGATATTAGATAAAATTGCTTAGTAGGTAGACCTTATTATAGAGGGCTTAATAGCTGCTCTAGAGGCAGTCTATAAAAAGTTAGATATAAAGTATATATATTACTATTAGCTGCTCTATTTAGTCTAATAGTATCTAAGAGATAACCTTAAGGCTATTAAAGTGGGTAAGAGATTTATAATACTGGCTAATAAAAATAATCTTACTATTAATAATAAAGAGGCTGTAATCTCTATTAATACTATTAATAAGCTGTAGGCTGGTAATTTCCAAACTTTAGAGGGGGTAATTTATAAGGTAGATTAAGAGTAAAAATAGCTTTTAGAACCTCTTAATCTACTATAGATACTACTAGACTTAAGGCTATTTCTATTTATTCTAGCTATTAAGAAACTGCTTTTTTAAAGGCCTAATAATTAAATTCTATAGTATTTTCTTTTTCTTATTAAGCAGGCTATTAGTATAGAAGAAAAACTAACTATACTAAGTTTATATTAAGTTATCTTAAATAGTAATAAAAAGAATAAAAAAGCAGTCTTCTTACTTTAATAGCTTTAAACTCTTAGAGCTTAAGCTTAACTCTACCTTATAAGGCTAAAATAACAGCCTATTCTAAAGAAAGTCTTTTATATTAGCTATTATACTTATAATTAGATATTAAATTATCTCTATAGCTAGAGGCTAACCTTAAAAGTAAAGCAGTATACTATCTTTATTCTATACTATAGCTAGCTAGCTATTAGTCTTAAAAGTAATCTTCTTTCTATAGAGTAAAAAGTTAAAAATATAGCCTATTAGTATATAGCTAGATTTATACAGCTAGGCCTTTTAGATTGCTACTAGCTACTTAAGTAGGTTAGCTATTACTGCTTAATTATAGCTAGATATAGCTACCTCAGCTATAACTGCCCGGGCTATATAGATAAGGCCGGTAAGAATACTAATAAAGTAGTAGGCTGGCTGCAGCTAGCCTATCTTACTATTAATACCTAAGACGGTAATAAAATGCTATAGCAAGCTTATAAAGGGGTTAGAGGGCAGGCGCTGCATCCAGAAGCCAGCTAGAACCTGCAGGACCTCCCCTTTAAGCCTGCTGCTGCTACTGCTCCTGTCTAGCTATTCCTCCTCTTCTTCCTCTCCCTCCTCTCCCCAGCTGCTGCTGCTGCTGCTGCCACTGCTATTAGTCTCCTCCTCTGCTGCCGCCGCCCTCTGCAGCTGGCTCCAGAGCCCTTCGAGCCGGCCTTGCTGTGCCGGCGTAAAGGAGAAGGCATACTGCTCAATAAGATCGTCGGCGCTAAGAGGCAAGACCCTTATGCAGTAGCAGAGGAAGTGCTTGCTGTAGCCTAGATACCGGTCTATACTGGCCTTTTCCTGTAAGGACCTAAAGGGCCGGCTGTGGGGGTCCTCGAGGTAGGAGCTGGCGAGGAAGAGCTAGCCGATAAGCGGTATCTCCTGCAGGCCCGTAACGCAGCTGCGGAAGAAGATGCTATTAAGGGCCTTTACAAGCAGCTCGAGGCCCAGCTCGTCCTCGGGCTGCAGCATGCAGCTGGCCAGATAGATAGGGCGTAGGTCTCGGCTGCTAAAGTAATCCATCCAGCCTGTATGCCGCAGCCAGTTAGTAATCTCGTGCTTGCGAACGCCGTCTTTGAGTATCTGGAGCTGTCTTTTCTGCTGCTAGCCCTGCTTGTAGTCCCACTGCAGCTGGATGCTTGCTGCTAGCTGGGCCTGCTGCCTCTTGACCTGAGGGTTGTCTTGTTGGCTTGTAGCTGTTTTTACTTCCTCCTGAGCTGCAGCAGCAGCTGGTGTGGCAGCGGCCGGTGTAGCAGCGGGAGCAGCTGTAGCAGCTATCGTATTGATAATAGAGAAGTAGAATCGCCTCAGTAGCTGGATAAAGAAGGTCTGGGCTTAGACTGGATACCAGAGGCTGGCCCGGGCCTGCTTGCTTGTAGCGGCGTAGAGCTGGCTGCAGTATATCTTATAGAGCTTCCAGTTAATAGTAAGGAAGCTGGAGTATTTTCGGCATTAAAAGCTATAGCGGATAGGCAGCCTGGCAATAGAGGGAGCTATTAGCTTGTCGGGCAGCTTCCTTTCCTCCCCTTCTCCTCGTTGCTACCAGCAGGGGCCTTCTAGATCTTGATGCTGCTGGCTATAGTAGCTGGCGAGGGCGTAGCGAGCTGGCTGGTTAAGATTGGGGTGATACTTATATAGGTGGTCCGGTATGTTAGTTACAGTATAGCTGTGGACTGTATAGATGAGGGCTTAATAGTAAGGGTAATATATAAGCCAGCTGCTGCTGCTGCTACGGGCTGGGATTCTAGCCAGCAGCTAGAGCTGGTTATCCTTATCTATCTAGGCGGTAAGGTGGAATTAGATATATATATATATAATAAAAAGAAGAAAGAAGAAGGGAGGGAGGGGGAAATAGCTAGAAAGGCCGCCTCTTTCTCTTTCCTCCCTCTTTTTTTTCTTCTTCTTCCCTCTTTCTTCCTTCCTTCCTTCCTTCCTTCCTTCCCTCCCTCCCTCCCTTCCTGCCCCCCTGTTGTTTGGAGAGAGAGGGGGATTTTAGGCCTATTTTTTCTTTTTCCTAATCCCTCAGCTCTCAGCCAGTCTCCACTTGTAATTGGCTGCCAAGCGGTTATCCAAGGACAAACAGTCATCCAAGGCCACAGCAGGTCCGTGCGCGCGGGTGCAGCCAATGGGGCCGCCGGGAACGGTCATCCTGGGACGAAAAGCGGGGATGCTTTGTCCCTTGATGACCGAGGAATAGTGGTTAGGTACTTATCAGCCGATTCTTCCTCATAGTCTCCTTAAAAGGGATAATTGGAGGCAAGTTCTTCAATTGGTAGGCAGCATCACCGTAGATAGGGACTGCGAAGACTAGCATTGATCGATTTGATCGTCAACCGCTATCGATCGATATCGATCGATTGAAGGCGACGATCGATAAAAATCGATCGATCAGGCTTGGAAATCGATCGTATCCAACCCTGCTTGTGACAGGCACCTAGAGGTTGCACATTGACGTCTAATTGTGTCATCCCGCCCATGGGGAACGTGTCATATCTCACCTGGCATTGAGATCTCTTAGCCGTTGGCCTGGTCCGTATAGCAAAGCTGCTTCTGGTTTCGCAAGACACAACGGCTCAAGTATTTGGAATTCCTAGTAGGGCGTGACACTCCTCCTCCAACTGAGGCCCGACAATGTAACCATGAACGCGCTCAAGCCGTAAAGATCTCTTTCTTGGCAAAATGCGGGTGCCTTGTGTGTTGCGAGTGGTGACATGTTAACTCGGTCCCATGATCATGGTAGAAAACGTTTGGGTATCAATACTAACAAAACACTTTACTCCGCTTGCTTAGAACCGCCTCGCATTCAGCCTCAGCCCGAGCTCTTCCGTTTCATCTCCTCAGCAGTCTTGCAGCCAACTGCAGGAGCCTCATGATACCAAGATAGTTCCAAAGCAAAACAAGACGGTCTCGTAACAAACCAAAGCAGGCCCCTATAGAATGAAAGAACTTTCGTAAGAAACAGAGGCAGCCTTGGGCAATTTGGGTCCTCGCGATACGCGAAGACAGTCTCGCAGAACAACGAGACATCTGCTCTCGAAACAGGGCGACTGATGCGAGAACAGTAATGGCCATGATTAGTAGCACTACTGCAATGAACCCGGGCCAGGATGATGAGCCACCATTTTCTGGCCTGCCGCTGTAGAGTTGAGCGACTAGATTCTGTACTCCTAAGACCTGCAATGTTTAGCCTGGTGTTCCTTTGATCTTAAAGCAAGAAGAGATCCAAGCTTACCAGTGCAGCAGATGTGAACTGTTGGACCTGTCTCGCGATGCTTTGCTGTTCGTCAGCATGATCATCTTTCCTCTGTACTCCAGCATTAGCTTCAGTCCAGGGAGGGCTTCAGCCCAAGCTACTCACCTCACGTCTGGAATCCTCGCATGACTTTTCGCAATTTTTCAAGAGTTCGCTGAGTTCGCTGCCAATATCCTGCAGATCATCGCGAGCTTGCACTATGTCTCGCAGAGATTCCACAAAGCCCTGGTCGCGTTGCAAGCCACGCAGTAGCGAGCTGTGAGGTAGTCCATCTAGGCTAATCATAACACCTCGCTGCAGAAACATATTCAACTTATCCACTACTCGTGAGTTGCAGTGGATCACCATACCCAGGGTTTCTTGAAACCGCTTTCCCCATCCTTGAAAGTCTTCTGGCGAAATGTTGTCAATGGAGCCGTCACGGAGGCCCGAAGTCTAAGAAACTTCTGTGTTAGTTGAAGTCATCCGTAGCTACAGCAATCTCAGATCCAGTTGGCTCCCAAGCTTACGTGATGCATGAGACTTTTCGAATAACAATCTTGAACGTCCCCGTGGTGCTCAACAATTCTCAAGAGCGAAGTCGCCAAAGCTGCAAACGCATACTCCCTGGGTGACTTGGTAGCATCACAGTCCGCTTTGGCAAGGATTGGGTCTGTAGGGGTTCCAAGCTCGTCGAGTGTTTCATCGTCCGATGTCAACCTGGCCTCCTCGCCTGAGAAATCCTCATCCAGGCATACGGCAGTCCAATACTGATCATTTTTACCTGTCAACATGATAGAACTGACGCCTTGATATAGAAAAGTTTGTCGCTCGGTGTTGTCATCCTCCTCTGAGGGTGTTTTCGACTCTAAGCTCTCCAAGTTGAGAAACGAGACGGAATGGCGGCGTCGAAACATATTTTTGCCATAGAAACCCATTCGAAGATCTTGCTTCTCTTTGGTGCTGATTGCATAGAAGGGAAGATTGAAGGATATGACAAAACAACCTGCCCACCAGCTCTTCACGTGGTCGTTGTGTCAGCAAATAGTAGCGAACAGTACGGTAGCAAACCGTACGTCGGTCTCTGCCCACGTACAGATGCTCTCAATGTGAAGTTTGGCGTAAGAATATCCGTGATGTAGTTAGCGAACAGCTCGCGAAAGCCTTCAGCTTGTGATGCAGGTGCTGTTCTTATGAGCGCCAGTATAGTTGCTCCGTTGGGGTTGTTGATGTATCTGTTAAGGTGAGAGTCATGAATTAGTTTATGCTTCGGTGAAAGTGGGTTACCAGCAGCTCACATTCGTCGCGGAGGGCCAAACGAATTCTCATGAAAGCGCTATAATAGTAAACTCAGTCAGCTTTTGATTCACTCCTTTCATCGCGATGTGCAGTTTCTGCATGCAACTCCTTATCACAATACCTTTTTCTGGAGAACCTCGCAAAGCTCGGTGTTATTCAGAACTCGCTCGTAATATCGGCGAGGGGCCGTCTCACTTCCAGGGACCCAGTTTCGGTCAGATACCCAGGCCGTCGGCTCCTGTGCATCGGTTAATTGAGAATGGCTATGGTCGCCAGGAACAGAGTCGTCAAGAACGAATTTGGCGCCTCGGCAAAATCCTTCGATATCGTCCGCTCGACGCTCCTTGCGCCGTGAAGTTGGGTAGGATGACACGAAGGCCCGTATTTCAGACAGGACGTCTACCTCATTCTCCTTGAGCCAATCTAGGAATGGGATATTCTCAGCCGGCCCCGAAATCTTGGCTCCGGGACCAAATTGCTTCTTCCAGTCATCCGGCTCGGACCAGTCAGTCCAGTCGAGAGTGGCAGCTCTTGCCTGCTTGAAATAGTCTCGGACGGCGGTGAGCTTTTTGTAGTTTCGCAGGTTTTCTAGCTGCCTTGGGCTATCGATACGTGGTAGCATAGTTTAGGCGCAGTCTAAAGATCGTCCTTCAAAGTCGACTATCTCTAGATGACCTGTGTCAGCACTTTTTCCTCTATCACAACACATCGAACTCAGCAAGCACTTCATCATCACCTCTCGACTCAAAGAAATAAAAGTCAGGGCGGCTCAATACGCTTTCCTTCCACGAGCCATTCAATGAAATTATTGCGGTGCTAAAAACACGTGGACTTTTTTTTAACCCCTCTTCCCCTGATTCAATTTTCCGGCAACGGCCCCTATCAGGATCGAACGTACTTCAGAAGAGAGCACCAGCGGTAGGTTGCCTGCGGGAGGATCGGGCCGACGATGGACTCTCTTATCAAACAAAGTTGTCAGAGGAACGGGTATTGAATCTCTGAGTATCGCAGCGTGGGCAGCGGGGGACGCCGCAAACAGGACAGGGATCGGCGCTGACTTTCATCCCACCGTGCCCGCAATAACACTGGGGGGCGTTTGTCGTATCTATAGACGAGCGAGACCGACTGACGATGTCCGCATTTCTCCACTTTTGGCTGACTTACACAGATCCATATCCACGGCATTTTTCTGCGAGGTGGCAGCTCATGAATGGGCACCAGAGGGTGGGAACGCGGCGCTGCTGCAGCAGACGCGGTGTCAACCACTCAACGTCACCGAAATGGGGGCTGGACAGACAGAAAACATGCCTTGGGCGTCCAAGGTGGCGGGCCTCAACTCGGGCTCGAGGCCGTTCCAGGCTCGGACTGCAATGGAATTTCTCCGGTGTTTTGTCATCCTCACTTGCACTCCAACCCACGTCTCTCCATACGTGGCAAGGTAGACTCGACACCAAGTGTCAGACGGAGGGATCCGGTCCGGCGTGGATGACTAAGGAAGCGGGGGTCTCGGAGACCGTAGAGGGAAATCCCTCGCCGGTCAAGATGATCAACAACACAGTCAATCCATCAGTCACAACGACGTTATCAAGGTCGTAATTATCATCAATCAGCCTAAATTGGCATCATTTGATCGTACATTTCGCTGTGTGAAAGGCACCCAACTCAGGCCGTCAGACCCCTAGTACGGAGTCACGAGATCTGACAATTAAGAGTCTCATTGCCTCGATCGACTACGAATAACTACGAATAAATACGAAGAAATTCCCTATAAAATCGAGCGATTACGACCGTGACGAAGATGTAAACTTCCAATGCATCTATCGACCCGAAGGTCATCCTGACCGGCTACGCACAGTGGCAACGCTGGAAGGGTCTCTTTACCTCGAAAGCAAGGTCCCTACGCCTGTGGGTGTTGCATCTAGTGGATGGAAATGATCATGTGTGCGAGAAGCTCTTGATATTCTTCCTATCTAAAAGAGGGTCTTTTGGGTCAGTCTTATAGATGAAGAGACTGATGATGACCTCGGATGACCTCGGACAGCCGAGAGGCTCCGGATCCTTCGGAGTCTCTGGCTTCAACTAGCTATAGATAAAATCAAGGAAAAGCTAGGCCTAGGGCTTATCTGATGATGAGGCCGGTGACGAGGCAAGTGGCGATGGACGCCTGTGATGACAGAAGGAAAGGTTCACTTCCGTCACAACCGCAGAAATCCGATATCCCGATATCCTGATACATGTGACAGTGGGACTACATCAACCCCGATACCGAAGACCCACCGCCGCTCCTAGAGCCCCCGACTATGCCGACCTTTGCCTTCATGACGCCGGCCACAGGCGTTCAGACGCGTGGGTCAGAGGCAGCGGCTGCGGCGGAGACTATTACAGAGGCGGATAAAATGCGTATGCGTATCTATGATATCCAGGATCGGCATTTCGAACAGGAGGCAAAGAATATCACAACCCTGAAGGACTGGGTTGAGACTACGGTCGAGACCAAGATCAGGGAGACCAACTGTGAGGCAGGCAAGAACCTTCGAGAATGGTATCTCAACCTCTCGAAGGCTGTTGGTCTTGACAATCACCTAGCTCGAAGCGTAGCTACAGTAGCTTGGAATGACTTCTTCCATGCTACAGCTAAGGTCCCTCAAGACCTGACGAAGTGGGTAGATAATTTCGAGCACGTTATGTACGAAGCATCGACTTTGGACCTTCCCTTAGCAAAGGAAGTTATCCTATGGTATCTCCCACTTCAACAGCTGACCGAGCCCTTCCTTGGGCAAAAGCTGGAGATCTGGAAGGCGCAATATTCCACGAAAATAAGAAATAACACCCTGTCCTACCGAGAAATCGCACAACTTCCCTCCTACATCAAACTTCCTTAGCTGCTAATGTTAAGGATTTGGCCAGCCACACACCCATTCTGTTAACACCCACCTGATCAACCGACCTTCCTTACGATGGCCTCTGTGCCAGATGCCTCCATCCCCTTTGATCTAGGGCCTCGAACCCCTCTGCACCTCTCTCAGAATGCGAGGGCTGCTCTCATCCAGGGTAGCGAATATAATATCTCCGAGGGCCCAATCCATAGAGAGGTCATTAGCACTCTAACGCCCGCGCCAGGCTTGGTTCTCTTAGGAGAAGAGACTTTCGTCGAAATTAGTATAGAGGATATGTTCCTTGCAGACCCTCTAGCAGACCTTCTGGCAGACCTTCCAGCTCAACCTAGCCCTCAGCCTGGCCCCCAGACCAGCCTACAGCCCGGCCCTTATAGCCCCCCTAGCAGCGATATCTTTGAACATAGCAAGGTCTCGGAGCCTGCTATCGCTATTAACCTCTCTGCAGCTGCAGCTGGAGTTGCAGCCGAAAGCCAGGCTATTCTCGACGATAAAATGAAGGTCTTTAGAACCTTCTGTGCAGCCTTTAATAAAATAGTAAAGTAGTTCCCGATAGAATGTATATTTTATTTTGCTTAAGAGATATTGCAGAGCTTTCTCAGCTATTAGGCAGGTGCCCTAAATAGCAACAGGCAGCTGCCGGTAACCTTATATCCAGCCTTATATCCCGTTTGATTATATACTTCTGCCCTTACAGCTGACCTTCCGTTCTGCCTTGTCGCGCTGCCTGACGACGAATTTCAAACTGCCTGTAGGACTGCCTCTAACCCCTAATAACGACCTTCTGGCCCCCGCCAGGCCAGATAACTATAGGAATAACAGCAGCAAGAAAATCCTGCTTGTAGCCTATAATAATCCTAGGGTTTTTATATAGCTCTATAAGAAGTTCTCTATCTAGAAAAAGTAACCTTTTGCTATTTAAACTTATTTAGCTGATAAGCTAGATATTAAGCTTAATACTATTCTATAAGTATTTAAAACTAAAACTAATTAGACTATTAGACTAGCTAATCTTAATATCTATAATAAGATTATATTGGATATATAATTTACTGTATATAATAGTAGGAGTAATTAATTAAATATTGTAAATTAATGTAATTTTTCTGTATTAATTAAGAGTTATAGGCACTTTATTTTATACTTAAAGGGATTTAAATTAAGATGTTAAAGGGAGATAAATCTAATATTATTATAATACTGAATTTAGCTTATTATTTAATCTGGTATTTTATATTTAGTATTTTAAATTAGGCAGTTTAAATTAGGTATATTATACTGCTATATAAAGTCTCAATTTAATATATACCTCCAGCTAAAGTCAGTTAGAATATAGCTGCTTTTTAAATCTTTAAATCTTTTTTCTTTAATTTCTTAAGCTTTTTTTAATTTAAATACTTTAAGATATCTATTAAGTCTAGCTAATCTATATACTTCTAAAAGCTTATATTACTAAATATCTTTATAAGTCTATTTATAATTCTTTATTAAGATATAATTAATTTGGATTTTATCTCTTTAGGCTTTTTACTTTAACTAATAATTATAGATATTAATATATAGTAGCTTTATCTATAGCTTATTAATATCCTTAGTAACTAGCTTAATAGTCTGCTAGTTATTATATTAAATATAAATATATTTCTCTTTTAGCTTAATTTCTAGCTTTTTAACTAGCTAGAAAGTAAATATAGCTTTTTTAGCTGCTTATAATAAAGCTAGTAGCTTAACTTTAATTATTACTATTATAATTATTACTTACTTATTAGCTCTCTATTTAATAGTCTCTTTAAATAACTTTATAATATAAACTTAAAAGCTTTTTTAATTTAAATTATTTATAAAGAATATATTACTAGCTATAAGAAGTTAATTATCTTAATTAAATTAAAAAGCTAAAGTTTTAATCTTTATAAGATATAGAAGAATTCAGTATATAATTTAATAATACTTAAAACTTAAGTTTATATTAAATTTAGCTATTAGAAATACAGTAAATACTATATTTAATTAAATTAAAATAGCTATATAAAAAAGTAATTTAATTTTCTACTAATATCTTTAAATTAATATAAGTAAAACTTAAGTTATTAACTATTTTAGTTTTTTTCTTTTTATTAAGCTATTATAATATTAATTTAGATTTTCAGCTAGATTAGCTATCTTATTAAAGTAATTAAATTAAAATAACTAAATAAATTCTAACTTATAATTTTAGATAATTTTAATTTTTAGTAACAATTATAGCTTATACTCTTTAGTTAGGTTATAGTATTTTTTTAGCTTAATAATAATTTTCTTAACCTTTTAAATTCTATCTTTTTTAAATATAAACATAATATTATTAATATAAAAAAAGATAATAATTCTATTTTTAATTATATAGTAAGGCTTATATTAAACTAACTTAAAGTTTAGCTCTTAAAGAGTTATTATAAGTTCTTTCTACTAAAAAAAAAGTAACTTTTATAAACTGTATAAAGCTTTTTAAATTAGTAGAATTTTTTCTTTCTTTCTATATTTAGAGGGTATTTATATTAAGATTTAACAGTTTAATTTAATATTAATAAATATATTAACTATATTATATTATAATAGCTTAAGATTAAATTAAATAGCTATTACTATTAGAAATTAAAATAATCTTTTTATTAAAATTAATATATAAGTCTTTTTATTTAGCTCTTTTAGCTATTAATCTTCTTAAATAACTAACTAGACTTTATACTTAATAAATTAACTATACTTATTAAACTTATAAATATAAATCTATATATAATTTAAAATCTATTTATTAAGAATTTAAAAGTTATTTAAATTAATCTTTATTTAGAACTTTATAACTTTATAACTTTATAAGTAGTTTTTTTCAGCTTATTTTAGTAGTAAAAAGAGATAGAAATAATATTTAACTTATTAACTTATCTTAAAAGAGATATATAGAAGGTTATTATATAAGTATCTTAAATAGTTAGTATAAAGCTATATTAAACTATATATATAAAATCGAATTAATTTAAGGCTTATATCTTTTAATAGAGAAGTATCTTATTAAATAGAATCTTAAGTTAGTTATAGAAAATTCTATTAGTAAGGCTTTAATAGAAATTACTACAGTTTAATATTTAAGGAATATTAAAAATAGAAATTAAATAAGAAAAGTAGTAATAGTTAAAATAAACTTAAATAAATCTCTTAAAATTAAAAGTAATAATTTAATAGATTCTCTAGCTATCTTAAGTTCTTTTAGTCTTTTTAACTTTTAGAAAAAATCTCTAAAGAAGTAAAAATTAATATTTCTCTTTATACAGTTTCTAACTTTCTCTTTTAACTTTATTTAGACCTTTTTAGAGTATTCTTACTAATAACTAACTAGCTTAAGTATCTCTAATTATCCATTATATTACTTAAATTAAAATTTTATTAGATAATTTAAAAGATTTTAATAGTATTATAATATCTTTAATAGCAAACTTTAATATATATTTTTAGGCTTTTTTAATAGCTATTACTGTTTAGCTTTATTAATAATTACTCTATTAAGAGTTTTAATTAAGTTAGTTAGTTTTTTAGTATTAAATACTGCTTTTTATACTTTAAGTCTTAAAGCTTAATTTTAATTTAGCTGATTTTATAAATTAGATTTAACTTAAATTATTATTATTAAAAATTCTACTAATAGAAGAGATATAGAGATTTAATATAGTCTCTTTTTAATATTAAAGAATTTATTTAAGATATTTTATTTCTGTTACTTTTCTAAATTAATCTTATTAACTTTAGAAGTTTTAAAATACTTAATAAATTTAAATAGTTAATTAAATTATTCTACTATTAAAGTTATTTTTATATCTTAATCTTTTTTATATAGATTTAAATTAAAGTTATTTTTACTTTTATTCTTATAGTAGAAGTTTTTTAAATAACTATTAATTATAGCTTAATTATTATCTTTTAAAGTAGCTTAATTTACTAACTACTTTTAATAAGCTTTTTCTATTTAATTTAGTAGCTAATTTAACTTATTTCTTTTAATATAAAGAAAGTTATCTTTTAGCTTATTAATATCTCTATTAAATAGATTATCTTTATTATAGATAATATTTTAAGTTAATATTATCTTTTTAACAGTTAGATTTTAAATTCTATAGATATTAAATAATAAATATTCTATAAAATAGTTAATTTAAGCTTAAGAATTTAATTTTTACTTTTTCTTTTACTTTTTTAGAGTATTTTAAGTTATTATAAATACTTTAAATCTATAAAGCTATAAGAAGCTTTTCAGTTATTAATATATTTAGAGATTTAGTTATTTAAATAAATAGCAGCTTAATAAATTTTAAGTTATAAATATAATAAAAGTTAAGCTTTAGCTTTTATAGCTTTAATCTTATTTTTAATAATTTCTTTTAAAAGCTTTAATACTTTTATTTTAAGTAGCTATATTTACAGGTATTAACTCTATAATAATATATATTCTTATAATATAATAATCAGTTTGCTATACTATATTTATAAGTTTAAAATAAGCTGATTCTAATTAGTTTATATAATAGATAAATTAAATAAATTAAAACTTAAATAAATATATTATATCTAATAATAATAAAGTTAAAAATACTTAATATAATTAAATTATATTAATAGCTAAAAAGCTACTTATTACTGAATATATACTTTTTAAATAACTATATATAAAGTAAATTATATAATAAATAGAATACTTAATCTTAAAGTATAGTACTTTAAGATTAATATTTTAAAAGTATAATACTTTTATTTTTATAATTCTATTATAATTAATTATAGCTAACTATAAGTTTTATATATTACTATTTTAAATTGCCTTTTTAAATTAAGCTGTAATATAATATCTTCTCTTTTAGAATTTTATCTTTAAAGCTATATAAATAGACTTTAGTTTTAAATTCTTCTATTAGTTTATTACTTTCTTCTTTAATTATTCTTATTATAATACTAATATAATATTAAATTAAATAACTAAAAGTATCTATAAGAAAACTAAAAAAAAAGCTTTCTCTTTTTATAAATATTAAGCTTAATAATTTTAAAGCTAATATACTTTATATTAATTATTTTTATAGTAATAAAAAATATATTATAAGTAGTACTTTTATTTAATATAGTGGGTATATTAAAGAAAAATACTATTATAATAGTATATAAATAGTATTATTCTATAAGTTCTAGTTTTTTTTAAAATATAACTTTTTTAAATATTAATAAATAACTAGTAAATATACTTTTAATCTATAAAAAGAAATTAAAAGATAATAAAAAAAGAGCTAATAATATTCTCTTTAAGATTTATAAGTAAATAGTAAAATTACAGGCTAAAATAGCTACTACTACTAGTTATTTATTATAGATTTATAAAGTTTATTTATATATTTTCTCTAAATAGTTTAAAGCTATTTATTAGAGTTTTTAAAATTTAAATAATAAGAATAAGCTTTTAAGTATTTTAAATAGATATAAGTATTATTTAATTTAGAATATATAGATTATAAAAGTACTTAATAATATTAATTAATTATTTTTTAGCTTAAGTAAGAAATTTAAAAATATTACTTTTTTAATATTAAATTCTTTTTTATCTTTTAATATTATATATAAAATACCTTTAGTAAATACTGTATATAGTTAAGGTTTTTTAGTAGTTACTATAAGATTTTATTTTTTAGGTAGTTTTTCTATTTAATAAGATATATTATTTTATTATTAATTCTTTTTATTTCTTAAATTTCTTTAATTTTTTACTTTTTTAGTAATTTTACTTTTAATTTATAATTATAATTATTATTAACTATAATAGTATTCTATATAGATTCTAGTAATAAAATATAAAAAATAAAGTATATTTTAACTTTTAAAGATAAATTTAATCTGTAGTTATTTTCTGAAATTTTCTTTAGAATTATATAGAATTTAATAAATTTATAGTTAAGTTTTCTATTTAATCTATTTATTAAAAGGTTTTTTATTTCTAAAAGAACTATATACTCCTTAAGAAGAATAATCTTTTTATTCTTTTAGAGTTATAATATTTATTTATTTAATATCTAATAAACTTAAATTTAGTTTCTATTTTTTTATAGAGGTTTTTTAATTTATTAGCAGTAAATATTATATAGAGAGTAATAATCTCTTTCTGTAATTAGTAATATATATTAATAGTAAATCTGAAATTTATAAATATAGATATAAGTTCTATACTTTATATATAATAATATTATAGCTTAACTATACTATTAGTAACTTTTTAATTTAATTATTTTATTTATAGTTAATATAGTACTATAGGTATTACTTAAGAATTTAATTTATTCTTTCTATTTATCTATTTACTTAAGCTTAAAATATAGTAATTAATTAGTAGTTAAGTTTAAATTATACTATTAAAGCTTATTAAAACTTAAATATAAATAGAAATTCTCTATTAATTAGAATCTCTATTAGTAATCTATATATATTAATAATTCCAGTTAAATATATAGGTAAACTCTTCTATATCTATTATCTTTCTATATAGTATTTAGTCTTTTTAGCTTTACTTAATATTATTAAATAGATTAAAGCTATACAGTGTTATTAAATAGTAAAAATAAATAGTAAATACTATACTTAGTATTAAAAGAAATAGTAGCTAAATAATAAGGTTATTATATATTAATCTCTATTTAAAGCTTTAATTTAACTTTTCTAACTTTAACTTTACTATCTATAGATAATAAAGTTAGTTAATAATTTTATTATCTGTAGTTAATAACCTTATTATTTACAGTTAAAGTTAGAATAAGTTAAAAAAGTTAGATAGAATTTTAATAGAAGAAGAAAAAGCAGCTTAAAATTTAAATTTAAACTTTAGTAACTATAATATATATAATAAAAACACAGTAAATTTAAATATTAAGTTTTCTTATTAAGAGTTTTTATATAATATAAAATAAGAAAACTTTATAAATTAGTTTATTATAATAAAAATATTATTATAAAAAGCTTTAATTATTAAATCTTTTAATAGAGGTAATTTTATAATAAAGTTTATAGTAATTAAATATTAAAGTTACTATATAATAAGTAGTAGCTATAATTTACTATATAATTTATAATATTATACTTTAAATTTTATATAAAAGTTATATTATTAAATAACTTTTAATATAATCTTTTTAATTTTAGAAAATATATATATTATTTTAACTCTCTTAAAGATTTTATTAACTTTTTAATATCTATATAATAAGTATATATATATTTTCTATATATATTATTCTTATAATTCCAGTAAAACTTATAATTTCTATAATTTTATCTATAAAGTAAGAATAAAAATAAAGTTACTTATTATTCTATATATTTTATAACTTTAATTATATTACTTAATTTTCTTTAGTAATTTATAGTTATAAGTTATACAGTAAGTACTACTAAATATTTACTATTTAAGGTATTTATTATAGCTTTTTATAGCTTTATTTAGATTATTTTGTATTTTTTAATAGTAATTATAAATTTTCTATATCTTAGCTAGTATTTATATTAATTTCTATTATAAAAGCTTTTTTTATAGTAGTATTTTATAATAGTTTTATATTAATATACTAAGATATTATATTTTCTATTTATCTTATTAATAAATACTTTCTTAAGAAGATTATTATATATCTAATTAATAAAATATCTATATAATTCAGTCTATAGTAATTTATAGTATATAGAAATAGATTTCTTAAATTTATATATATATTTTAGGTATTTTTACTATATATACTCTTTAAAAGTAAAAAGAAAGATTTATTTATTAGCTTTAGCTATTTTAGTATTAAAATCAGCTTATTAACTAATTATATTAGCTTATTTATTCTTTAATTCTTTAATATAAATAATAATATAATTAAATTTAAATAGATATTCTATTTATTTAAGTTATTATCTATTAAGTTATTATATTATAGTAAAGTAGGAGATATTCTTATAATTTATATAAACTTTAATCTTATAGTTACTTTTTAAGAAATAATATTAAAATTTCTCAAAATAGTTAATAATAATAAGAAATTCTTTATTATAAATAGAATAGTTAAATTCTATACTATATATTTTATATAAATAAAATATAATAGAGTAAAGTAATTTATTTTTATTTTTTTAGCTAATCTAGCTACTTAAAGTAAAGTTAAAAGTATTTATTTTTAATTTAATTCTCTTCTTAAAGTTAAATAAAGCTAAAATAGATTTTATAAATATAATATCTTAAATAACTTTAAAAGCTTTTATTACTATTTTTATTAAAGTTAAATTTAATTTCTTTTTTTATAAGTTTAATAAGTAAAATAGTATATTTACTGAAGTTTTTAATAAATTATTAGTAATAATTAGTAAAACTTAAAAAGAATTATATTTCTATTATATTCTTAAGTAGTTATTATTTCTTAATTACTATAATTTTCTTAGATTTTATCTATATTTAATTATATAATATTATATATTTAAGAAACTTTACTATTTAAATATAAAAGTTACTTTTTTCTAATTTAATTAATAAGTTTATATATTATAGTTTCTATAAGACTATATAGATATATTACTTATAATCTTTTTTATTTTATAAGAAAATAAGAATATTATTTAGATAGTATATAATAAAGATATTAAGATATTCTTATAGTATATAATTAATTATATATTAAAATACTATAGATATATTAATAAGTTTAAAAAGTATAACTAAATATTTATATAATTTAAATTTAATTCTAAATATAGTTATTTATTTATATTCTTTCTTAATATAGATAAAATTATACTTTAATAAAGAAACTTAATATTTAAATTTACTATATCTTTATTATATATATTATAATTATAATTCTATATTATAATAGTTAATATACTTAGAAATCTTTTATAATAGTAATATATTATAGATTTAAATTCTACTGAAATTAACTTTTATTTTTTTAAAAGTAATTATTATTATTACTCTCTTAATATATAACTTATTATATAATCTTATATTATTAGTTATAAAGAGATATAGTAGCTAAATAGCCTATAGAATACTATAATATTATTATATATAATTCTATATATTTATACTAATTAATCAGTATATAGATACTAATTAAACTTTAATTTAATTACTTAAATTTTAAGTTATCTATTTAAGCTTAACTTTTATAGATATATACAGTATATATAAATACTGAAATTAATAGAGGTTTAGAGTTTTTTATCTAAAAGTTAGAGTATATTACTATAGCTAATAGAAGGGTTTTTCTTATTAGTATATATAGATTTTAAAAGGTAAGAGGAATTAAATTAACTAATAGAAATAGAATTAAATTAAATTAAAATTCTAGGCTTTATATATTAAATAAATCTCTAGCCTAGTAAATATATATAATAATAAATATATTATAATTATTAAAGCTTAAATTTAAATTTTAAACTGCTCTTTTTCTTATTTTATTAGAAATTTATTTAACTTTTTTAATTTATTCTAACTTTAATATATAAATCTATAAATTTTATAACTTTATTAAAGGTTATAAAGTAGTAAAAAAAGAAATATTATTATAAAGAAAATATTCTAATAAAGAATATATAAATAGAGAATATATATAGATAAAAGGTAATAGTATAAAATAGTATAATAATAGTGTATTATATAATATATAATATAAAAAGTCCAAGTTTTAATTTATTTAGAGGTTTTTAGTTTTTTATAGATACATTATATAAAGTCTAGCTATTATATTAGAATAATATATATACTGTTAGAAAACTTTAAATTATAGCTTTTTAATAGTATTATATTTATTCTTATAGATACTTTTCTTATTAGGTAATTTTAATTTTAAATAGTAGATAATTTAAAATTAATAGATTTTAAAGTATAGATAGATTAATAAGCTAATTTAGGCTGATTAATTATATAGTATTAATCTTATTATTAATACTGTATTTTAGTATATTATTATAAGATTTCTTATAGTATTTTTAAGCTATATCTTTAGGCTTAAAATTTAAAGCTTAAACTGTAAAATAATTATAAAGTTATATATTTACAGTTTTTAATAAACTTAATTTATAAAATACCTTAAGATTTTTAATACTTATAATAATCTTTATTTAAATTTACTTTCTTACTCTAGCTAATTAGTATCTATACTAACTCTATATAATTTAATAGCTTTTAAAATTAAAGCTTATATATCTTACTGCTAATTTTCTTAATAAATCTTTAGTCTTTTTTATTATTACTATTTTTAATATCTTTAGCTAAATTATATAGTATAGCCTTCTCTATTTAGATATATATAATATTAATACTGATAATTATATTTCTTTAGAAATTTAATTTTATCTTTATTATTAAGGAATAAGCTATATTTAAAAATAGCTAATATAATCTATTAGCTTATATTTAGATATTTTAAGTAGTAAGATAAATAGCTGAAAAGTCTATATTCTTTAAAGAACTTTTAATAGATATTTAATTTATTTCTTTTCTTAAGATCTTATAGATTCTAAAGGTATTTAATATTATATTAATATTTAATTATATATTCTAAAGATATAAAATTAGTGATAATTAAACCTTTATAAATTATAATTAATAAAATAAAAATTATTATAAGAGAATAATTATTAAAAAGAAGGTTAATTTTTTAAAAATAAAAGATATTAATTTCTCTTATATCTTATTACTTAAAATAAGATTTCTATCTTAAAGTTATCAACTATAAATAGTAAGATTATTAACTATATATAATAAGGTTATTAATTAATTTTATTATTTATAGATAGTAAAATTAAAGTTAGAAAAATTAAATTAAAGCTTTAAGTAAAAATTAATATATAATAACTTTATTATTTAATTACTATTTCTTTTAATATTAAATATACTATTTACTATTTATCTCTACTATTTAATAATACTATATAGCTTTAATTTATTTAATAATATTAAGTAAAGTTAAAAAAGCTAAATAGATAAAATTATAAGCTTTTTTAAGATTAAATACTATAAATACTTTAACTTTATACAGTTTATTATATAGCTTAAAAATTAAAAGTAGTAAAATTCAGTTTTTTTTAATAATATTATTAAGTTACTTAAAGCTTATATAGAGATATAGCTTTTTCTTAATATCTTTTAGATATATTCTTTTAGTATTATTAGTTTATTATTATTAAATTTATAAATTAAAAAGAATTTTAAGTTATTAAAGGTTATTAAATAGTAAAATAAATTAATATAATAATAAAAAAGATATTTTAATAAAGAATATAAAGTTAAGAGGTATATATAGATAAAAGGTAAATAGTATAAAATAGTATAAAATAGTATATTTATAGTGTATATTAATATATAATACTAAAAGTTTTAAGTTTTAAATAGCTTAAAAATTTTAAGCTTTTTATAGATAATCTCTTAAAATCTAATTATTATAGCTAGATAATATATATACTATTAAATAGCCTGAAAAATCAGCTTTTAAATAGTATTAAAATCACTCTTTATTATATTTTAAATACTGAAATATCCAGCTTTAAAATTAAGTTAATTTTAAAGTAAATTAACTTTTAATTTCTAATTATCAGGCTAATATTAATCTAATTAAAACAGTATAAATAATATTAATAATACTGCTCTTTATATTATAAGAGAATATTTCTTTTTAATTTTAATAACTTTTTTTTTTAACTTTAAAGCTATTATAATAAAAAACTTATAGTAGATTATATAGAATTAAATATCTATTTATATATTTAAAGAATATTAATATAAGTTAATTCTATTTTTAAAAATAATCTTTAAATTCTATTTATTTAATTTTAATAATTCTATCTTTTATTTTTCTATAAAAAGTTTCTAATAGATTTAATACTTTAAAGAAATAATCTTAAGTTAATTATTTTATTTTTTTTATTCTCTTTGTTTTTAGAGGTTTTTATATAGTTATTAAAACTATTTTTATAAAAATATAATAATTTATTTAAAGTATTACTTTTTTTCTATTTAATATTTATATTTTATTCTTTTTAAAAATAAGAAAGTTTTTATTATTTCTTTTTTTAAAACTTTATTTATATTATTAATTAAAGTTTAAAATCTCTATTTATATTTATTACTATTTATAATCTTAAGAGGTATATTTTTAAGTGTATTTAATATATCTCTTAGTTAATATTAAAGTTTTTTTTTATAATTATAGCTATTTAAATACTATATTATATTTCTTAACTTTAATAATATTAAATATAATATCTTTATTTCTATTTTCTATAAGTATCTTAAGGTAATTAACCTCTTAAACTATCTATTTATTATTATAGTTAAAAGATATTTCTTTTAAGTTAGATATTTTATAAGATTTTTTCTTATATTTCTATAGAATTTCTAATTTATTTACTAACTTTAATTAAATATAATTTATAATAGTATTACAGTCTATTAATCTTATTATTTATACTTTTTTAATTTAAATTTCTATTTTAATTACATCTTTTTTAAAATAGTATTTTATACTTAAAGTCTTTTTTAAAAGTAAGAATTCTTTTTCTATTATATTTATTTATTACTTTATTATAAATAGTAAGTATTATTTTTTATATATTTATAGATTTCTTTATATTATAGCTTATTATAAAATTCTCCTTCTATTTATATTTTAAAATTAAATCTATTTATATATATCTTATAAATCTATATAGTAATTTTATATAAGTATTTTATATACTTAAGGTATATTCTCTTAATATAGTTTATAGTATAATTAGCTAGATATTTAAATAGATTATACTATAATTAAACTTTCTATTTCTTATATATATAATATTCTTCTATTATATATTTATTAATTATAGAGTCTTTCTTAATATATTTATTAAAATAGAAGTTATTAAGCTATTTAAGTATAATTACTTTTTATTTTTTAAACTACTTAATTATTCTATAGTCTTTTATTTTAATTTTATTATAGAATTATTATAGCAGTTAAAATATAATTTATATAGAATAATAATTATAGTAGATTTTCTTAAAATAGTATACTAAATATATATAGTAAGTATATAATAGCTATAATATACTACTATATCTTAAGCTTTTAGAATATAATTTTAATTTATTTTTAAATATTATTAATTTTAAGTAATTATTTAGCTTAAGAATATCTTTTTATAGAATTATATAAATATAAATAGATTATTCTTCTTTTATATTTAATATTTACTTAAAAAGGTATTTTATTATTTATTAGCTTCTTTTTTACTTTATAATTACTTTAAAAATAAATTTAAAAGTACTACTTTTATATTTACTCTTCTTAAGATATTAAGTTATTAATTTATCTCTTAAGTTCTTATTATTCTTATTATTAAATTTAGAGTATTTATCTATTAAAATTTAAATATTTTTATTAGTAAAAAAAAGCTTAAGTTATTTAGCTTATCTAGCTTCTATACTTATACTAATATTTAGCTTTTCTTTTATTTATATATAGTATTTATATTTAATCTTATTATCTGCTTATTATTATAATAAGATTTTTATAATTCTCTTATAAAAAATTACTATAATTAAAAGTATTTTTAGAGTAAATTAGCTATTTAGAATATTACTTTTATTATTAGTAACTTTTACTATAAAGTAAATATACTTAAAGTTTTTTTTTTATTTAGTTTTTTTATTTTTTCTAATTATTCTAATTTTCTTTATTATTTTATATAGTATTTAATTTCTTTTCTTTTTTAAGAGTATAAAGACTGATATTTAAAATATAAGAATATTATAGATATTAAATATTATATTCTTTTAAGTTTCTTTAAGAGATAGTTAGTATTCTTTCTCTATTATTTAATTAGATTTATAATTATAATCTTTCTTTTTAAGTATTTTCTTACTCTTAAAATTAATCTTTATAATAAAGCTTATTTTATCCAGCTGAGTTTCTATATTATTATAATCTATATAAATTATTATTAAGAGGTTAGAGTGCCCTAATATATATATACCCAGAGGGAAGATTAAAAGCTTAATAGTAAAAAAAAAACACTAATAATAATATTAATAATATAGACTATATACTCAGTCTATTTAAAGATTAATAGTTACTTAAATAGACTAAAGTTTCTAGTCTAACTGATTATCTTTCCTAATACTTTAATAAGCTATAGAAATAGCTATATCTTAAAAAAGGTAGATCTGCTGGAAAAGCTAGATCTTAAAAAAGCTAGATCTACTGAAAAAGCTAGATCTACTGGAAAAACTAGATCTTAAAAAACGTAAAATTATAATAAATATAAAAGCTCTATAAGTCTTACCTCTTTCACTTTAGTTATCTTTCTATTCTTATATATACCTTAACTAACTACTTAACTAACTACTTAACTAACTACTTAATTAACTACTTAACTAACTACTTAACTAATTACTTAACTAACTAAAGATATCTGCTTTCTGTTTTATCCTTCAGACCGATATAGTATCTCCTAATTGTAGCTATACTTATAGCTTCTATTTTAATCTATACTACTTAATCTAAAGTAACCTAACCCTAATTTTAAAGCTATAAATTACAGCTAAAAAGTCCAGACTTAAAGATATTAAAAGAGTATAAATTAATTAACCTAGCAAACTGTATCTAATATAGTTACTTATATTTAGCTGCTATATAATTCGAAAGCTAGCCGGCCTAAATATAGATTTAAGACTTTAGATTACTGCTGAGATAGGCTGTCTTAGGATGATAGTTTAGAACTGCAATAGTAGGACAATTTCTCCAGCTGAAAAGGTATTCTTAAATAGCTTATACAGCTCTGGCTATACAGTATAGATTATACAGCTGATATATAATATAGTGTTAGTTAACTTATAGCTAAAGAATTAATATAAGAACCTAAGGGAACCCTATTAATAGCTTTAGTTAGTAAATAGAAGTTAGCTTAATTTAGGCTTTTACCGACTAGTTACCTCTAGTAGCAGCTATAAAGGAATTATAGAGGGATGTTATAGAGGAGGTTATGTATTTAGCAGTCTTTCCCGGAGTTAGCAGACTGATATAGAAGAGGTAAAAGACTGTAATTAGGTTTATAATTAATAGACTAAGTTTCTTATTACACTTATATAAGAATGTAATATAGAATTTAAAACAGTAGTTAGAATAGTAATTTTAATAATAATATAAATTATTTTATAATTATATATTTATCTATCTAAAAGTCTTTTTTATATTATTTAATCTATCTTACTTTCTTTTTATCTTTAAGTATAAATTTAAATTAATTATTAATTTTAAGCTTTTAGCTTTTATAGAATATATATTTAGTATTACTATAATTTTAATAGATTACTTTAAAGTAGTTTCTTTTAATTACTTTAATATTTATAAAGCTTAAATTTATTCTATAAAAGCTATCTATTTATTATTTCTTTTTTTAGTTAATATTAAATTTCTTACCTTTTTAATTAGAAGTATAAAATTCTTTTAATTTCTTAGTTTTTTTTTCTATTATTATTTAAATTACTAATTATTAATTTCTATAGTAAGTTATATAAGCTTCTTATAAATAATAGATTTCTTCTTTCTAATTATAGTATTTTTAACTTTAAATTTTAACTTTTAGTAAAAGCTTTTTATATAAGCTTTTTCTTCTTAATTAAGTTATAATATAAAGTTATAATATTTAGCTATATATATAAATATAGCTTTTTTCTATTTAAGCTTTTAAATATATTATTTTACTATTTATTTCTTATTTTAGAATCTGTAAAAACTTTTAAGCTTATACTTAAAGACTTTATAATTTCTATAAATAGCTTTAGTTTCTTTCTTTTTAATAGTATATAAATTATTAATATAATTTTTTATAATAAATTTAAATTATTATAAGGCTTTATTCTTAAGAAACCTTATACTATATTAAACTTTAACTTTATTTAAGATAAATTATATTAAGTAATATAGTTAGTATATTTAAAGCTATATAAGAAATTCTTATAGACTAATAGTTAAGCTATTATATAGATTAAGTTAGTATAGATAAAGAATTTCTCTAGTATTTTTACCTTTAATAGTATTAAAAGTAGTATTTTTAATATAATCTTTATATATAAACTTCTAGCTAATTAGTTCTTAAGCTAGTTTATTATTATATTTCAGTAGGGTTTTATACTAAATACTTAAGAGATTAATTTACTTTTATTTATTAGCTATATTTACTTTAGAAGTATTTAGAAGTTTATTAAGCTATATAAATAGTTTCTTATTAATATATTTAAGCTTTTTAAAATCCCTTATAGTAACTTTTTTATTATTATTTTTTTCTTTTTTTTCTTTTTAAAAGAGATTAAAATCTCTATTATTATTAATAAAAAAGTTATAAATTTAGTTCTTAAAGAAGTTTAAATTACTAAAAGGTATTATAGATACTATAATAGTAAATTTAATATTATTTAAGTTTAATATAAATAATATACTAAATAAAAGCTATTAATATATAATAATTAATCTACTATATTATACTTATAAATCTAAAGTAAATTGATTTTATTTAATTTATATAATAGATAAATTAAATAGATTAAAACTTAAATAAATATATTATATTTAATAATAGTAAAATTAAAAATATTTAATATAATTAAATTATATTAATAGCTAAAAAGCTACTTATTACTAAATATATACTTTTTAAATAACTATATATTAAATAAATTATATAATAAAGAGTAAAGAACTTTTATATATAAGACTAAGATTATTAAGATCTCTATAGTCTCTCAACTAAATTCCAATTTAATATCAGAATTAAAATCAGCATAAAAATTCACCCAGGCAATAATACTGCAGTAGCAGCTATAGGGCACTGTTAAAGTAGTGAAGCTAATAGCGGTAGATTCGGATTGGGCTGGCTTTAAAAGTAGTAGCTTCTACCCTAATACAGGAGCCTCCCAATATGGGCAGTATCAGTATAGTAATATTATAATAGCCTTACTGACTGAAGAAGAGACTGCTAGAGATACTAAAAAAGAGAAGGCACTTAAGAAATTATCCAGCCTTATTTAGGGGGAAATTCTTAATAGAGGATAGAAAATTATCTGCACTCTAATTGATATAAAAATTCTACGGCACTATAGTAATACTAATAAAGCTATACTGATATACTTTAAGCTTAAAGAAATAATCTATAAGGTAGTATATAAAGCTATCTAAAGTATCCAGACTGGTACCGATATATAGCCGCAGTGAATATAGATAGATATTATATTATCCAGATATAATACCTACTAACCCCCCCTAAAGTCTGTCTCTGCTAGATATAACCGTAAAGTTATAATTAAATAAAATAACCCCTTAGAGAAGATATACTTGTATATTCCAGCTGAAGTTATAATAGCAGTTAATATAGTAATAGAAGATCTAAAGGCTGTAGCAGCAGCCTGCTAGCTATAGAGTGGAGATACTATTATTACCTTTTACAGCCTGGCAGCTAAATATATTATAATAAATAACTAAGTCTAGAAGGCCTTTAGGGATAATATATTAATATTAAAGAGAATATATAGTATAATAATAAAAGGTATACTAGCTGAAAGCTAATAGGTTAACTAAGATAACCTCTATAGAAAAATAGAAGAAGAAAATAATATTACTATTATTAGAATAAGTCTAATATAAAGCTAAAAGGATACTATAATAAGAATTAATATAATCCTTATAGTTAATAGTATAATAGCTGCTAACCAGTTATATAATAGAGGGCTAATTTATAAATTAATAATAATAGACTGTAAACTCTTTAAGGAGTTACTGCAGCTAAAGTAATATTTTAACTGCTATAAAATAGGCTATATCGCCAGATTCTATAGAAAGAAAGCCTAATATAAATACTGCAGTATTACTATATACCCTAACAGTAAAAAGAACTGCCTATTAATACCTACTAAAGTAGTAAAATACCTAAAATATTAAGATAACTATTTAGTATAGTTATAATAGTATTCTACAGTTAATAGCTACTAGTAATAGGCAATCTATATCTACTTATACTAACTTAAAAGATTTAAAGATAGATAGAACCTATAGTAATACCCTAATGCCCTGCTCTTTAGGTAGTTAAACCCAGAAGACTATAGATTCTAAACTCTCTCCTACTAAAAGAGAGGCCCCAGATGCCCCCTAGACTTAGATAGAGCCGCTAAAGTAGTTAGAACCAGCTTTAATACTATTATAGTAGTACTATAAAGAGCTAATAGAGTGCCTAAAGATATAACTATTAGAAGGATATTCTAAAAGGTATAAAGTTCTACTTTAATAACCTTAATAAGCTAACCAGCTAATACTAAAGTAAACTCCAGCCAGACTTAAAACCCCCCCTTAAATATATAAAACTAATAATCCTCTAATAGAATATAAATAAACAGGCTGCCTTAATACTTCTAGCTCTAAAAGGCAGTATATAATATAATATTATATCCCTATAGAAACTATACTGAAATACTAATATAGATTAACTAGCCTACCCAGCTATTAGTAATTACTATATAGTATACTGCAGCAGCCACTCAGTAATATATATATATAAAAAGTATTAAATTTAGAATTAAATAGCAATTAGAGGGGCAGACTGAAGAGGAGTAATTTTTAAAATAATAGGCCTCCGGATTATAGGGCTTTATAGCTTAAAAGAATTAATTAGCAGAAGGAAACTACTTAAAGAAATTGCTTTAGCTATATAGGGAAATCCCTTAGTAATTATAGATAATATTAACTAATATCACCCCATATAGAATAAATATAATAGAGTATCAGAAGGTATAGAGACAGTTATTAAACTAGCTATACTTAATAGATAGAACCTACTAACCTTAAGGGGGATAAAAACTAAAGGCTAATAGAAATATAAAGATAGTACTATAGATTTTATATAAATATTATAGAAAGTCTCAGGCTGCTACAGTAGAGAAGTAGAACTTAAGGGCTCTAACTATAGACCCTAACTAATTACAGTAAGTATCTAACTTACACCCCAACTAAAAGCCTAGTAACCTTCAGATAATTCTAAAGAGACTCTTTACAGCCTTAACTAGAAGAAAATAAACTTAATATACCTAGTAACTAAAGTTAACCTATAGCTAAGGCTGAATAAAATAGAAATAAATATTAAGATTACTAAGAATCTAAATTAAGCTATAGAGGAATTAACTTTAGCCCTTATCTAAATTACTATTATAGTAATACTATAGTATAAATAGCCCTATTAGTAATTAGAAAAATAGTAAAATATAGAAGTCTAAAAGACTACTAAATAAGTTAAATTGACTAGAAGATACTACTAATAATATAGAGGCGCCACTAAATAGAAGTACCTCCTTCTTACCTAATACCTTTAGAATTAAGCTATAAATAACTTATATAGGGAATATTAGAGGCTTTTCCTTTAAGAGGCTAGTAATAACCTAAAGATATTTTAGAAGATAGAGAGATAGATAAGACTCTATAGTAGCCTCCTCTATAACAGCCTGCAGATTCTATTCCTACTAAAAAGAGAGGGAGATAATCCTATAGATAACTATAAAAAGAAAGCTAGAATTCTAGTAGAATAATTCTTCTTAAATCTAAAGGCTAACCTTAGTGATATCCCTAAGGGGGCTATAGCCCCCTCTATATTCACCCTAAATAACTCTAAGAACTAGAATTATAATAATAAAGAGATAGTAGAAATTCTAGCTAAGATAAGACTATAGAAAGCCTCAGGTAATAATAATATCCCTATAGGCCTTCTTAAGGTATATAGTAAGACTTTTAATAAGACTATAGCCAGATTAACTTATATCAGTATAAGACTGGATTACTTCCTATAGTAATACTGCAATATAATAGCAGTAATACTTAAGAAAGTAGATAAAACCCAAAAAGAGAGAAACTATATTAAAGCTTATAGGCCTATCTTACTACTTTATATAACTGGAAAAATTATAAAGGCAGCTATTAAGAAATACCTTATAATTACTATAAAAGCCCTAAGACTTCTACTAGATAGCTAAATAGAAAACTAAATTAAAAGATTAATTAAAATAGCTATTCAGCTAGTAATAGAGACTATTAGAACGGTATAAAACTACTATAGTATTATAATAATTCTATAACTAGATATTTCAGGCACCTTTAATACAGTTAACTTTATATACCTACTCTATATATTTAAACTGGTAGAAATTAACCTCTAGATAGTTAAATAGATTTACAGCTACCTTATAGAAAGAATAATATAACTTTACTTTAATAATAAAAAGTCTAGTATATTTATAATTTATATAGAGGTATTATAGAGCTTCCCTCTTTCTTCTATTCTCTTTTTAATCTATATCAGTATACTCTATAAACTACTAGAAAGGTAGAAGGAACTAATAATTACTAAGTTTATAGATAATACTAACCTAATTACAATAGAGCTATTAGAGGCAATAATATAATATTGCCTAAAGGCTGTATAAAAGATCTATAATAACTAGATAAAGAAATATAGAATAATCTTTAAACTCAATAAGTTTAAATTTCTTTACTTTACTAGAAAATACTAACTATTCTAGAACCCAATATAATTAAAGAATATAATAATATCGCTAAGTAGCAGCCTTAAAATACTAGATATTTAGCTAGACTGGAAACTTAACTGATTAGTCTACCTTAAGAAGTTAACTATTAAGATACTATATTAGCAGTATACCCTCAGTATAATTACTATATCTATATAGGGGTGTAATATCTATAAAAGTCGCCTGATATATATAGTAGCAATTAGAATAATACTGGCCTATAGTACCTCTACCTTCTACTAACCTATTAAGCCAGATAGTAACCCCTAAGAAATAGCTTGTAAGCTAGCTGTAGAGTAAATAAAGAGCCTCTATATTACAGCTGGGGTATATAAGACCACCCTAATAAGAAACCTAAAAATAAAGCTTAATATACCTCCCCTAGACCTATACCTTAACTTATAGCTGGCCCAATTTGAAGCTTATACCCTTATAGAACCAGCCTAATAGGTAATTAATAAGGCTACTGCTGCAATTTTAGCAGCCTTATCGAAATATAAAGGCCCTTAGAGATGCCTAAATAAAGCAAATACCAAATAGCTATAGAGGTAGCTAGAAGATAAAAAAACAGCAGCTAATACTATAGATAGAGACTGGAAAGTAAGATAGGCAGCAGTAGCAGTAAAACAGAGGGCGTAAAGGGGCTGCAGTAATATCAGTATCTTAAATAGATCCCCCTTTAATATAAACTATAGAATCCTATATAGTAGCTAGCTAAGATATATTAATAGCCTAATTATCTAACTATATATAGAATATATCAGCCTCTAAGCCTTTCTCTTTAATAGAAGAGTCCTTAAGGTAATATCGCTATAATACCCCTATAGTAATAGCAAACAAACTGTCAAATATATATTTACCTACTATATACTCTACAAAAAGACCCACCTTCTAAAACCTAAACCCCAGGACTGTAGAAATATAGGTTAATACCTTAGCAATAAATATATAGTATCTATAGTAGCAATTTAATATAGTAAAACAGTCCGGCCAGTTTAATTCAGACTTACTATAACTCTATAATAAAAGTAGAAGTTATAAGGGCCAGATAAAAAAGGGGAATAATACCTTAGTAATAATATATAGGGGACTACCTAAATTAATTAAGATATAGATAAAAGTCGCTCTATAAAGAAACTAAGCCTATAAAAAAAGAGGGCCTATAAAGGGCTTTAGGCTGAAGCTAAAGTAATACCAATAGAATACCTACTTGCTAATAATACTATTATTATTATTATCTAAAAGAACTAAAAGCCCAGCACCAGTAATAAGAATCTTACTGAGAATAATAAGGTAATAAAGGAGACAGTTAGTCTTAATAGCTGTAAAGCCCCCACTAAGGGCCTCTAGGGCTAGCCCAGCAGCTACCTTATTCTTTGCCTTTTTCCTACTAAAAGCTGCAGTAATAGCCTGCTAGTTATAACAGCTAAAAATCTCCTTAACCTTATCTATATTATCAGGCTATAATAAATTAGCAGGAATACTATATAACTGCAGGGGTATCTATATAGTTAAGTGCCTTACCTATAGCCTTATAGATATAGTATTAGGTAAAATAGGCTATAGATAGAGCTTAAGTAGAAGTAATAAGATTACTAGAATAATTAGGAACCTAAAGGAAGTAAGTATTAATATAGAGCTACTATAGAGGCTACTTATTAAGATATAAATATACTTTCCCTTTATATAATAGATATAGTAACTACTGGAATCTAAATAAAAATTAATACTAAAAGAAGAAAAAGACTGCAGTAAAATTATAGAAATAATATACTATAGGTAAAGTAAAATTAGCTAGAAGTATAGGCTGAAACTATTAACTAAGTATAATAGATATAGAGAAGAGAATAGTAACTACTAACCTTCTATAAAATAGTTAGTAGGAATATTATAGAAATACTATAGAAAACTTATAGAGATAAGAAAGAGCTTCTTTATATTAACTAAGAGGGAGGAAGGCTTATTAGAGACTTCTATTATAACAGATAAAGAGATAGATATCTTTAGCTTTTTAGAAGCCTTAGGTAAACTCTCTGCAGTATTATTAAGAGTATATTTACCGGTTATAGCAGCCTTCTTATTGAGATAGATATACTTATAGATAAATGCCTCCTTCTTCTCCACCTTCTTATAAAGAAGCTTTATAGCTGCAGCAGTATTAGTAAGAGCCTTCTTCTTAGCAGCCTTCTTATAGCACTTAGCAGCCTATACTGCCTTCTTCTTATCGGGAGATAAATAGGGGGTTATAGTAGCAGAATTAAGGCGAAACTGCAGCGGGTATATAAGTAGGAACTAGAGAGAAAAAAAAATAACTACCCTTAAGTTAGCAGGGACTTAATAATAATATAGAGACTATAGAGGGAGGAATAGAAGACTTATAAGAGATAGCTACAGTAGGGGCAGCAGAAAGATAATAAAAAAGAAAGAAAAAGAAAAGGAAGAAATAGAAGGAAAGAGGCCTTTTATAGAGCCAAGGAGAAACCTCAGGCAGGCCCTAAACCCCTAAGTCTTAGGGGCATAGAGATAGTTATATAGATAAGGCTATTAAGAGCCTAAAGTAAAAATAAAGAGAAAGTAAGAATAAAGGCCGCTAAGGCAATATAGAATAAGCCCCATATTGCCACAGGGCTGACCTACCCCGGGAAATATAGGGCCGGAAAACCGAGCAAATATCAGTACGGACCCAGCACCTATATACATACCGACATATAAGGGTCATATAACCGGAAGAAGAAAAGGCCGAGCTTTAAGATACCGGCGGAGGCCCGGGGGGCTACTGTAAAAACATCTAGAGTATTATGCTATAAAGGGCTGCTGCAGTACTGCTGCAGCAGCTATAGAAGCAGATAAAAGCAGATAAATATGGGGTGCAGTACTGATTGCTATAATTCTATAGAGAAAACTCCTATTAGCTTCTTTATAACCTTAAGGCAGTTAGAACTAAAAAAAGGGTAATTATATAAGCTATAAATCTGAATAAAGCTGGTAATAAAATTACTAGTATAGACCTAATAATAATATTATACCTCTAGAGGTAGCTAAATAAAACTGCAGTAAGGTTTTTATTCTATAGCTAGATAGCTAGAAGGTTTTTCCTCTTTAAATTAATTAGTAGGAATTCTATAGGTCTAAATATAGATAAAATAGTATATACTGAATAAATAAATAAATATAATAAAGAGAATATTTAATTTTAAAGTATAATACTTTAAGATTAATATTTTAAAATTATAATACTTATATTTATATAATTTTATTATAATTAGCTAAAGCTAACTGTAAGTTCTATATACTGCTATTTTAAACTGCCTTTTTAAGTTAAGCTATAATATATAAAGAATTAATAAACTAAATAAAATTAATCTTTTAATTTTCCTAGATTTTCTCTATTATATTTAATAATTCTTAGCTTAATTTAGTAATACTTTTTAGTTTTTTCTTTTTTTAGCTTTATTTAATATTATAATATAGATTAAAATTATATAGTATTCTTAAATAGTAGAGATAAATAGTAAGTATTATACTTAATATTAAAAGAAATAGTAATTAAATAATAAGATTATTATATATTAGTTTTTACTTAAAGTTTTAATTTAACTCTTTTAATTTTAACTTTACTATCTATAGATAATAAAGTCAGTTAATAACCTTATTATCTATACTTAATAATCTTACTATTTATAGTTAATAATCTTAAAATAGAAATTTTATTTTAAGTAATATAATATAAAATAGATTAATTAACTATCTTTTTAATAATTATTATATTTTAATAATTTTTATTATATTAATTATTATTTATAAAGCTCTAATTATAACTAATTCTATATATTAAAAATATATAATTAGATATTAATATAATATTAAATACCTTTAGAATTTATAAAATTCTAAGAAAAAAAGTAAATTAAATATCTATTAAAAGTCCCTTAAAGAATATAGATATTTTAACTATTTACTTTATTATATAGAAGATCTAAATATAAATTAATAGACTATTTTAGCTATTTTTAAATATAGCTTATTTCTTAATAATAAAAATAAAGTTAATTTCTAAAAGAAATATAGTTATTAATATTAATATTATATATATCTAAATAGAGAAAGCTATATTATATAATTTAGCTAAAAATATTAAAAACAGTAATAATAAAAAAGGCTAAAAATTTATTAAAAAAATTAGCAGTAAGATATATAAGCTTTAATTTAAAAGCTATTAAGTTATATAAAGTTAGTATAAATACTAGCTAGTTAGAATAAGAAAGTAAATTTAAATAATTTAAATTTTAAATTATTTTATATATTAAGTTATAGAATTTATAAGTTTATATATTAAGATTAAAATAGATTGAAAAAGTTAGAGAGAATTCTAATAGAAAAAGAAAAAAGCAGCTTAAAATTTAAATTTAAGCTTTAATAACTATAATATATATAATAAAAATACAGTAAATTTAAATATTAAGTTTCTTTATTAAAGAATTTAATAGTATTATAATAAATAACTTAAAAGATTTTTAAAAATAGAAATAGAATTCTTATATTATTAATAAGTTAGAGTTTTTCAGTTTTTTTAAAAAATTAAATTATTTAATTAAATTCTTATTATAATTAAAGTTAAAATTAATAGCTTTTTTTAATAGAAAATACTATATTAAATAGAGATTAATAGCTTAACTTATTAAGGCTATAAATTAAAAAATCTTATATAAAATCTATTAATAAGTATTATTATTTTAGTATTTTATTTAATTAATAATTTTTTAGCTTATTCTTTTAAAATTCCTTAAAAATCTATTTAATTAAATAGTATTAACTAAAAAGGTTATTATCTTTACTTAATTAAGCTATTTATTTTAATTTTAATTTTAATTTTACTTACTCTTTTTATTATAATATTATTACAGTTATTATAACTCTATCTTAAAGTAAGTTATATATTTTTAATATCTTCTATTTTTACTCTTACTTATTAGCTTTTTAAGTAATAATTCTAAATATAATTTAAATATCAGTTTATTATTAATAATAAACTGATATATCTATTTAAATCTCTTTTTTTTAAATTTATATTAAAGTTATAAAAGTTAATTATCAGTTTTAAGCTAAGTTTATTTTCTAAATATTTAAATTTATAGCTAATTTAATATTTTATCTTTAATATACTGCAGTTATTATATTTAGCTATTAGAATTTCTTTAATTTAAGCTTTTATTATCTTTTTAACTAGCTATTTTAAAATATTAAAACTTAAATAATTAAAGTATAAATACTATCTTTAGATATTTTATTTTTCTATCTTCAGTTAGATTAATAAGTTATACTTATATTAAAATAAAAAAGCAGTCTTTATATTACTTTATTTCTTTATTTAATATATACTATATTATTTATATTTAAACTTATAAAACTCTTACTTATTAAATTAATAAGAAAAAACCTAAAAGCTATTTCTAGCTATAAAATAAAAACCTTACTGTAATTTTACTTTATTACCTTTAGAGGCTACTTATTATTATTAAATTTATACTAATAATTTTATTATTAATTTTATTTAGATTTATATATATATAAGTTACTCTCTATTTAATTTAATATCTTTAAGTTATAAAGATACTATTAGAGAGTCTCTTTAAAATTATAGTAGTTAGAATTAAATTCTAATATATTTCTATAGCTTAATAAACTATATAGTAGCCCTCTAGCTACTATTAGCTATATTAAGCTAGCTTTTTCTTTTTTTAAGTTATAATTATAATTATATAACTATTATATACTAATTAATACCAGCTTATATCTAAATACTGAATTTATATAAAGAGTAAGCTTTAAATTTATTTAATAATAGAGTTTTTATATTAAAAGTATTTAAAGCTAAAAAAAAAAAAGAAAGAAAAAAAAGATTTTATTAAGAAGTTACTATAAAAACTCTATATATTAATTATATAATTAAATAATAATTCCTCTAAATTAAGTTTAAGTTTAATTTCTTATTTTAAGCTTAGCCTATAATATATTTCTCTCTTTTTAAAGCCTCTCTTATTTTAATTAGGCTAAATTAATATAGCTTATTAATAGTAGCTTATTAAATAACTAAATTAAATAAGGTTAAATACCTTATTATTTAATTTAAAAGTATTTTTATATCTTATTATATAGTGAAATATAGTTATAGCACTTTAAATAGATTTTAACTCTATTTAATTAAAGTAAATAGCTATTTAATTAAAGGTATACTTAAGTATAGCTCTTTTTATAACTTATATTTAGCTGTAATAAATATTATATCTAATTGGAAATATATTATAAGTCTATTATTTAATTTAGCTAGTTATTTTATCTTAATATATTCAGTAAATATAGTTATAGTATCTTATAAAGGCTTTATTTTAATAAGGTTATTTTATATTATAATATATTTAAAGACTCTATAAGGCTAGTATTATTAGTAATAAACTATTTCCTTAAGCTTAATACTTTTAAAAATAATAAGAAATATAGTCTCTATTAATTATAATTTATATCTTTAAGTTTTAACTTTATAGCTATTAAAACTCTATTTTTATTATTCTTAAGAGAGATTTTTTTCCTTTTTTAATTTCTTTATAATTAATATAGATTTCTTCCTCTTTTTTTCTCCTTTTAAATTACTTTTATACTTACTATTAAATTACTATTAATTTTATTAATAAAGCTCTTTTTTTAGTATTTTATCTATCTTCTCTATAAATATAGTATAAGTCTTCTTTCTCTTTATTTACTAATTTAAGTTACTATTAACTTATTATATAGTATTATTAGCTATAAAAGATATCTAATTAATATTATAGCTAATATAGAAAAAAAGAGGTAGACTTTAAGTTATTATATTAAAAAGTCTATTTATACCTCAGTTATAAATTATATAGAATATTAAAGTTTTTAAGATACTAATATATATATTATATACTCTTCTTTTAAAAAAAAAAATACTGCTTATAGTAGTTAATAAAGTAAAAAAGAGAATCTTTCAGATTATACTAATAAATTTATAACTAGCTTATAGATAGCTTTTAATTTCTATATAGCTATAGATTTTCTTTTTTTTATATACCTTTAATAAGAGTATAAGTATAAAAGCTAATATCTAACTGAAGATTAAACTTTAAGATCTATAAAATATAGGCTGTAATTACTACTATTTAATATAAAAAAAAAGAAATAAACTTTAAGTTATTATACTAAAAGGTCTATTTATACCTCAGTTATAAGTTATATAGAATATTAAAGTCTTTAAAATACTAATATATATATTAATAGTCTAATACTTTAATATTACTATCTATTATAAGAGTAGTAAGATTTTTACTGCTTTTTTAATCTCTTATAAAATTAAGCTTAAATATAGATTTATTATAATACTACAGCTAGCTAATTATTAATACTCTATAGTATTATCTAATAAATATTCTTACTATATAGATAATAATAAATTATACTTTAAAGTTAATTTACTTTTATTCTATTTTAATCTAGCTGCTAATCTACTATATATAGCTATTTAAAAAGTATTATACTATACTTTTTACCCTTTAGCTAGCTATCTTTAAGTATAAGAATCTTTTTTTTAATAAGTTTTCTACTATATACTAGCTATAACTCTACTAATAGTTTTAAATTTACTATTATAAAGCTGCTAAATATATTCTTTATTATATCTCTTATAAAGATAAAGCAGTATAAACTTACTTTACTCTTATTATTACTACTATTAATAAAGTCTATATTAAGGTTAAGTATATTAAGAGGTTATAGTAGCTAGTCTATATCTTCTTATATATTTAGTTTAATATTATTAATACCCTCTAGAGTATTTTAATCTATCTATTTAATAATAAGAACTTACTATCTATTTATATTAGCCTCTCTATACTCTTTAATAATCTTATTACTATTAAGAAGAATAAAAATAATAATAATAAGAATTAGAAATAATCTTATCTCTATTTATACTATTACTATACTCCTACTATATTCCTACTGTATTTTTCTTTAGGTCTATAGGTTTTTATATAGCTAGTATATTTATACCCTCTAGCTGAAGTTAAATTAATAAGTTATTACTGCCTTACTATATATAGTTATTTAAGAAGTATATATCTAATATAGGTAGCTTCTTAGCTATTAATATAACTTAATTATATTAAGTATTCTTTACTCTATTATTATTAGATATAACTGACTTATTTAACCTTAATATATCTAATTTCCTATTATATAAACCAATTAGAATCAGCCTACCCTAAACTCACAAGTATAGAGTAGTATACCAATCGTCACAATTTAGAACATACTGATGCAACTTACCCTATATAATCGTTAAAATAAAGGTACATCGCTGTAAAGCGGCATTATTACGTCAGATTTCCGCGTGGTGCTTCAGGATTATCGAACCTCGCTCCCTCATAAAATGGATGACCACCCTCGAGCTTGCTTCGTTAAACTTGGCTTATCTGTCACCCCCAATAATCAAGCCTGCCTGTTATTGTAATTCAACCAACCACTTGTGAAACTTTCCTACTCCAGATAAATGAATCTGCTACGCGAGGTTTGCGCTGCTGCGCGGTCCAAGATAACTAAGCCTAACGGGCGAATCAAGCTGGCAGAAGAATTTGTTGACACGGTGAAAACCCTCGACAGAAACGAGGGAAAGCTCAAAGGAACCCCGGCGTGGGCGGCTTGGCCCCCTTTGGCGAGTTATTGGTACGTATGGCCAGCTACTATTCTACAAGACCCCAAATCAGGAAGAAGACTGTGACTGATGGTGCAAAGATGCATAACTTAATTGGCATGACGGTTGCTGAGAAGCGACGAGTTTCTTGGACATACTCCTTCACTGCGACGGCGGAACCTGTGTAATGGTCAAGCGTAACCGCCGGCCTTAACGCTGTAAATGAAACAATTGCCTATTATTTCATGCCTCTCAGTCGCGCGATCATGACCGATTTAGTAAATACTGTTGTCCCGACTCAGCTGAATCATTATTGCAAACATGATCTATGGCTCGGCCTACCTAATTATTTATATAGTGGAGAAACCGATCTGGATGCTCTGCTTAGCGGATTTGACCACGATCAATGTTGCAACACCCTGTACTTCCCAGGCTACTAGACCTTGGTACCTTATCAAGATAGTCCGTTTGGTCAGGCCTCGTATCACCGAGTGGAAAGTTCCAGGAGTCATTGTGCAAGCCCTGATAGGGGTCGGTTTACACTACCACCAAGACTCATCAGTCAGTTTCTATTCCTAGCAAAGTAGTCTAGTAACTATTTTTCTATTTGAAACTGTCACATATAATATAGGCCTCAGTTACACTACGGATTAGCGGAGTGTTCATTCCACTTTTGCCGTAGCCGTCAATGCGATAGAAACTCATTCCGCAAATCCCGTAGCCATGTCATATTCGCCATCCTTCACCCCGTTTCTCAGTTCCTTCTTTTCATTACGAGCTCAACTATCACGGGGGTCGCTTGTTGAGGTGCGATGGAAGCCGTACGAGACGTTAGTTTTTCCAAGATAACCTTGCGTCCGTGGTTGGCAAGTTGTCGTGTCGGCAATAACGCCAAGCCTGGGTCTGGTTCGCGGAGTAGGACTGTACCCGTTGGGGGGCAGAATATAGAGGACTTGTTGCGTGATTATGTCAGCCACGATGAACGACATATACTGGCCGTCAGCGATATCATGCTCTTGTTCCAGTGTCTCTGTCCATGTCTTGTGCTCTGTCACCACGGACTTGTTCGTAGTGGACAGAGTTTCTTCTCGCCTGTCCTGACGTCTGTCCCGACTAGAACGAAGAAAAGTCCGACGGAAGTTCTCAGAGAGAATGTCGCCGAGCAAGAAACATTGATGATAGCTGAATCTGCAAAGACGGGCTGAGTAAAGTCATGTCTTTCCTGCGGGCAGTAGTAGGCATCATCTGTCCACTGTAATTCAAGAGACGCCGAACGAGGAACAGGGGTGGACGAAGATGACAGACTCGAGTATTGTTTGAATTGGTGAGACGCAAGATGGATCGTCGGAATTAGTTGTACCGCTCGTTTGTCCTCTCTTAGGGACGTATTCGACTTGTGTACCGCCGGCCATTGTTGAGATCCAACACCTGAAGGCGGGTCTCGGGAAGCTCATAAAAGAGAGAATGGAAGAGGCCAGTTCCAACGGTGCCGTAGGGGTTCTCATCACGGCCACGTGGTACTACCCAGAGCACACTGCCAGGAGAAGAGACTAACAGTCGCTGCAAGTTTGCCATGGAGTCTTGCCGATGTTGCGGAAGAATGCGCCGCTGGGGTCACACTCAATGACAGATAGGATAGGCAGCCTGCTATCTTTAGGAACATTCATTAGCGCCACACTGCTCTCGAGGCCTGGAATGTGAATGATCTGGGCAAAATAGGGGCTTAGCAGGCGAATAATCTCCTTCGCAAGCTTGGCCCCAGCCGGTGTCTTACCTCCAAGAAGCACGAGGTAAGTCTTTCATTCAGATTCATGAGCTGAGTGCCCATTTGGAATATGCTGGACAGAATCTGATGCTGTTGAGGGTCGTGAATCCCCTCCAAGTGGATCTCTCAATCTCACAATGCGGTCATCCACGGCTTGGGCCACAAACACGGATCCCGGCGTCTGAACCTTGCTGGGCATTTGGTGTATGCGTATCAACACCGCTCTGAGAAGGCAATATTACTATTAATGCCTCCTTTAAATGTCATAGCGCCACACGGCTATAAACTCCAATTACGCTAGATTAATACATACGTTGCATCTTGCACCGCCCATCAATATACTATCCGGGAGGCCGCGGCAAGTTCTCGGAGGAGCTTGAATCCCGGCTCGGTTTCTCTTTCGCGTACTCATCCAAAAGTTTCTGTGCTGTTTCTAGTGGCACAGAGGCGACTTCGGCCCTTAGATGCTATTCACAAACGAGTCAGTAACGAATTCCGTACACAGTGGCATCTCAATGGTCCGATCTTCAAGCGACTTACCACTGGGAAGACATCTGAAGGGTAGAACTTGAACTCCTCCATCAATCTATACAACGACAACACCTGCCTCCACGGCACCAGCGTATCGCCCACTAAGAAAGCCGGAAACGAAGCTGTCGCAATCTCCTCGACGATCCAGTGCCGCTGGAAGTACGGGCGCGTCATAAACTCCACGCACCCCAGCCAGCGCGGCATCAGAAACGGCGGCTCACCATTCGGTCCCTCGTCCCACATGTACTGTATTGACTTTGTCCACGCATGCGATGGCGAGTAGTCTTCCGGATGGCTCTTCCGGTGGCTGAGCTCGCCCCAGTATGGCGGCATGGCCTCTTCGATCTCCTCCATGGTTGTTATCGTGATGTCAGTGTGCTCGGCCTTCTCGCCTAGCCAGCCGACGACGAGATCAGCGTAATCGTAAATGTACTTTATGTCGCTCGGCTGTTTCGACTTCTCCCACTCATCGTTCTGATTGACGCAGAGAAAGTCGAGCCAGACACGCAGAACGCCTGGCCGGCTGAATTCGCCATCCCGCAAGTGCGAGCTATTCGACGCGAATAAATGCTTCAGCCAACGTGGGACGCTTTGCAGACGACTGGCCGGCATGCGCTGGCAGCGCTGTAGGATTCCGGGATAGAAGACGGCGCGCATGTATCGTAGGGCCAATGCGAGATGCGCTGTGATGGTGACCGGGCGGCTGCTAGCGAAGATGGTTTCTGTCTCAGCCGGGTCGCCGTAGAGGGACGAAAGGGCGATGTACTCCAGTTCCTTGGAGTGGGGGACGGTGATAAGGCGGCATTTGATGGGATCGTTGAGGTTGTGCGACGGCTGGATCTCGAGCAGGCGGATCTCGCGGCTTGAGGGGCTGAGACGCTTATATGCGATAGCCATTTTGGAATCCGGCAGCTTGGCAGGGACGGAAGATGCAGAAACCAACTGGGGCAGGGAAGGGGTGCAAAGTTATATTAAACGGCGTCCACCCCCGACACGGAGGGTGCATTCCTGGCCAAGGACGGGATGCTGTAGCGTTATGATATGAGGCATGGACTCGCAGGCATATCTCACAATGACGGACCACACACTCTAATTAGCGTAATCTGAGTTCATTTCGGGCTCTTCTGATTTGTGGCTGTCCCCGAGTCAGAGCAGTTAACTTTCAACTACTGCGGCTCTTGGGCAGTTGTGGGGCTAGCGATTTCCTAGATCCAACTGCATCATGAGAGAGTTTTAGCGTAGGCTACCCCGCTTGACGATAGTGATGCGCGGTACTTTTTCGGGTTCATTCTGGAACACAGGACGGCCGCTACTCAAAGAGACTGAGAGGAATCCCCAGACAAGTGGCTGTGGTAGGCCAGGCGCCGATTTATATCGGTGTGGTAACTCGTCTGAGTCGTTTAGCACCGTTGGAAACGCAAAGTTTCAGCGGAGTAATCAACATGTACAGGTCACAATAGACATAAGCTTTCTATCCGTAAGGGAATAGCTCCGCCTCAACAAAGTTCTACTAGGCTTACGGGGATAGCCGCAAGGCCCAATTTTGGGAGTTCGGAATATGTTTTTCTCACAATAAAAGTACGAACTTTAAACCGAAAACATCAAATTACTATACTCTCTATACAGTTCCAGATCATTTAATACTATACTGATATGTATAACGGAAATCTCATTATTGATCTTTATATCTTTTAGAATAAGTCAGCTTATCTATTTACGGATTAAGAGCTTAGCTGACTGCCCTACTTATATAATAACTTAAATTGCAATTTAACTTTACTTATAGATAAAATAATAACTAAGAGACCTAATTAGTCTATTTTAACTGATTTTTAATAAGCTAACTAATAAAATTTCTAAATATTAAAAAATTAACTAATAGAAATAATAAAAAAACAAGCTATTAAGTTAGGGTTTTCCAGTCTTCTGGGGAATCAGATTATTTAATTAGATTCTTACTGTAATTAAAGCTAAAATTGATAGCTTCCTTTAATAGGAAATACTATACTGGATAGAGACTAGTAGTCTGACCTATTAAGGCTATAAATTGGGAGACTTTATATAAGGTCTATTAGCAATAATTATTATTCTAGTATCTTATTTAATTAATAGTTTTTTAGCCTATTCTTTTAAAACCCCTTAGAGATCTATTTAATTAAATAGTATCAGCTAAAAAGGTTGTTATTTTTGCTTAATTAGGCTATTTATTTAGATTGTAATTCTAACTCTACCTACTTTTTCTGTTATAATATTATTGCAGTTATTATAGCTCTACTTCTAGATGGGTTATATATTCTTAGTATCTTCTATTTTCACTCTTACTTATTATTTTAAATTTTTAACTTTAGGTGTTTTTATTTACCTTCTTACTCTCTTTATATTTTAAATACTTAAAAATAGCTTATTTAAGTCTTTATAAACTTATTTTTTCTTTTTAATTTTAATTAATTTAAATTTATTATAAAACTGTAACTTAATTTTATAATTAGGTAATATATAAGTAGAGTGTATTTAAACTTTTACTAATAGTTTTTAGTAGCTACTTTATAATTAAATTAGCTAGAATTTTCTTTTTATAAAATTAAATTAATAAAGTAATATCTTTTAAATTACTAGAAGTTATAAAAGAGATAATTTTAAACTTTTAATTTCTCTTTAGGAAAATAGAAGCTTTTAATTAAACTGTAATTATATTATTATAGTTATTAATAATTATTAGAGGTTATAAAGCAGTAAAATAAAGTAATATTATTATAAAAGAAATATTTAAATAAAAGATATAAGGTTAAAAGATATATAAAGATAAAAGGTAAATAGTATAAAATAGTATAAAATAGTATAAAATAGTATAAAATAGTATATTATTATATAGTTTTTAAATAGAGTAAGTTTAAAATTATTTAAAAGGTTTTAATCTTTTTATAGATAAATTACTTAAAATCTAGCTTTTATATTAAAATAATATATATACTACTAAAAAGCCTTAAATTCTAGCTTTCTTATAGTATTATACTTATTCTTATAAGTACTTTCCTTATTAAGTAATATTAATTTTAAATAGTAGATAATTTGAAATTAATTAATTTTAAAGTGCAGATAGATTAATAAGCTGATTTAAGCTAATTAATTATACAGTATAAATATTAATATTAATACTGTATTTTAATATATAATTATAAGATATTTATTAGAACTTTTAAGCTATATTTTAAAGCTTAAAGTTTAAAGCTTAATTTTATAAAGAAGTTATAAATATCACAGCCCGGGTTGGAACCAGGCGGTTATAACCAGCAGTACCATAATATACCCACTCTTTTATATAACATCAAGATTCCAAACTTACTCCATACAAATAAGCCAGAATACCTAACTCATTTATCTATAATAAGCTATAAGATCGGACTTACTCTCATCCAGTAAGCCTACCAGAATAGCTATAGTATATAAATACACTCATTTAGCACTTTTATAGAAAACAGCCTTATTAGCTATTAATATAACTTAATTACCTAGCTTACTATACCAGCTATATATTATTAGATATAATACCTTCACTCTACTATATTACCCTGTTTATAGTAACCACACTATAACTTATATATAACATTCTGATTCCTACTAGAACCTAAACCCCTACAATCTGCACCTACTCTATACTAACAGTCCAGAATAAGTACAGCCGTTATAATAAAGTTATATATTTATAGACTTTAATAAAAATAAAGTAATATTATTATAAAAGAAATATTCTAATAAAGAATATAAAGTTAAAAGATATATAAAAGATAAGAGGTAAATAGTATAAGATAGTATAAAATAGTATATTAATAGTATATATTAGTATAATAATAAGACATATTAAGTCTGAAATTACCTAAAGGGTTTTAGTTTTTTTATAGGTAATTTACTTAAAATCCAGCTATTATATTATTAAAGACTGTAAATATATAACTTTATAACTATTTTACAGCTTAAGCTTTAAGCTTTAAGCCTAAAAATATAGCTTAAAAATACTATAAAAAATCTTATAATAATATACTAAAATACAGTATTAATAATAAAATTAGTACTATATAACTAATCAGCTTAAATTAGCTTATTAATCTATCTGCACTTTAAAATCTATTAATTTTAAATTATCCACTATTTAAAATTAAAATTACCTAATAAGGAAAGTATCTATAAGGATAAATATAATACTATTTAAAAGCTGTAATTTAGGGCTTTCTAACAGTATATATATTGTTCTGATATAATAGCTAGATTTTATGTAATTTATCTATAAAAAACTAAAGACCCCTAAGTAAATTAAAACTTAGATTTTTTATATTATTTATTATATAATATACTATTATTATACTATCTTATATTATTACCTCTTATCTATATATATCCTCTACCTATATATTCTTTATTAGAATATTTTTTTTATAATAATATTACCTTTTTTACTGCTTTATAACCTCTAATATATATTAAGATAATATATATACTATTAGAAAGCTTAAAATCCCAGCTTTCTTATAGTACTGTATTTATTCTTATAGGTACTTTTCTTATTTAGTAATATTAATTCTAAATAGTATATAATTTAAATTTAACTGATTTTAAAGTATGGATAAATTAATAAGTTAATTCGGGCTAATTAGTTATACAGTATTAATATTGCTATTTATACTGTATTTTAGTATATTATTATAAGATTTCTATTAGAATTTTTAAGCTATATTTTAAGACTAAAAGCTTAAAGCTTAATTATATAAGAAGTTATATAGTTATATTTATAGTCTTTAATAATTTTAATTTAAGTTAATTAGATTCCAGATTTTTACTGAATTTACCTTAAACTGAAAGTCTCTATCTTAATCTGCTTAATCTTTAAAGGTCCTAAGAAAGAACCTTTAGTCAGTAGATACAGTATTTTTAGCTGATATTGCAATGTTTAAAGATATAGGTAAAATTAATCTAAAATAAAAAATAAAAGCTGTATGAATCTCAGTGCAGCTAGCTTATTTAAAGCAAATAAGACTCTTAATTGTTAGATTAACTAGCTGAGCTAAAAGTATAGGATACTCCTAATATTACTATAGCCAGTATTAATTAGGTCCATAATCTAACAACTAGTTATTAAAGTGAAATTGTGGGGCTTCAGGTGATTATGGAAGTGCTGCATAAAGCGAAAACAGCTTAGCGTAAAGGCCCTCTAGGGTGTGTCCCCCCGGGCGAAATAAAGTACAAATACAATTTGTTCCAACGCGCTGCCTCCTCTCTCCCGGATCCAGTGCACAAGCCACTCTGAATAACCTTATCGCTAGTATTAAATCCGGAGGTATTCGGACCTTGTACAAGATGCAATTGTCTCTGCTCGGGTGACGGGTAATGGCAAAATGCCAAGGGTGACGCAATGTCAAGACAGCCCGTAGCGTCGGGTATAACTCCTCCACAGCATTACTTACTTCAAAAACATTAAAAAGGCTCATTTCTATATGTCGCAAGCCACTTAGCTTCAATAGTGTGGTTTGGTAACTTTATATATCGGTGTCTCAAAGAAAACGGCTATTTCCAGACTGCAATCCAATTTGCATTTTACAGCTTGAACCTAACAACGCCTTTTCTTAACTGCAGCAAATCACAAGTTCAGGCAATTAACAGGAAGTAAAAACAGAATCAGCAATAATTTGGCTCTTAATCTATAGCTTCAATGCATACATTATCACCGGCAGCAGCGGCATACGGTCAACTAAGGGAAACCCTCACCGCAGCTCCGTCCTGACAAGTCGCCACCCAGCTGCTTTGAAGAGAGCCTGGAATTTAATATTCGACCTACACACGTTAGTATTCATCAAATATATTTCAACCCTTTTAAGTAAGACTACCGACCTTATCATGCTGCTATCCTCTGCATCAAAGTCGTCGTTGTCGTCCGTGCTGATATTTTCCTTAAAAGCCAGCACGCCATCTGGGCCCAATATAGCTTTACAAGTATCCAGAAACTCCAAGAATTCCTTATTGGGCAGGTATACGGCACACTATTGTACCCATATCAGATCGTATTGAACGCCCTCAGCAGGTTTCTACCCCTCAAGCCCGACGTTGTAGATGTCCCCAATACCGTGTTTGCCCTTAAGTACGGCAGTGAATTTAGCTACTAGCTCGATGATGTCTACACACTCAGCCAGTCGGAGTAAAAGCCCCTCGGTAACCCGTCCAATACTGTATGCCGCTAAGGGACTAAAGTTAGCGGCTGCTTACGGTGTGGGGCTGTGATATATCGATATCACTCTGCAGGAGGTTAGAACGGAATATCACGCACCCAGCTCCTCCCTCGAGAGCCCTGGGAACCATTTTACGCCCATTCTTCACGCCAAACCCAAGCCTAGCCAAGAAGGTTCGTGACCCTTGGAGGTCGATCCGAGATACGGAAGTCTTACCGCCCAACATGCCGCTCACGGTGGGCTTAATGCCCTCCCAGTATTTCTTGCTATCGTCTAGTTTGATTAGAGAATCGGGAGTTAGCCCATCCTCGAACGCAGACATGGTAAGGATGGAACCGTTGAGCGGTACCGGTTGATAGTTTAAAGGATAAGGCGTGGATGCTCCAGTGGAGAATTAAGGTTTTGCGCGGTATAGCCGCAAGCGGCCTGCCCAAAAGAGCCTTGAGGAAGTGAGGGACGAACGGGGGGTTAAGCTGAAGTGAAATAATGAGACCCCCCTAGTAGATGCTGTTGGAAGATGACTCTGTATTACGAAACCTCTGATAGATCGATATCATGACCTTAGTCAGAGGGGGTGTCAGAAAACCCCTCTCTGACCGGCGGAGCCCAACGGAGCCCAAGCAATCATCAACATCATCATCACTGCTTTGAACACTGAAGAGTGTGTGATACTGCCCTGCTGTATCAGTATGAGAATAATATTATTGGGCGAGAGGTGCCTATTTAACTGTAAGTAAGCGCCTGCAGTTAAGGGGGGTGGCCTCAGTATATAACTAATGACGAATTACTTAGCAACTTGCTTCTGCCTAATGTTATCTAACTGCTTTTTGTTTGAGTGAAGGTTGTAGTATTCTGGCTTCTTTTATAATTTTTTTTTGAGGTACTATACGCTCTGTTAATTGAACTTTAGCGTGGGTCCTGGAATCCCTACTGAACCCCTGCAATTAGAGGGGATAAGTTGCGCTGTCAGGTTGGTTGTTGTGCTTGGCGATTACAGCGGTCTGCAGGCAGATCCAGCTTGTCCAGGCGGAGGTAAGTGCTCTTTCTGAGAAACCTCAGCAACTAAATACTAATTGTCCTTTGTAGCTCATCTCGAGGCGTTCCTTCAGGTCTTCTATGGCGTAGTAGTATCGGCATTCGTGGAGTATTACGTTTGATATCCATCTATTTGTCTCAAGCGTTACGGTTCCTGTAGCGTCAGTATGTTTGATCTTTCTGTTTATACATATCTGTTCCATTTTCTTCTTCCAAGTTCTAGCTCACTATTCGGAGTGCCATTGACAAAACCTCACAGGCGATTGTGGCGACATCTATTGCATGCCTGAATACGACACTGTCCGCACTCAAAAATGTAATGGGGAAGCCAGTCGTGGCATTCCTCACACTGGTGCCTGCCGCCATGATACGCCCAATTCTGATGGTCACACTCGTGGTTCTGAACTAAATTACGCATCTCTCGTTGCCGCATTTGTTCTCGCGGCTGACCCGTCAAGTTTGCAGCATGAGGATTTCGATCGATGATTGCATTAGCGCGAGCAATCAGCCTGTCTTCGCGAAAGTGTTCACAGCGGCACGCCTTCCACTTGCGTCCGCACTCATAACAGAATTGAGCCCTGCACAAGCAAGCTGCGACGCAAAATTCAGGTGAACTTGATTCCGAGAGTTGAACGATGGAGGGGTGGACTTACTGATATGATTGCAGCCGAGATTCAACTCCACAAGCCGATGACAGGAGTAGCATTGTCGCCAACCTTGCTGCTGGGCGAGTTCCAGAAGTTGCTGAGTAGTCTCGCCATTTGGACAGTCGCCCTGATGCGCGGTAGCTTTGCAAGTCACACAAGTCGTCGCCTTTCAGTTGGGACATGTACCCTTGTCGGCGACAATGAATTGAATTGGGATAAAGGTCGAGCAAGCAGGCCTGTGGCAATATGTACGGTTAGGAGTGTTTAACTCCTGCTCTTTGGCCTTGAACCTGCCAACAAGCCTCGGAGGGAGTAGAGGCTTGGCGAGATCAATTGGGATTGGTTGTCTGCAACAGCGCGGTGGAAAGAGAGACTCATCGGTCAAGGCGTCGGTGTAGAGCTGGACGACGCAATCTTTACAGTACTTGTGATCGCAGGGTAGCTTGGTGATAAGATGAGCTGTGCGTTCTTCCGTGCAGATATCGCACTGCCTCAGTTCTTGTTTTCTCGAGGCAGCCCATTGCGATGACTCTCCTGGCTCGTCACGCACGCTGAGAGCGAGCATTTTCTCAAACAACTCATTGTCCACGTGCGAAAGGGAACTCTGCAGGGAGTTACTTCGCGAACGACCCGGCGTGTTATTAAAACTTCCGCCGGCATGCACTCGCTGTGCAGTGAGCCTATCCTCGCGTGCCTGCTGCTCGTTCAACTCAAATACCGTGATGGCATCGCCATCTTGACGGACGGCATCAGCGATGCTTCGACATAGCATAGCATCGTGAGTAGTTTGCTGAAGCAGTTCGAGCTCCTTTTTGTAGGCATCTGTTGCCACGATAGTGTCTGGTTGCTCTCCGTCGCGGTGCTTACCCTTCGCGGACACGGCAAGACTCTCAATGTCTTGTAGCTGAAGCTCGATAATGAGATGCAAGGTTGTCTCGTCTATATCCATATCCATCGTGGCGTTGGATTCGTCAAAAGAATCGGGGTTTAAAGGCGAGGTATGGAGTTGAAAGTAAAGACCATGTGACAGGAAGCAGATGGCACGTACAAGCGGGCAAGACGGCGTGGATCAGAATACAGACCGTGGAGATGCATTGCCCTAATACCTACACAAATTTGAATTGAAATTTGCGATTAAGCCGGATGTAAACAGGTGAGTAAGGGCTCGAACCTCTCTCACGTGTCTATTCCAGCTCCATGTCTCGGAGTTGCACCAGCTGTCAAGTATCTTTGTATTCCACGGGGCTTCACCAATGATAGCGAAGGTAACTGCAGCTATACGGAAGCGGAAATAAAAATCCAGATTAATACCAACCAGCCATAGAATGGGGACAAATTAAGCTTTAGCCCAAATTCCAGATGAACCTGTGGTAAGATCTTGCTTCCGCTGCCGGAGCTTCCCTGAGGGCTATCTTATCGCTTGGGATCAAGGCCTTTTGCCTGGTATTTTTCCAAGAGCTGATCCTGGGTTTGGGATCGATTGGAAAAAGACAGTGTGATTTCTAAAGTCGGTAGTAACACGCACACGTGAAATTGCCTTCCAGTAAGCTTGACTATCACCAAGGTTCATGTCTTTGCAACCTCACAGGATACTACGTTCGTAGCTGACTTCGAGCACCGTCAACACAAGAGAGCTTTTATGCATTGTCAGGGGTAATCAGAGTCAGAAAACAATGTACGAACGTAATGGAACTAACTGGGGAGCTGGGGAGCTGGGAGACTCAAGGCATATCTTAAACGGAGAGTCAAATCTGCCTCGGGGGAACAGAAGGCAAGTGACGATAATGTAATGCTGTGCTCTGTCGCTAATCAGTGACATTTGCGAATGCTCAGAACCGCCGGATTTATCCTTTATCACTCTTGATATTTATGGAGCTGGTAGCGGATGCATCCAAATCGACCAATCGTGGGCTTTCGCGACATCTACGGATCTCCAGAAACCACCGGCGCCACTCTGCTCGAATCTTTGCAACTATGGCACCTCCCATAAAAGACGTCAGTTATTCTGTTCAAATTGTTCCCGAAACTTCGCACATTACCAAGCCAGATCTACTTCTCCTCTTTACCTGTTCCTAAGCTTCCAGCCAACGTCACCACCCATCGCCATGCCTCACAGCTCTGAAGAATGCCCCGTGGTGATCGAGAAATTGCCCTACGAGCCGGCCGTGGAACAAAAACAAGCCCAAGTCGAGGCTAAAATTCCTCGGGAATGGCTTCTAGATGAGAAGTGGTCTATGCCAGGCCTTGTTGATGACAATGGCGGCGTGCTGGACATTCCCCGCCAGTGCGGTATCTTATCGCCAACTGAAATCCGGATCACCGAGGATTTTGACGCGACAAGCTTACTACATGAGCTCCGATTTGGTGCGCTCTCACCCAAGGAGGTGACGATTGCACATCAACTTGTAAGGCATCCTCCGCCTCTTCGCTGTGACCCTGGAAGTACATTGGTCGTACTAATATGTGTAGACAAACTGTCTCACTGAGATCTCCTTCGATAAGGCCATCAAAGGGGCCGATGAACTGGACGCGTACTTCCAAGCTCACGTACTGTGAAAGGTCCCCTCCATGGTCTGCCCATTAGCTTAAAGGTATTGTACGCCCATGGCACCGACTTTGATGAAATTATCACCTGACCAGTCAGGATACTTTTCGAATTAGCGGCATTCCTTCCACCCTGGGATACGTGTCGTTTCTCAAGCATGGGCCGGCCGAATCGGATTCGCACCTGGTAACTGTTCTTAAGTCGGCTGGGGCTGTCCTCTTCGTGAAAATGAACGTCCCGCAAACGCTGATAGTAGTTAATCGACTTCCACCATGATCAACTTCCTTCAAGCTACATGGTAAGTCTTGACACAGGCAGCAGACACGGTGATCAACGTTTTCGGGCGTACTCTGGTGAGTAGGCTCGGCAAAACTTGTGATGAAGAGCTGACCTTCTTTAGAACCCACACAAGAGGAGTCTGGGGCCAGGTGGAAATAGCGGTGGTGAAGGATCTCTGGTTGGGCTGCGAGGCTCCCTCGTCGGAGTTGGAACAGACATCGGCGGGTCCTGCCGCGTTCCTGCGTTGTGCTGTGGATTATACGGATTTCGGCCGACAGCTGATCGAGTGCCGTACGGTAACCAAGTCCTTCCCCTCAAACCAGGATGGCCCAGCATCCCAGCCTACGCTAGCCCTTTGACAACGACCGCTCGAGACGCACGTCTGTTCCTGCAAACGGTCATAAGCGCCGAGTCTTGGGATCTCGACTGCACTGCATTACCGGTCCCTTGGCAGCAGGTACCTCCTAACCACGGCAAGCAACTTTCCATCGGGCTGCTGTTGGAAGATCCGGCGTATCCAGTCACTCCACCAATATCACGAACTTTACGGACTGCGGCGAAGAGAGTGGAAGCCGCTGGACACAAAGTCTCCGTCTTACCAAGTTTCCCTTCCATCAAAATCACGTATGAAGTTACGTTGGACCTGTTCGATATCGACGACGACGAAACGGGCATTCGTCATGTCCACGATGGTGGCGAACCCTTGGTCCAGATCGTGCGGGATGTCTTGGCAATGTCGCCGGCGAGAGTTGACCCAAAAAAGCTGTCTGACTTCTTTGTCATGAACTCGAAACGCCAGGAAGAGACAGAGAAATGGCACAAGGTGTTCACGCAAAGCGGCTACGACGTCTTGATTACCCCTAGCGCGGCACATACTGCACTGCCACACACGACCAATTTTGCATTACCCCGTACACGGTAATCTGGAATCTCGTTGACGTCCGTCATACCTTTCCCTGCCCCTGGGCCTACCCTATACTGACGACCGCTTGGTCTAGTTTCCCGCATGCGTCGTAGCGCATACGATGCATTGGCAGCTCGATGTCAGGGTCCAATGTTGCTGTGGGGTTAAGAGTTCATGTTCATGGGGGAGAGATCAAATGGCGAAGCCGGGTCTCCTTTGCTATGCATGGAAACCCCGCCGGTTGTCGGCTCATGCTTATCAGCCAGCGGAATAGCGTAAGAATACTGATCCTCCAATGATACGAATGTGGGCGAATCATGTCCTTTTACGACACGGTACAGGTCTGACAGTCCGATCCCAAGGTTCTACCGTGCTAGTTAAAGGGGGTTCACTCAATGGCCACCCGTGCCGCGCCCCACTTATTTTGTACTCGCGAACTCGCGCAGAAAGGAGTGGGGAATAACAGGGGTACCTTGATGGCGGAGCCGACTAATGGTGGCCCTAGTAACCCCCAACCCAGACCAACCCAGACTCTATCGAATTTTAATGGGACATGTCGTTATGCCTCGGATAGCTTCGGGGAGGGGAAAGAGGGTTAAGGCTAGATCTTTATCTCTATATCTCTTATGCTGGGTCAAGTGAAACATGAAAACATCCATAGAACATCACAATGCTGTCCAATCACCTCGAAGCTCAAGCTGCAGGGGCTTATGTCCATTGTCATTTGCACAAGCGATTTAGCGAGTTAAATTGCGTGAAGAACTTAGCTAGTGGAGTGAATGAATTGCACTCCGCGAACTATTGACTTTAGCGCTGCACTAGAAAGCAATAGTTCTTACTGTCTCGCAGCCGAATGCCGAGTGTTGCCTTTACTAGCTAATTAGCTTTACGAGAGCTCCGTGTTGAAGAAATGACAGTTGGGTGAGAGCTTGAGGGGAAAATATGTAAATAATCTTTACTTCCTTGAAAAATGGCGTCGACTATGCTTCTTAGTTTGTTCTGCAACTTCAGTCCTCCCAACTGGCGCCAGCTTCTCTCTCTCCATGGCTCGTCTCAGTCTTTTGGCCCTTGCGGCTGCAACCGCCTTGAGCATCAGTGGCGTGAACGCGGGCCTGTGCCGACCATCCACGACATCGTCGACAATTTCAGAGAGTACCCCAACGCATAGCCCATCATCGTCACCAACGACTTCAACAACCCCAGAGAGTACGCCAGGGCTCACTCCATCATCATCCTTCACGTCGTCAACAACTCCCGAGAGCACTCCAGGGTCATCTTCTTCGACAACTTTAGAGAGCACGCCAGTGTTTACCCCATCATCCTCGACGACCCCAGAAAACACGCCAACTCTTACTCCAGTATCGCCCTCGACAACTCCAGTATATACACCAACGTCTACGACTTCTGAAGAGGGCGGATTTTGCACACCTAGGACAGTCAACATCAACCCGAGCTTCGATTACAACAACGGCGCGCCTTGGGCATTCGCGAATGGTGCTACTTGGGCCTCTGATGGCACCTCGAGATCGGGTAGCCACAACGTGTACGTTTCTCCCAACTGGGATTTGTTACGAGACTAGGAACTGACCGTATTATCCTGCAGACGCCTTCAATTCACAAACGGCGATGGCAACGAGGCTACCTTCTCGCAGACTATACACAACATTGAGTCTCAACAGTATTCCATAGCCTACTGGTTCACAGTAGTCAGCTCAACAGCAGTGCTCGATACGGACGGCGGATTCTCTTGCTCGATTGTGCTTAGTATCGGCGGCCACATACTCCAGGAGGGTGAAGTTGATAACCTCGGCCCTTTTTTCCCGACATTCTACGGTTCGGCTGTATCATGGTACAACCAAGACAACAGCATTACCCAGGCGAAATTCAAGATAGCTGTGACGTGCAATGGTGATTTCTCCCGGGTAATCCTCTCTATGGACGATGTTAGTTTTACAAGAGAATGCAGCAATAGCAAGTAGTGGTGATATGACCAGATGTTAAGCCCAGGCCTCAGCAGCCCATCAGCTGAGAGAAGACGAAATCGGCGCGTACAAAAGCATCCAACTCATTGGTGGATCATTAATTTTTACTCTGAATGATTTGTATTTAATAGATGCCTACATGTTTGCACCCAGACTGGGACAATACCCAGGGCTATTCGTTTCGGATGTATATAGAATACCCAGACTGAATAATTTCATCGCGGGCAGTACTATATAGATCAAAAGCTCTACGATAGGAGGACCAATATCGCAAGGATAACAAAGCAGGTCCTGCAGTCACTTTTAGGTCTCTAGGATTAGATCACTCACTCTTGTTTGACGGAAGAGCTGATCCCGCTTTTAGTGTCAACCTGATTCGCGATGGAATTTTGTGGAATATCTATGTGGAGGCAGCAGGCCAGACCCTCCGCGCCGCAGCTCGGACCGGGAGTAAGAATTTGTGAAGTTGTACTGTCTCGAAGTGCATTCAATTGAGCACTGTGATGTAGTATTTTAATGCCGTTTTATCCGAATCACCCCTCCATCGGTGAAAGTCGGTCTTCGGTAAGACAAGACATACCGAACAGCCAAGCGCCGAACGAGTTGGGCAATGGTTCAGGCATTGAAAAGTCGAGATGTGACGGTGGGTAGCATGAGAGATAAGATGCCCCTGTATCAATCAGAGCCTAGAGTGAGGAGATGTTGGAGAAGCAGACGAATGTCTGTCCTGAAGGATGGTCAGCACGCTTGACTGACCACTTATATGTCTTGGCGTAATGATACTATTCACCTGCCTATTCTTGTTTATCCCTGCTTCAGCAAGTTGAATTTGAGGGTGTGGTGGGGGGGGGGCTTGCTCTGGGGATATATCGGCGGCCAAATCGGCTTTGGCATGATGCAGGTTTCGTCAACGTCCTGGACAGAGATGGAACGCATCTAGAGACGTCGATCGTGTATAAAGTTCCCAGATATCGACACAGAATAGTTCCTCTCCTACTGTCTTAAACCCTAATCTCAAACGTGGAGAAAAGCTTCTCGTTTGCAGATAAGCTTCTCATTTGCGGATAAGCTGGAGCGGCAAATGGAAACGAAGAATTTATTCGAAAACTACTTGATTCAATTTAAAAAGTACATAGCTATCCAAAAGGGTAAACGTCCACACGCATTGGCAAGGAACTGAAATGTCGACAGGCGAGAAATTGCTAGAACTTGACGATGGTAGGCTTCAGGAAAGTACGAGAAAGATCCCCTTATGCCAAAGCAAGATCGGGAAGAAGCTGTTATCGGACAGCAACGAGATGTCATCACGAATGGAGCGACCAACTTCATCCCATGACAGATATCGCTGATAATGCTATCAGCCACACAAGAGCTACGCTCATCCGGACACCACAAAAGAGCCGCCGTCACCCGCCCTGTGCACATCGAACCTGTGCCCAAGATCCTGACTTCTCATCCATTTTGCTCATTGTATCGTTAACTTCAATCCATCAAGTCATCATCTCCTACCAACATGGCGCACAATGCCAACAGCACGGAGTCGGACGACGTTTTGCCACCCGGCACCGTCCACCTGCTGCATACAAGCAATGAACTAGGACAGGATCAAGAAATCATCCTCGCTCCAAAGCGCAGCACTGGCCCCAATGATTCATTGAACTGGAGCCGAGGGCAGAAGATGATTCAGCTCTTCTTGGTCTACCTGTACACCTTCTCCACTGGCGTGGCCGGGACTTCGACCTACTCAGTTCTCACGGACATCTCTAACGACACTGGCATCACCATCGCTCAACTCGTCCTCGGTACTGGTTTCATCTTTTCTCCTGGCTGGCTGGTTCAACTTCATCTTCCAGCCCCTGGCGCTGAGCTTCGGCCGCCGGCATGTATGCCTCATCAGCCTTCTGGGATGCGCCATCATCTCGGAGTGGACAGCTTGGATCTCGTCATTTCCCCAGTGGGCCGCCGCACGCATTCTTTTTGGCGTCTTTGTCGCGCCTGTCGAGGTCCTCCCTGAGATGAGTGTGCCAGACGTTTTTTTTTGCGCATGAACGAGGAACCCATATTGGCGGATATATTCTCGTCTTGAACGCCAATAATTACGTCGCGCCTTTGATTGTTGGTTTCATGAACAAGTCCATTGGTTGGCGATGGGTTCAATACTGGTGTGCTCTACTCCTAGCACTGAATCTCATCCTCGCCATCTTCTAACGCGAAACTCTGTTTGATCGAGGGGCGTTTGAAGTCGAGAGAGCTTCTGGCCATGTCGATACCGCATCAGATTCGGCCAGCGGGACTTCACCATGACACAAGTCAGAAGAGACACCGGCGGGAGAGATACACCACGCAATTACGATAGAGCTACAAGGCTCGATGTACAAGATACAGTCCTTCTGGCAGAAGATGGCCTTGTTCAAACCGGCAGGATTTAGCGCCAAGCAGATGCTCACAACGGTTTACCGGCCGATTTTGATTCTTTTTGATTTGCCCAACGTCTCTTGGGCGGTCTTGAACATTGCATTTGCAGCTGTTTGGTAAGTTCTGATACAAAACACCGCATCATAGACATCTTCCCCAGCTCTAATACCGCGTGCGGGTACGCTGTCTATAATGCCACCGCCTCTGCGTTCCTATCGGCTCCTCTATACAATTTTACAAGCTCCCAAGTCGGCTTGACATACTTGGCTCTGCTTGCCGGATTCATCGTAGGAGGTACCATCTCAGGACCCTTCGCCGATTGGTATACTTTGAAATTGGCCAGGAAAAACGGTGGTCTTCGAAAGCCTGAGCAGCACCTGTGGGCACTGACCCTTTACTCTATCTTGGTTCCTCTTGGTCTCTTTCTCTGGGGCTTGGGCGCTGCTTATGGGTGGCACTTTGGCATACTCATCCTCGGAGGGTTCCTCTGCTCTCTCTGCTCCATATCCGGTGGCATTTCGATTGCTTACAAGGTCGACTGTTTGAAAGAAATTGCAGGAGAGTCCATTGTTTCAATGATTCTTGTTCGAAACACGTTGGCTTTTGCCTTCAACTACGCCATTACCCCATGGATCGAGGCAGCAGGAGTCCGCGACACCTTTATCGCCGTTGCAGTACCGGCTTTGACTACTGGCTTTACATTCCTTCTTGCCATTTGGAAGGGCAAGTATTTCCGCACCAGGTCAGCGGAGAGGTACTGGAGGTATGCCGCAGCTCAAGTGGTTAATCACTGATGATCAAGATGAAGGGGCGATTTTAGTACCGAGATAGCGACGGCTGTACGGGATGTTCAGATCGAAGATAGGTCAACAAACGTCGAAATTAAAAGAACATGTTGGAAGATGACCCTGTATTACGAAACCTCTGATAGATCGATATCCTGACCTTAGTCAGAAGGGGGTCTGATAACCCCTCTTCTGGCCGGTCCGGATGACCGGCACAAGCAATCATCAACATCATCATCACTGCTTTGAACACTATCCATTTGATCAAATTGACCGTAACGGATCTAACAGAACATTATGTGCTCCGGTGCTTGTCGTGCTCTTAACTACATACGCATCATCTCATATTCACGACATGATACGGTTAGGCGAGAACGTAGAGTGGATGGGCGACTATGGGCTCGGGCTAGAGAGGAGAAAGGAAGTATGGAAAATGCCCTGCCGTATGTACATGAAACTATTCATTTCCAAGGCATAAGTTTGTAGCCAATAAACCTCCAATCTCTCCTCGCTCCAGATCTGACTCGATGAATCACTGGCCGACTGTTTGACCCAGTCGTTGTATAGCTCTCGCAACGTAATCTTTCCCACAACCATGCCGTTCATCATATTAAATAATTAGGTCTTGAGTAGGAGAGTGGGTGTGTAGTTTCATGTGTGATAGAAATTGTTAGTTCTCACCTCTCCGTACGAGCTTGCTCATGCATCAGCTGGGTCGTAGCACTCCCAAAAGATATCAGCACCGGCCTTAACCATGCCCCCCCAGTAGGATCGTAGAATCTCGGGGCATTTGTAGTAGCAGCCCACTGTAACAAGTGCCTTGTATACATAGTGCCAGGCATACGGAGTCAGGGGCTTGATGGCTGTAGGGTAGGCCAAGGTGCTGAGGAAAGCGTCATGAGCAGTGCTGTGAGGGAAAGCCTCTGTAAGGATGAGCGAAGAACTCGACCCTGTTTGAATCACTGGTAACACCTACGTAAATGCTTCTATTACAGGCCGCGCTCAGATGGACCTCATAAATAGAAGGACTGCTCGCTGCAAGGTCTCCTTGTAAGTGCCCCTGAAAGCGACCAGTAAACGTGCTTGTAAGAAACAAGCACAAGTTCGGAAAATAAATTCTCGTCATGATAATAAGATTGGAATAATAATGGATATGTGTATGAATAATGATAAGATACCACTCAGAAGGTAAAGCATACTTCTGGTTGATTAACAAGATACCATCTGCATCTTCTACACAAAAAGTATAGACACTCTTCGACTGAAAGAAATGCCGCAAGTCCATTTGCCATTTCGTGACGAAGGAGACCCCATCCCATGTTTCCGTTCTAGAAGTCAGAGTGCTGTGGGCGATGGGTTGCGCAAAACGGAGCAGCAGGTCGTCCTGAGCCCCGGACGGGCATTATCGCGCATGCTCGCCACCATGGACCAAAAGGCCGTCGTCGTGGAGCTCAAGGCGCACAAGGTGACCCTTGCTGGGGATGAGCTGAGAGAGTTCGAGTCCGAAGTGGCCGTCCTGGCAAAACTACTCAGCGGAACCGATCCGCTCCTCTGGGGAACCCTTAGAGGAGAAGGATACCTCCATCAGCCAGCCCGCAGCGCATTCGCCTTCATCTACCAAATCCCGAGGACGGTGGCCGTCACTGACAACATGACGAGTCCAACAACGCTTCTCGATCTCATCGGGACCACCCGGCCAACGCCCAATAAGCCGGGGTAGGTCGAGCTCCTCCCGGCCAAGCACGCCCTCGAGCAGCGCTTCGAGCTCACGAGAAAGCTAACGTCGGCTATCATATACGTCCACGTGATGTTTTGATTGTCACTTTCCATTGATATTCTAGGAGAGGCAGGCGCCAAAGTGGACGCACTTGACGTCCAGCGGGTGCGCGCCGCCCGAGGCTGACGTGCGTCCCTTGATAGAGAATCGCCAAAACTGCATCTGGTCGGAACGTCTTCTCCCAGGCAAAGAAGAATGAACTGCAAGACGAGCGTTGCAGCAGGCTGTTAGGCTGCCGGGCTTAGCTGGGGGCGCCTGAATATGGCTGTGACTGGACATCTCTCTACGTAAGGATTCAGAAAGCAGATTGCCACGGTCTCACATGACCTCGCGTCCTAGGTAGATTTATCCCTGATCACGCGAGGAGTCCCAGTTCTTCTTCACTTTTTCAGATTAGAATGAAGTCGGCTTCCCGTGTGCTTTCCATAGTGCAAGCCCCGTCAAATCCTCCACATGGTTCGTCCTCTGCCTAACATCTGGTTGAACTGTCCAGCTAGCGCAACTATCCACATCAGTCTCCAAATTTCCAATTATTCCAGGTGAAGCTTGTTTGGCCTAATGGTAAGACCCATGACCCCGAATATCGTCTTGAAAGGACGGCCCTCATCGGATAGGTAGGAGAAATGATGTTGCTTAAGTGCGTTCGTCAAAGCTCGGATGATGCCATCCTCCTCGTCCCAATCAGCACCTAATGCACCGGCGTAAGCCCGCTCAAACCATGGCTTTGCCTCTGTCCAGCTTCTGTGAGTTTGATACACGAGCCCAATCGTGATGTTGACCCATATGGCTCTCTCAGTGTCGTTACCGAAGAGGGACTCTGACTTTTCGGCAGCTTTGTGGAACAAAGGCTTGGCCGCGGCTGAATAGTTACTCTTGACCATGTTCGCGGCAACTTGAAGGTACGCTTCCATCACGTCGAGACCCGCGCATTTTTGCTTGTCCCAAGGATAGGAATGAAACACCGCATTGATCTTCTCCGGTGTTCTGTCGAAGACGTCACCGTAGTCTGCAACCACATTCAGTTTTTCGTACAAACTGAGAAGTTCGCCTCTTGCACGCAAATTCTGTACGTGAAGCTCAGTGGGTTTCTTTTCGCAGTGATTGATCAAAGCCAGTAGCAGTGATTCCACGGCTTGGTTTTGTGCAGCAACATGTGATCTTGCCACGTCAAGCCGGTAGTCAATCTGCGAAGGAGACGCGTTTGGTTCAATGGCTTCATCGAGGCCAACAACGCCCAGCAGCTGAGTAGAGTCAACCAGAGAGTCAACAGCTTTGTCTTTGCCCTTCCGGCGTCTCCGGTTCCGATTTCTGCGGGAGCGCCCTGACTTGACCTCTGTAATCTCTTTGGATCGGGACAGAAGAGCCAGCGCGTCTTCCTGCCGATTGCAACCGTTCAAAATTTGCACGACATCGAGCACATGCTGTTGGGTTCTTTTGTCTTCAACACCCCAGGTATCGATGTGTGCCTGCATCATCTGCTCAAGCATTCCGTTTGCCGCCTCTGCAGAGCCCTGTTGGGTGTAGATGTCAACAAGCTCATACGCAACCTTCTTGACATCTTCGTTTGTCGCGCCATTCGGATAGGCCAGTCCTTCACGGGCTTGCTCCAGCAATTCCTTTGCATTTTGAAGTCTCCCTTGATGAAGATGGGTACGACCTTCTGCCCACGTCGAGATGAGGTGAGCTCTGGTAAGACCGTTCCACTGCAGAGGAAGATCCACTTCATGGCTACGCGATGCCACAGTTCCTCGCGCGTCACCGGAAGTGACTTTTCCTCCAGTTTCCGAACTATCTGTTGAATCATCGTTGTCGGGAGAGGATATGAAGACTTTCGGCGTCTTGTAGCTGACGCCAGCGGGTGTTGAGGCAACTTCGCTTGTCAATATTCTCAGTCGAAACAAATGCTTCTCTTGGATATCCATACCTTCAAATTTGGGTTCAGCTCGCTGCTTGGTTCGAGACAGGGTGTTCATGGCACGGCTCTCGTCGTAGTTTCTACCTCCATAAGAAAATACGGTGTCGCTACCCGATCCCTCTTTCTTTTCTTGGCCGTCTCAACCATGAATTCGGCCACGTGGCCCGGCAGGTTCTTGTTCCAGCCCCAATCTTTGAACTTGGTCTTGTACAATTTCTGGCTACCGAAGCATTAGGAACGCGGGGATAGATGGAGTGGAGAGACTGCGTTACTCACGACGCCTCAAAAGAATGCTGGGTCCTCATAATTTTCATCGTGTCGGCGAGACTATTGTTGTCGTCGAGATAAACCTGCTGCAGCTGAGGCTTGTGACGCTCCCAGTCGAGATTACCGTATTTGGACCTTCGGGAACCCGGAGCCACATTAGCCTCCAAGGCCGATGATGCCTGGGGGCCGCCGCCGGGTAATTGACCCGTTGCAGTGCCAGCAGGTGTGTCGTGGCCATGGCCAAACCGGCGCGGTTGCGATGGTGCATTTGCCAACATGGAGTTGGAGTGAGCGGAAGCGGCGCCGAAGTCCAACTGAGGAGGAGCCTCGACACTAATCATATCTGTATCTTGGTCCAGAAAGTGACGCTGGTCGGCCCAGCTGATTTCCGGCGGGGGGCCGAGGAAACCATTGATGTCCATAGCTTCTTGTAAAGTAGCCAGCGACGAACAGGTCTGAAGGGGAGAAGGACAAAACCAGTGATGCTGGCGCAAAGACAGGATAATCTGATAATGACTGTGGCGGGTTTTAAAGCTGAAGAGGGTTGTCCTAAAATTTCACGTCGCTCGCGATTTGGGGTGGTATTTTATTAGCCACGAGCCAAGCAATGAAAGTGGAATGCAATGTTGGATTGACTAGCAAACGGTGCTGCGGCTGCTTTGAACATTAAGACCCAAAAGTTCGCAAATGGTCCTCACCACATGCCAGCTGATGTGACGTACCAGTCCTGCCGACACCCCAACCCCCTCCCTACATGCCGCCAGGTCTAGACCTGCAGCATGACCAGCTAACGAACCCTGTGGGATACGCCACGCAGAGGGTCCAAGAGTCTCCTTTAGGCTCCGAGACCGTTCCAAGGCGACTCCAAGGTGACGTGGTAGCCCCTGCGACTTGAAGCCCAGTCCGTGGACTCCATCATGCGACACACTGATTCGTTGGGCACAATGGGTCCCCAAAGGTCCCCAAAGGTACCCAAAGGTCACCACCAAAAGACCTCAAAGGTGACCGACTCAAGACCGGTCATTCAAGCAACAAGAGATTGAAACACCAGGGGAAATGTCGGCGATCAGTCAGACCAGCCAAGTTCGAATTGCCTTGCAGTGTTCGGTCAAGGCCCCAAAGGTTCTCAAAAGTGTCAATTCGAAAATGGTAGAGACAATCAGAATTATAAATAAAGGAAGCGATTGACATGGAACCTATGCAATCTACTAGCAAGACACCACCGCCTCAAACCCCAAGTCAATAGCTTACGCAAACATTCGGCTTCATCTTGACCGTCCATCGTACTAGCTGTTGAAATCGTGCTCATGAGTAGCATGGAGCAGTCCAAAACGACAAGATCTGTTCCCAAGGAGGCCAGAGAATACGAAATGAAGCCTCGCCATGGTGCCACGCAGCTAAACCCTTCTCCTTCATCCAATCCAGGGAAATCACCAACATCAGCAAGCCAAGCTTCAAACCCATTAACAAACGCACATACAAAACCCGGCGATTCGGACAACTTCGTTGCCATTGAGCGGCCATGGGGCCGGGAGCCGCCCGCCCCAGACTCGCCGCACGGCATCATCCAGTCGGGCTTCGATAGAGCAGGCAGTATGCTTGAATATTGGGTCAATGACAGCATGATCCATGACCCATACCATGCCATGTCTAGTGTTGCCGTCATTGGCTCAAGCATTGTGGCGGAACATCAAAAGACGCACTGGCCGGTTGCCAACCACGCGGCGACCATCTAAGGACGAAACGATCGCCTATGGCGTGGACCGCCGCAACATCGGAAGCTGCAGGTTCAGCCGAAGGCGGAAGGCATTGAGGCACCGCGGGACTAGGCACGCCCTCGGGTCGGGATCATTGAGCTGTGTGTACTACGTGTTTTCTTTCATCTGAACCGGGGTACTTGTCCGGCACGGTTTTTCCAAACAGGATATCTAGCAGTGACTCGCGTAGCATAGCACAGCCTGACTTCGGACTTACTTGCGCAGTTTGTGGCTGTTGCCAAGGGGGTACGTGGCTGGCTACGGGGCTATCGGCAGTGCGTTCAAGAAACAGGCTCTGTAAAAATAGAGTACGTGGAGTGAGGCCATTGGATAACAAACATTTGTTGGGGCGGCAATTCGCTCCGAGACATACATAGCGCGCCAATTGAGTCGACATGGAAGATAGGTGGTGCCATTCGTAAGCCGCACGCCCAGGAATTGTGTGTGAGACGACATGCAATGCATGTAACGCTAGAACACTAACCAGTCACGAGTCCGCTGGGAACACTGGTAGCATTCTGCCTAACCTAAACGATTGGCCGTGGGTTTCTAAGGCGAAGGCTTACAGGAAGGCAACCAAAAGGCAGCCAGAAGGCAACCCAACAGCAAACACGAAGACGTGACAGGTCTATCCCGCATCGGCTGGATGGGTGTAATAACACAACCTGTCTTATTTTTGGAGCCTCTCTAGCACACTGGGTCTCCCCCAATCCAGCACACAGTCAGCTAGTAATATATCAAGCCTGGTAGACCTAGCATCTTCTTCGCTGATTTCAGTACGCAACTGTCCTCAATCAACCAGCGCTCGTTGATTCTCACATGCTTTGACCAGCAATGGATTCCGCACCCACGCCGCACACGCGAACCTCCACCAATACTCGAAGGCCTCGACGGCGTTGGAGACGACGCAAAACTCGGGATCCGAAACCCCCAACCCCAGCGCCAAATAATCCTTTTGCCGAAGTGCTCCTAGAGAAGTTGGCCGACAGTGAAGGAGAAGACTGTGAGGTACAGGTCTACGAGGAACGTCATAATTCCAGGGGAGAACGTGTCAGACTCCGAGTCGGAACCCGGACTGACTTCGATTTCCCAAAGGAAGACAGTCATAGAGCAGCACTGGTTCTCTACCGGCAATTTGATTCACACCAGAAACTCCAACTCACACGGCTTACAATCAAATCGAGTCACATCAAGAAGGCACTACGGGAAGTTATTGGGACTTATCCAAATATTGGTCTCAACACCTCTACCGACATTGATATCCTGGCACCTCCGGCATGCTTGTTCCATTACAGAAACGAGCTTGAGGAATATGCCACAAAGAGCCAGGATTCGTCTGTCAAAGATCACCTGAAGCTATGTCTGGATTATCTCAAAACAGATTTACGACGAGAGTTGTCGGTGTATCAAGCCACAATGGTCGCAAGTGACCAGCCTGGTATCGAGTATCGGTATCTTTGGATGGCTTTCAAGCCCAACACGTTGATATATCAACGCATCGATAATATCGAGGTGGTCTCACGCCTTTCGTCCTTCGAACTAGGCGAACCTTACATCCCGGGCTCTACGCATATTGTGCACTTGGAAATTGAGAACATCAATTTCGACGGTGAGGATTATGGTCTCATCCAAGATACCATTTTTATCGAAATGTACGACGGATCTAAGCCGTTGACCGAGTTAGAGGCTTTTCCTCTTCAATATCACCCAGAACAGGAGCGCATACGGCGGGATCTACTTCACCGAGGGAAAAAGTTCATTTCATTGTGCGGCACACACCATAGGTTCTACGATGGGCCGGCCAGATTCTACAACCGCAATGAAGAAAGCAATTACCATGTAAGGGTATTTTCCATACCCTCTACTTACAGCCAGCTGATCGTCCAGGTCCAACATCGTATCATGATCGACCCAAAAGAATTCGACAATAACACCAGTGTTTATGTGCCGGAATTGGACGAATTACTTGCGCCTTCTAAAATTGGGACCCCAGCAGGTGTGAACTTTTCCGACGACGAGTTCATCATCTGTGGCCACGAGATTCCTGGGCTCTCTCTAGTCTGGAGGAGATGGGCCCACTTCAGGGTCGAACACATTCACGAAGTTCAGTTCGATGATGACGCGTTTGACCAACTCGTGTTGTCAGAAGACAAGAAGAAGCTCATCAAATCTCTTGTCGAGCAACAAGGCGGCGATGACGAGGGTTTTGATGATATTGTCAAAGGCAAAGGCAAAGGCTTAGTTTTTCTCCTCCACGGACCAGCTGGAGTTGGCAAGACATTGACTGCAGGTAAGTACCGTGCCCTAATCCAATATGATGTTGTACTAACAGCCTTACAGAAAGTATTGCTGATCATACAAAGCGACCGCTTTTTGCCATCAGCTCAGGACAGCTCGTCGGTCCTGTAAACCATGTTGAGACGACGCTATCTAACCTCCTTGCCTTAGCCAAGAGGTGGGACTGTGTTGTCTTAATCGACGAGGCGGATGTGTTCCTACAAGAAAGGACGATCCAAGAGCTGTTGAGAAATAGTCTGGTTTCAAGTAAGCAAATAGCATCAGTAACCAAAGGCATGTGGACATGCTGCTAAACATAGACTGGTTCAGTCTTACTACGGATCCTCGAATATTTTGAGGGCACAATGTTTCTAACTACAAATCGTGCCGAGACAATCGATAGTGCCTTCCGTTCCCGGATCCACCTCTCTCTTTCATACCCACCGCTCTCCAAATCAGCACTTCACATCCTTTGGAAGAACAACATCGTCAGGGCATATGCAGGGCAGCACCTGGATTGGCTCAGCGACGAATTCCTTAACCAGATATCAGACACGCAGGTAAATGGAAGAGATGTCAAAAATATCGTGCGGATGGCGTACGCTGTGTCAAAACACGGCAAACGGAGAATGGTTCCAGAGGGTATGCAACAGGGGCTCAAGGCGCTCAAGTCGTTTGACGCAGATATAACTCATGGAGCAATGCGAGTAAATGGAAATGGGACAAATACTTGAGTGAGATGAAAGCAAAAGTACTTGGGGTAAATCGGTAGCACTTGGACTCGACCATCTTTGGATCACTGGTAACACCTGGGTAAATGCTTCCGTTCTAGCTGAGCAAGCAAGATCTCCGACAAGGGTGGGTATATACAGTCACATACCAGTCTCGTGTATAGTACTCCGGCATCGAAATTAAGATTTACTAGAACATTCCGGCCGAGCTCTAATGGCCAGTATGCTAATTTAGATAATGCTAGCTTTACGTCACTCTCTTAACGGCCGGCGAGTTTTATATGACAAATTCACAACGTGATAATCTCCAAATTACGCAGTGTGAGTCAGCTGTCTACCGAAGCCCACGGCAGGAATGTGTACTAAAGTAGAAAGTTTAAGTGGTTCCACTATGCCCGGGCTCCCTGCCGCTTGCGATCACAAAACAGTGACAATAAAATCAGCACCGCAAGCCTCCCATAGTATAGAACGATAGAGCATGACATGAAGGCTTAAATGGGGTGAAAGGAATGGATCAGAACTGATAGAAACGAAAGCATACTGATGGCTTAATCTCCACTACTTACCGGAGAGCGGCATTTTCATGCCTTCAGCTCCCGCTGTGAAATCTTATTTCGTGATTTAACTCGAAAAGGGTTTACAGGAGTATAATTCATTTGTCAAAACTTCAAATTCTCAATTAGGTTCATAGTCTACACTATACTATCACATTTAGTCTTCCATATACGCTCTTTCTAAAAGTCCGCAGCCTAAGGTTCCGATTCTAAGTTTATGGAAATATCGCATCAGCCTATCACGGGTCAATCTATTATCCTTTGTCATTCCGGTGTTAAAGGTCGTCAAATGTCTCCAGAAGTTTAATCATGCAAGGTTGCTGGAGAGACCTAGCGGTTTTCAGCACCCTTCAGCGTATCGTGAGCTAGATATTGTAATTAGCTTCCTGGTGACTGGTCATTGGAATTTGGCTATATAAACAATGAAACACTTGCTGTCTCTCTGGGTGTAAGAGAGATAGAGCATACTCTTCGTAACCTCATTTCAAGAACCTCAACCCAGAATCGCATCTCAACTTCCCACTTAACATCAATCATGTCGGATATGTCGAATAAGGCCGTATGTGCACATCAATGAAAGCCCAAAGCTCATACACTAATACTATCACAGACTCTTCCAGAAAGACCCATCGCGGCTCAGAGCCGAGGTCAGAGGCAGAACCCGCATCATAAACTTGACGAGCACGTCTGATATGATTTGAGCAGGTGACCATACCATGGCAAGCACTAACGCAGGAAGACTTGATGTGCCAGCTCCGCAAGCCGATATTAAACGGGTCTTCACCTTGTCCAATGGTAAATTTCATCACATTCACTCTAAAGATATCAACATCTAATATCTATTAGGCTGCCCGATCCGGGATCCGCTATTGGGTGAGCAAGTCGAGAAGCCAGGCCAAAACCGATATGCCTCGCAGCTCATGCAAGATCTCAATCTGATCGATACACTTTCCCATGTCACCCGAGAACGCATTCCGGAGAGGTAATGAAACAATTCGCAAGAACTTGAAGTAAAAGCTCCCACGAGGCTAACCATCCGCCTGCGTATTGTTTGCAGATATGTCCACGCCAAAGGAGTGGGCGCCTTTGGCGAATTCGAGCTTACTACCCCTGATCTCAAGAAGTACACCGATGCCAAGTTCCTTCACCAGACTGGCGTCAATAAGAAGACTCGGCTCTTCGCTCGATTCTCTACAGTCGCCGGGGAACGAGGCTACCCAGACACAGTTAGAGACACAAAAGGAGCGGCCTTCAAGCTCTACACCGAGGAGGGAAACCTGGACTGGGCGTTTTTGAATCCGGTTAGTAACACAATGTAAAATTTAAGAAAATTCCAGCGCAGTTACTGATTGAATTTCCAAGGATATCTTCTTGATCAGAGACCCCGTCAAGTTCCCTAGTCTTTCCCATGCTACGAAGCGCGATCCGGCAACCAACTTGCCTGATCCAAACATGGTGCGTTTTCATCCCTTTCAATCGTTATCAAATTCTTGGCTGACTTGTGTATAGTTCTGGGAGTAAGAAATCCATTGCGTTCCCCTCGAGAGCGTTCCAGTATCGCTCACCATTCAATCCAGCTACTTCAACAATCATCCCGAAGGTTACAACGCCTTGATGAGGATCTTCAGTGACGAAGGGACTCCCAAGTCTTATTCAAGAATGAAGATATCCAGTGTCAACACCTACACCTTTACCAAAAAGAACCCGGACACTAACACCTGGGAGTCAACCTTTGTGAAGCTGAGGCTTGTCCCCGATCCTGAGCCTGATCAGGATAAGGACTATTTCACACTCGATGAGGCGACTACTATGGCCGGCAAAGATCCGGATTATCTGACGCGTCGACTATATGATGAAATCAACTCTATGAACAAGCCTACCTGGAATGTTTATGCGCAGATCATCGACCCAACCAAGCAGGGTGATGGCTATTACAACATCTTCGATGCTACTAAAGTCGTTCCCGACTCTCAATGCACCGAGGTGATCAAAATCGGAAAGATCACATTGAATGAGAACCCTCAAAACTTCTCTTCCCAAGTCGAACAAGCAGCGTTCAATCCTGCAAATGTCGTACCAGGCTGGGACATATCTCCAGATCCAGGTGTGTTTCCAAGTTTCCACTGTTTTGCCTATACTCAATTTGAATTAAGAATGAGACTAATCTGTCAGTGCTCACAATTCGCCTATTCATGTACGGCGATACTCAGAGATATCGCCTGGGTGTCAACAATGACCAACTTCCCACCAACAAACCTGCCGACAATGTCAAAGTCTGGACGCCAACTAGACGCGACGGAGCGCACAACATCAACAACTACGGCAATGCACGGAACTATATCCGAAAGGACGAGAGCCAAGAACCAGAGCACTACAACGCCAGCTACCTGAACTGGGAGGGCCGGGTGGTCAGGTTCAAGAGCGAAGTTGACGACCAGGACTGGCAGCAGTGCGCAGATCATTGGAAAGAGTTAAGTAATATGCAGAAGAACCATTTCATCACGAATGTCGCCAGTTCGCTGTCAACAGCCTCTATCGTGGTGCAGGATCAAACCACAGGTGAGAAGACACCCGTCCGCCCGGCTGTGTAAACTGTTTCATGCAGGTCGACTGACATTTACTGCAGAGATTTTTAAGAAGATTTGGAAGATTGCTGACTCGGAGCATGCCGATATGTTGGTTAATATGCTCAAGCAGGCTCTTAAACGTCTGCAAAAACAGAATGCTACACACCAAGACAAGCCTGGCGTTATTGCAGGCGGAGAAGAGGGAGATGTGATCAATTATATCCCTCCTCCAGTTCCTAACCCGGCAACTGGCTCCCAAGAGGTTTACAATAGTCTCTGAACAAGATATTTTGCCATCGATGTATTTACTCAGTTCTAGTCGCTCATAATTCTGCCGCAATTTTAGGTTCTTCTCGAGATTGCTCGTGACAATTTCTAAAATCAGCTGATTCAGTAGAGCTGGAACTAAACTAAGCTCCAGCTGTATTAGTTAACTAATACTAAAACCTCCAGCCAGCCAGGCAGTATGTAGACTGTAACCTCCTACTAAGCTCAATAGATCGACTGCTCGATCACATCCTATTGAATTTCATTCACCCTAGCGAAACTCTTCGCGAGAGGTTCGCGGAGTTGCTCGCCCTCCCGCGCTGAAACACAGTCCCAGGGCCAGGTGCAACATCCTCGTTGTTTCAGACAGGTACCTACAGGAGTTTTGTATCGCTCTAGCAATGCCAGGTCATCTGTTGGTTCGTTATTCGCATTTGACAGCCTACTTATCTTCTACTTTTATCTCATCTTCCCCCTTGTATGATCATCTACTCGCCACGACACCCCATTCTTCCCTTCCTAGAACGAGCAAATGTCGCCTCCGAACTAACGCCAATCGAGGTTGTGGTATGCCGTCCCGGGCTGGGATGTCTACTCTTCCAAAGAGAGACCATGCAATGGTAAGCGTAGAGGAGTCTTCTGTCTCGTGATTCCTGTCTTCTCATATTCCTTGTCATCTCATGATATTTGAGCTATGAATCAACGTCCCCACACTCCGTGATCTTACACTCAGAGCCCGTGTTGACACCCGTGGCGTACTAGCATCTCCAAGCCCTCATCGTTCATCGTCGCCAACTTTCTAAGCTTTTATCCTAGTAGCATTAAGGGCTCTTACAATCATAGGCGCGAGTCATTTAGAACCGTATGATGGTCTCCTACTTTGATCATGTAATAGCTATCGAGAGTTCTTGTGGTACTCGAGTCAGTAATGTATGGATGAGGGTATTGAGAGCAGCTATAATCAGAGAAGTAGGTTCACGTTCAATAGGGTGTGGCATTTCCATATTTCCATGAAACGCTGAGTAAACTTTTTGTGGCGGCAAAGGTAAACACTATGAAAATGTTTACTGTCTAAGTTTTGACGGTAATATACTCTTACCTGTATTAATAGGAAAATCTCAGGCTTTAGCGCTCTACTCTTCGGCACTCAAATCGTTATGCAGGTCTTTTCGAGATCCAATGTTGAAGTAGGGCTTGGTCAAGCTAGCCCCACAGCTAGGGCAAGGAGGGCAGCGGAGAATACACACACTGTATTTAATAGGGAATATCCCCTGACCTCCCCTTAATAAAACACCGATCCTTAGAGAGAGACTGTGACATCCAAGGACGCCTACCCTAAACCACTCCGTAAGTGGAGACCGCGTTTAGATCTTCATTAGTTGAGCATGAACCCGGTACAGCTAGTGATTGGCTCGCCTGGGGTGGACAACTTTGTGAGCGCGTCGCGTCAATGCGCTTGGGGAGCCAGGTCGCATGCGCGTTTTATGTCATGTCCTTCGCTGGTCGAGCCACCAAGAGGTCTCGATAGCGTTCGCGATAGAAGCCAAAAGACCAAGAGCTAAATCAAAGCTGCAAGTTGAGCTCGTCGCATTGATCAATTGATCGATTATACAGCTCAAACACTGGCCTGAAGGTCTTGCCCTTGATGGTTGTCACTCGATGTAGACCAAGCAAAAATAATGAAATTAGTAGACACCACACCGCATCAACTAAAACAATACGGCTCCAACTACCACAGCTATTATTGCCCCTCTAATAACTCCTGCTACTGTCCTATCACTCGCAAGCTTTGTGGCTGAGGACGGGACTGTCGTAGCCGATGCTGGACCTGTCTCTGTCTCAGTCTCCTCAGCGTTGTCCGACGTGCCGCTGCTAGCGGGAGACAGGTCCCCAGTACCAGTAGTAACGGTCATGGCAGTGCTCGAAGTCTCGGTAGTGCCAGCAGAATCGGTAGCTGTTGTCGTAGCCGTCGTCTTTGCAGCAGTACCAGTAGTCTTTGCAGCACTGCCTGTTGTCGACGCGTCCTCGTCCTTGTCGGCACCATACTCCTCGATATCCAGCACATACGACGCATTCCCCTTGGTCTCCGACTCAAACTCCTCAAAGCTGGCCCAGCTGGCCCGTCCGCCCGTGCCGAGCGAGACGCAGGCCTCGCGGTAGTAGTTGCTGGCACAGATGCTCACGCCATCGCTGGTGACGCCGCCACCGGCGTTGGTGCAAGAGACAAACAGCTGTGTGACGAGGCGCGACACATTGTCGAAGAAAGCTTCGTCCGAGGGCGATAGGCAGGTGCGGCAGCCGTCCATAGACGGGTACCAGCCGTCCGGGTTGGGGATACACACGCACTCCCTGGTGTCAGCGTTGGGGCCCTTCAGTTTCTGGCACCGCAGCATGGCCTGGTAAATGGGCCAGCACCCGCAGTCATCGAGCTTGGTGGGACTGTCGTCGGCCTCCTTGGTCTTGGACCAGCCGTTGGGTTCCGCTGAGGAGAAGCCAGCGAGGGCAACGACGGCCGCGAGGGACCATGGGAGCCGCATTTTATAGGCGATCAAGTGGGGGAATCTTAACGAGTTACGGTGTGTTGTAACGATTGTTGCGCATGAAGGAGTAAAAATATTTGAAGCAAAAAAGTTCAACGAAAAGAGCTGCCTGGGCAGTTAATTTGAAATTAACAGGGGTCATCCATGGTAATTTCGGTTCAACACGCTGCCTTACATAAGATCTTGGCATACGACAAATCATATCGCCTGACGGTTTGTCTCTCTTCTTATCTAGCTGTCAAGTTGAAGTCACTTGTCGTTCGCCGTTGTCTTCGATATGTGTGGTTTAAGATGATGCAAGTGCCTGGGTGTCAAGTTGGTAGGGGTTGATCAGCGAGGGGGATAACCAGGAGTTTTGTTGTACTCTGAGCTTTATTAATGTATATGGCGGCACTGAGATGGACATCAGGGAGACGTCTACGCGGCTCTAATATCTGGAAGAACTACTAGAGGCTGCATCTTCCATTGAACTTGCTGCTGGATATTGAGAATACCACAGGGCCAAGATTTCTCTTAGAGCCATATCACATATAATATTGGCCTCAGTTACACTCCGCTAGTGCAAAGTGTTCATTCCACTTTTCCCGTAGCCTTCAATGCGATAAGCCTCATTAGTAAAAATCCTTCGACCGAGGATGATGGTCCTATAGACCTCTGTAGGAGGCATTCTGGACAACGCCTTCTAACACAACGGCATCGCTTCCCCACAATAGACCGAGATAAGAAGTGGAGCGGCGAGTCGACCAACCAGTATTGGAGAAACAGGGTTGCATTGCGCCAAGGGTCGTAATTGGTGTCTGACAGATTGAGTTGGGGCCTTTGGTACCGCGAAATGTACGATCAGATGAGGCTAAAATAGGTTGATAGAATTGATGATAATTACAACCTTAATAACGTCGTTATGACTGGCCGATTGACTGTGTTGTTGATCATCTTGGCCGGCGAGGGATTCCCTCATCCACGGTCTCCAAGACCCCCGCTTCCTTCATCATCCCGGCCGGAACGGACCCCTCCGTCTGACAAAGGGTGTTACCACTTCTCGTCAACTGAGGCGTCCTGTTCTGGACGGGCAAGGCGGGGTTGGGTGACTCGCAGCTCCACTTCTTACCTCGGCTGATGTTGTGGGGAAGCGATGACGTTAACTCGAAAGGCGCTGTTCACGAGCCATCTTGAATTCCTATCCTATGACAGGAATCCCGAGGTTCCAAAAGAGCCTCCACTTCTGCCGACCACACACCAAGCCATAATTTAGAAAAAGCGCCCAGAGTCATTCGCTGGAAATACTGCTCCACGCCTGGAAACATACCACTCTAAACGTACTGGTGTCGAGCTCTCCGGTTCCCTTTGCATCTACGAGATATCTCCCTTGGCTTGACCGCAATGGCTACAAGGAACTCGTTACCTCTAATTGTTGATGTCTGGGTCAACCCAACCGGGGTAAGAAGACGATAATCTTTACGCTGGTTGACAAGAGGGAATAACCGATATAGAATCCTATTCCAGAGACTAGACGGCTTTTCGAGTACAGCCATGCAGATCCAACGCTTTCCCTTCGAAAGCACACTCCGAAGGAGTTGATCACATTGATGGATAATGCTGGTGTCTCGCAGATATGTCTCGCAGCTTGGAATCGACCTGGTTCCGTCATCGTTTCCAACAAAGAAGTTGCTGAGTACACTCGAGCCTATCCGGACCGTATCTTCGGTCTTGTGTCCGTCAACTTGCATGACCCAGTCTCTGCAGTTAAAGAGTTGGATTACTACGTTACGGTGGAGGGTTTTAAGGGACTGAGAGTTGTGCCTTGGTTGTGGAATCTTCCACCAACAGACGCTCATTATTGGCCTCTGTTTGTTAAGTGTGTCGAGCTTGACGTACCGTTTCTCACCCAAGTTGGCCATACGGGGCCCCTCTGCCCGAGCGAAGTGGGCAGACCCATCCCGTACATCGACACTATTGCGCTTAAGTTTCCCGACTTGAAAATTATCTGTGGTCACCTTGGCTATCCATGGGCTGCAGAGATGGTGTCTGTCGCATGGAAGCACCCGAACATCTACATCGATACCAGTGCATGGTCGCCCAAATATTACGCCCCCGAATTCATCGCGTTCGCCAATACAACAGGCCGGAAGAAGGTTATGTTTGGCACTAACTTTCCGCAACTGAGCTGGAAGGCTTGCGTCGACAACGTTTACAAATACCATAAAGAAGGTAGTAAGGGAGGGTTACGATCAGAGATCCTTGCTGATTTCATGGGGGGAAATGCTAAGAGGGTATTGAAATTGCCAGACTGGAATACTGGGAAGGCACAGCCGAGGCTATAATGCTACTGGTATAGCAGCAGACCTACACTTTTCATCCGTAACAATGAGTGGTGCTTATAAGTGGTGCGTAGGCGCCCCAAATATTCAGGGCCGATGTTACTCCCACTACCCTGTTACCCCGGCCAGCATAAAATGTATGGGGTTGCCTATCAGCAGATCGAATTATATTACAGTGGGAGAAGGGTTATGGCCCTGTAATGTTTCTGCGATAGTATAATCACTCTTTTCTGGTTCTATAGGACTACCGATCGTGCTAAGCATTGAATCTACATAACCCGAGATGTCGGCTCAGGTCATTAATTAATATTTAGGTGATCCCTTTGAGTGATCCCTTTGGGTGTAGGGCTAGATATGAATGGTGTTATGTCTGACGTCGTGGAGATTGTTACGAACAGTATGGAATCAACTTTCTTTGGTATTACCCAATTAATCGTCGGTTGGCTTGATTGCTGGCTAGAAATGGCTCTTGCTGGGTCATATCGAAATATGGGGGTTAGGGTTCCCGGGCGAGTTTAGAGTACATAAATTGTTTGAAACAAAGCAAAAACGACGAATAGAATAGAGCATGAGAAATAGGACTCAATGAGAATAGTTCTATACTTTTCTCTATTCTGTGGAAGAAGTTATCGCGGTTTGGAATATTCAATTGGTTAATGTTTGACAGACATAAAGGAAGTCTGGGCTCAGGGAGCTAATAGGTTCGCGGGTCCGTACACTCCCTGCTGAATCAGTAACATCCTAGCATAACCCCCCCCCCCCCCCCCCCAAGCGGCCAGCATTCCCTTCACCGCCAAGATCACACTCTTTACACTCTTTACCTCTTTTGCAGGCCAGGAATGAGCTAACGAGCCTCAGGAAACAACAGCACTTAGTCGCTGTGTGCTAGACAATAATCAATCAACACACTGCTGCTGCTCATTATCGTTTTCCTGATCTTGATCCATTTAGCACACCCAGTGCGATACTGAATATCATCGCAACAGCAGCAAGTCTTGGCACTTACTAATAAGTTAATCAATCAGTACTGTGTATTGAGAAGTCTGCAGCTTTGGACTCTGTGCGAAATTATCGCTTACAGGATAGTACGTTCCTCCCAAATCGCTAGCATCTCATCTGTTGTCTCAACAAATCCTTCCGCTTCCCCTGTTGTTTCATTGGACAATCGCCATGGCTTCCCGAACGTTACACTCCCTAGTCGGCATGGCTTGCCCTGGCTTCCGAGCTATTAGAACCCAAAAAAGGGAACGCTCGAGCTTAACTCTGACAATGAGAAACTCGTAAACTCGGGACGGTCCTTCAGCGTGGAATCCGGCAGCCCACCTTCTTGGTCGACGAACTCCGAATTTACGCTAGCTGTTGCGTTATGACCCTGTATTACGAAACCTCTGATAGATCGATATCCTGACCTTAGTCAGAGGTGTCAGACTACACCGTCAGGTGATGGATCCGTTACGGTCAATTTTATCGTTGCAATAGTGTCTCAATTGATAATGATTATCGCGATGACCTTCCGGTCATCCGGACTGGCCGGAAGAGGGGTTATCTGACCCCCCTTTATAACTAAGGTCCTGATATCAATCTATTGAAGGTTTCCTAGTAAAGAGTCTCTCTCTCTCTCTCTCTCCAATATCAGGCTAAAAACATAGTGCACCACTATGATTGGTAACTGCTTATGCATCTAAGTCTACCTATATATCGCAATCTGACAAGAGGTGGCGTCAGATGACATAAAACCCCTCTCGAGAAAAGAGGGGGCCGCGAGGCATCCTAGATCAAGACAATCAACCGATTCAGGATCCACACCCTATTGAGCATTAATTCCTGGATCGACTGTGCCGTACGCTATCCAACCCTAGCATAAATCCATAGGTCCCAGGTGCCTATTACGGAGGCAATTCGCCCTTCTTCAGTCAATCCACGCCACAGAGATGCTGGCTTCAGGACTGGTTGGTCAATTCGGGCCAGCGGTGCTAGCTCTTGTCCCCTTGGTCGCATCTGTCTTCGCTCATACTATCCACGAGAGCCAGTTCAAGCCCACGGATATCGTCACCAGGGATGTGGCTGTTATTGGTAGAGGCGCATCTGGCACGTACGCCGCCATTCGCCTCAGGGACAAGGGCAAGACTGTCGCTTTGATCGAGCAGAAAAACCATCTCGTAAGCACCGCAGGGTCGTTTCCTGCAGGGGACCCAAAATATATTTACTCACTGTACCTAGGGCGGTCATGTTGACACTTACACCGATCCTGCCACTGGCATCCCCATTGACTACGGTGTCAAAGCCTACGTCGACTTGCCAGGTGTCAAGGAATTCTTTGGTCGCTTTAACATCACTACAGTGCCCATCACCGACCCTGGATTCCAGAATGTCTACATCGACTTCACCACGGGCAAGGTCGTGGCAGGCTATCCCGAAGGCGATCAGACGGACGTAGGCATCGCTCTTACCATTTATGCCCAGCTAGCAGCCAAGTACAACGACTACTACTTCCCAGGATTCTGGAAGCTGACCACAGACCCTGTGCCGGAGGAGCTTTCCATGCCATTCGGCCAACTCGTCGAGAAGTACAATCTGACCGCAGCGCTACCTGTCATCTGGACCTTCGCCTCTGGTGTTGGTGACTTTGAGAACGCGCCGTCCTTTTACGTCTTCTACAACTTTGGCGCAGCAGTTGTCCAAAGCTTGCTCGCTGGTACCCTGTTCGTCCCCAGCTCCCACAACAACAGTATGCTCTACGCCGCGGCACAGGAATACCTTGCGTCTGACACCCTGCTCAACAGCATGGTCTCTCACGGTAGCCGTGATAGTAAGGGCGTCAAGCTCGTCGTCAAGACACCAACTGGGACGAAGCTCGTCAAGGCCAAAAAGCTACTGGTGACCATCCCGCCAACACAACAAAACATGTACCCGTTCGACTTGGACAACAGGGAGAAAGCGCTCTTCGCCAAGTGGCAGTGGGAGAATTGGTACGTAGCCATCTTCAGGGGCTCGGGCCTGCCAGCCAACCTCACCCTCGTGAACTCGCGACCCAATCCCGGCTCGCTCTACGCACCAACGCCCAACTTCGTCGGGAGTTACACCTTCACCGGCATCCGGGAGCTCTATGCCACGCAGGTGGTAGGCAAACCGGACCTCAGCGCGCAGGGCGCCAAGGACCTGATCCGCGCCGGGCTGCGCAACATCAACACCGCCGGCACTTACGCCACGAAGCGCATCGACTTCGTTGCCTGGGCCGAGCACGCCCCGCTGCAGCTGGCGGTGTCCGCCAAAGAGCTGGTCTGCGGGTTCTACAAGGAGCTGTATTCACTACAGGGGTGGAAGAGCACATGGTACACAGGTGCGGCGTGGGCGCCGGATTACACGAGTATTTTGTGGGTGTTTACGGAGGAGACGATTCTGCCGGGCGTAATAGCTGGACTCTGAGGTTAAGGATAACAGGCTGAGCGATGTTACTCTGCTTTCGAATAGTACATAAATCTGTGTTTAGTGTCACGGCCCGTGTTGGGACCAGGTCACAACCGGCAGTATGAAGCACCCCGTTCTTCTTTGACCATTTGCAAGCGTAGTCAACCTGCGCGCCGAACGGGCTCCGTTCGACACGGTTCGACACCAGTCGACAGTACGCTATTTATGTAAGTCGAATACCGTCTGTTCGACACCGTTCGACCACTAACGACACTATGTATATATACCCTCATTTAGCACCTAGATCAAGAGCCTTAAGCTTCTTAGCAATCAATACAGTTACTTCTTCTCTCTCTACGTCTCACCAGCCAACTTTCTCACTCTAACTCTCAACTGACTATAGATATCTATTAGTAGAGTCTTATCAAGTTAGAATTAAATAATAGAGGGACCTCTAACACCTTATGTAACTAAAAGCATTTAGTATGAACTATAGGCTTCAGATTTAAACAACATACAATAATATTCTAACACTAGTTTGCATAAGGCCACTAATATCTGTCGCATATACTTTAACAGATTGTAATGTTATTCCGCCAATACAAGTGTGATGCTACACACTCAATGGCAAACCTAAAGCTTCGAGCATACCAACCAGCGGCCCAATAACTTAGCTCAAGATTATACAGTGCCGCCCTGATGATATTTGTATCGATTCTGTCACTCCTGGGGAAACTTGCAGCAAAGTCCTGTAGATGTTCATCTGTTGAGTCCCAATAATGGTCTCTTTCTGCCAAAGCAATCATGATGGGCACTGTGATATTGGTCCCCTATTTCTGCTTCTATATCGAGAGCCATGACGTTCTCAACGAGGCAATCTCGTCAAACGGCATGGCGTGGTCTAGATGCTGGGACTGGGTGTATACTTGCCCGTCAGCTGTTCCTGGCAGCAGTAGAGTGCTACCTTTGACGTGAACGGGTATGTTGATGTGTGATGGGGGAGGATTAGGGTGTGCGGTGTGGCCGCCGGTTTCTTTAAACAGAGAACCAAAACCAGATACGACGACGCCCCCTAGGGCATAGGTCGAAGTCTTAGACGCGGCAGCACGCAAAGGTGCTGCCACGATAGCACTGTTGGCACCGAGGCTATAGTAATGCAAGACGATGCAGCTGCACTCTTTTGGTAGCCCGAACTCTGCCCACAGCGTTGGGAGGATGTATTTATACAGCCAGGTTCCCCACTCCTCGGGAAAGCTGTAACCCTCGGGGATCGGCGTAACTGGAGTTGAATCATTATATCCTGGACGATCGATAGCGACGAATAGTATCGAGAGGGAGTTACTTATCAGGCTGGCCGTATAACTTAGTGTGGCGTCAAAGTACTGGCTGGTGTAGGAACCACCGTGAAGGCCAACGACCAGCGGGCAGTACTTTGGTCTGGATGGCTGTTGGGTGGGAATGTTGAGGATCCCTTATAAGACGCTGTTGTCGACAAGAATGAGTCTGAACGTCTCCATCATGGTTCCAATAGAATGGATCTATACTTGTCTCACAACTTGTCCCTCAATCAGTAAGATTTGGTTGGAGTTGGAGTGAAACTTGGGCCACGAAGGGTTGGCTGATATTGATGGATGCCCAGGAGCGGGTTAGACAATGAGCCCATTTTTGCAGCCCCATCAGATACGACCCAGATCCACCTTCCCAAGTCCCTCTTCTCCTCCCATTATCACGCTGCCAAGCACCAGTCAAGAATAAGAACTCCCATAGCTCCCAGGCGCCAATGTCGGATGTCGAGCGAGAAGCAACTCCTGCGACGGAATCGCCTCGTCAAGACCGAGACCCAGTGATCGAGCCCGAGCCAGAGCCAGAGCGAGAGCAGACCATCGACGTAGAATAAATTGGATATGATTAACCTAGAAGCTAGAGTGCGGCGCGTTCCAGTCAAGACTCATTGAGTATATCACGCTCATCTGCGATCGTACTTCCTGGAAGTCGAGCATGTTAGGTGACACATGTGGCTACACACCCATATTCAGGCTTGTAATAGTGATGAGGGGGCCGAGAGCCGTGACCAATGTCACTCAACACTCTCAGATGACCCGTGAAGTAGAAGTTGCCTGGTCGATCCAGTGCTGCAATATGCCCTCCGAGAGGGCCAGGGGGAGCTCTTTATCCTCATGTGGCTGCAACCGATTGTCCATCTCACCTAGTGCCAGCTCAGATAAGCGAAAAGAGGAGCAGTGCACCCTAGGGAACATGAATGCCAGAAAACCTCCTAACACCATCGCGTTAAACCTCGTCTCTTCAAGAAGTGAGGGAGCGCAGCCCCCGCCAAGTAAAGGTGAATAGGTTAGATCCTACACTTAGTAGTTGGGTTTGTATGTACGTATGGATGTGTATTTTTCGTCCGGGCAGGTCCCCTAGAGGGGCACAGGACTTGCTGGGCTAGCTAAGTTACAGCAGATATATCCTTCCAGATTTACCATAACAGTTGTGCACAAGGAACAGGATACTAAAGCTTTTTAGGATTTGACATGAGGGTAAAATGTATTAATTGCATCGTCGACTCGTTTAATACCTACTTATCCCTTTCGGGTTGCTCTCTTTCAAATGGGAGCTTCGTGAATGATGTCTAGGATGTTCCTCTTGAACCATTCCCAGTACACAGTCGCGGTCCACTGCCGTAGATATTGAATAACGGTGGCAATTGTGTAAACGGCGGCTAAAGAAGTAGTATCGCCAAAAGTAAATTTGGCCCAGAGGACCTGCTAGCTGTCAGGACCTGGAAAGAAATACCGCTGCGCCGGACGTTGACACAGCTGACGTAAGAGGGGAGGAATACTCACTGTTTTGCTGCCTTCTCGTGTCGTCGCCGCAAAGCTCTACTGATGGCCTTGAGTGATTATAACCGGCAATATGCTAAGCTCATCCAGAGCAGTCTGAGCATGTGCCTCACCTCCAGCTCTTACCAGCAAGTATTTGAGGTAATTCCACTGCGCAGCTTGCCATGTACCTATCTGCAGAGTCGCATCATCCTCATCGTCGCCTGATCTCTTAGTTTCCACGCTGATGGAGATTGGCTCAGCTTTGAGTCCGAGATAGGATGTGTGATTCATGCACAGCATTGGAAGAGAACGTCTCAGCTCATTGGCCTGGTCGGCGTAGTCCTCCCCACTCTCGATATCCACTCCAGGGTTGATGTAGATGCAGAAGTCGACGAGCTTAGATCCTGCCGCTGTAGGCAGATACTCCTTAGTGATGGCGGCAGAGTGACTAGTAGTATTAGCGTTACCAGTAGTTGTGTAGAGGGGTGGTTTAGCGGCATACCACAGGATGACATCGACTAGATGTGGACGCTCCCCAACCCGAAAGACCTTCTCCAAGAGACGATAATGGACCTCGAAGTTCCATACAATTTCCGAGTGGCTTTTTTCAAAACACTCTCTTGCGTAGTCCACAATCTCGCCCACAACATTCGGTGACAGGGTGCTGCCATGATCGTCCGGTTCTTTTGAATACGCGTCATCCTCGTCTAGCCCGTGTTCCGACAGATCATGACCAAAAACTTCACGCATGCTTGAGCCCAGAATGCCCTTCCACTTTGACCACTTGAGGACCTTCGAGAGCATCTGTTTGAGCACAACGGGATGCCGTTTATCGCCAATTCCAAGCTGTCGAGTAACGATTCCGTCGGTATCTAGGGATAAACTGTCCAGTCTCCTACTGGGAGAGGAAGATGTCGAGATTGAAACACGACCTGAGGAGGCCTTCTTGCGAGACCTTGCCGGCCGTGACCTATTGCCGGCACCAGAGTCTGATGCTCGGGGCGTGTAGCTACCCTCCACCTCCTGGTCCGAGTCATGGTGGTCCTCTTCTCGGCCCCGTTTTGGAGACAATGGAAGTTGCGGGTCGGTCGTATTGGTGATGGGTGCTACCCTGGGGCGCTTTGGTGTCCCGTGATTGTCCATCTGTGAGGGAGGTGAATATTGAATGTGGTCCTCTGAGGGAGGTGATGGGAGTCTTCGTTTTCGGTCGTGGTGTTTGATGGCGTGCTTTAATGACGGGGCTGCAACTGACTCAGATGCCGGTTGAGCGTCGTTATGAATTCCGTTCAGCCAGGCTAGAATCGATCTGGAACTCAGCATTCTGTTGAATGGGCCAGCATCGATCACGTGAATGGATGTTGCGGCAATGCTCAGGTACGATATGTCTCTCTCTGCTGTTGTTGATGAATCGTCGTTGGCGCTGTCACATAGTCGTTGTTGTGACGTCGCGTCAACCTGACAACAGTTGGGGTGGGGTAGGATCAAGATCTATGATTGGCTCAAGCTCATTCCTTCAGATACTGAAAATTTTGGAATTTCACCTACATCAAGCCCAAGTAGTGTATTCCACTTGGGCTTCAATGAATAATTCTTCTGGTCATTCGGTCTTTGAAGCTATTATCCATACGAGTGTCCATACTCCTGCCTTTCTTGTGGGTTTAAAGTCTGATTTATCTCCGCATTGGGCATCAACCGGGGCTTAGCCGACAATTATCCCATCTTTTGAGCTGCCCAATGAGACTGCTGCGATAAGATCCTCAGACTGTCTTTTTGGTTCAAGGTATCCGCTGGTCGACCGAACCACGGTGGATTGTACGGCAGATGAAGGTATTCACAGATTCAAGGTTAAAGTCAAGTGTCGGCAAATTTCGGGGATGTACAGAGGAACAAATGCAGAAAACTGTGGACGAGGTGTGCAAGAGTGCTTACTTTCTATTCATTTCTGGTCGCTGCGCATGGATGCATACTGATTGAACGACAATATTCGGGGATGGCTTTATTCTTATGTACCAGAGCGTAAATAGTTAGTTTCCGTCAACGCCCTCTCGGGACTTCCCCCCGGACCTAGCCTTCATTCCCAGACTTGGAAAATTGCGCGCAGTCGTTGAGCAGGTACTGCAGACCAGATAAGCCCGCTCGATGCAGGCCTATCCCGTCGACAAGCCCGGATGCAGGATGCCCACAACGCCCAAGGACGAGTGAGGATCTGTTCAGAGGCAAGGAAGAGATTGCAAAAATGCGAGACGCGATTTGTCCCTGAAATTTCGGTGGGGCAGCGAGATCAGCGTCCTTAGTCCTTTTGTGTGCCATTCACCTCAGATGAAGTGTCAAATATCTGGTCCCTCTTTGAACAGCAGTAGAAGTTAATATGGACATCGCCCAATCCCAGCAAGAAGCCTTCTCTCTTACCGGCAATATTTCTCCGCCCAATATGCACCGCCTAACAGTCAACACCAACACACCAGCCCAGCAGCTAAGGCTGGAACAACAACACAACATATCACAAATGACCTTTCCTCCTTAGATCAGCTTACATCACTGAGCACGACAGAAAGAGCTGAAGATCACAAGCGCACGATGGCGCAGAGCGAGCGAAGAGCGTTTGATATAGTGATAATAGGCTAAATTTCACTACCCAACTCTGAGTAGAACAGTCTTGGTCTCCAGGTAGTTGTCCAGACTGTCATGAATTCCCTCTCGCCCAACGCCGCTTGCTTTGTAGCCTCCGAATGGAAGATCAAATGCGCTAGACGGACTGGTACAGTTGATTCACACTGTGCCTACCTCCAACAACTTTGCAAAGCGCATAGCTCGATCGATATCCTTCGTGTACACAGCAGCAAAGAGCCCGTACTCGGTAGCGTTCGCTAGTCGAATCACTTCATCTTCGTTAGTAAACACGTTGATGTTGACAACAGGTCCGAAAACCTGGTCTTTCATGATCTGCGAGTTTTCGGGCGTCTCGACAAAATTGGTGGGCTGAATGAAGTAACCATTTAGGTTACTTGGTACCTCTCCACCGAGAGCAAGTCTGCCGTCTTTTTGCCCAATTTCAACGTACTTTTTCACGATGCCAAACTGTATGTGGTCCGTCTGTTCTATATTGCAGTCCAGTGATATTAAGAGCGGGGGTATCTATTATACTGACCTTTTAACTATTATATATATCATCCTGTATTATTTATACCCTCTCTTTCTTTAATTGTCAAGCCGCTCTTTATACAGCTAATATTAATAAATATAAATATTAGAAGTATAATACCTAAAGCTGCTACACTAAGCCAGAATACAACCTAATAGTTCTACTTTAGATTAAGATATAAAGTCTAATTTACAGTAACTTCACTAAACCCTAATATTATACTTATACTTAAGAATAATATACTATTAATAAGTATACCTACTAAATCCTATTATTTAATAAGGAGGTTTATTATAATAAATATATTACTAATAGTAAATATAATATTAATACTAATTGTAGATATAACTATAGCTAGTAGAATCTAAGATTAGTAGTTTAAATTATTAAGTATAAGGGTAAATAGCAGGCAGCTTATAATATATTTAAATCCAGAAATAATAAATAATAGCCAGTCGGGCAGCTTATAGAGAGTAAACCCCCCTACTATAGTAAGAAGAAGACTACTAATAATTAACAGTATATATTATAGAGCAGTTTATAATAGGAATTTATATAGGATAAATTTAATATAGAAGCTTATATAAAATAGAAATAGACTATATAAGCTATATATAAAGAATAGCACTATAATAAGCAGTTTTATATATACCGGTAAGAAGAGGTTAGCTAGAAGTAGAGGATTTTTAATAATCTATCTCTTAATATATATAGCAGTAGTAAGTAAGAATATATCTATAATAATTATAATAATAATTTATAGGCTGGTCTATCTATTTAATACTTAAGAGCTATTTATAATAATATAGATTATAAGAATTAAATTTAGAATAATAGTTAAAGCTCTCTATTAATTTATTAAAAAACTAGAAGATAGATATCTATAAAAGTCTTAAAGTATATAGAAGATAGTAAAGTAATAGATAATATCTAGAATAATAGACTCAAGCTAGAAATACTATTTCTATAATAGAAACTTACTGGAAATACTATTTATAAGGATACTAATAAAAAAGCCTAAGGGTATAAAGGCTCTATATAGTATAAAGATAAAATTCTTTTAAGATTTTAGGCAGTAAATCTTTCTAAGTAGTATAATAGCAGCAGGAAGAAAAGCAGCTAATTTAAGACTCTATAAAATACAGTAGATAATTAAAGTTATATAATTCTAGCTGAAATTTACAACTAGATACTAAAAATAAAATCAACTTAGACTAAAGGTAAAAATAATATAGACACTATATATATTACTTACTTAACTAAGTAGCAGAAGGAATACTTTAGTAATAAATAAAAAGATATTAAATAGCTATATCTAAAAGGCTTTTAGAATGTTAAGCTTAATTATAAGAGGCAGAAAAATAATATAAAATCCCAAGATAAAGAATTCCTACTTTTAGTTAGTATAGTAGGTAAAAAATAATAATAAGATTAAATATATATATAGCTATAGCTATTAAGCCCAGCAGAGTAATTATAAAGCCCAATTTAATCTATATTATACTAAAGATAGCTAGTTACTATCAGCTAAATTTCTTAATATTAATTAGCTTCTAAATAGCTATTACTTTAAGGTTACTAATTAAGGGAGTCTTATAAATTATAATAGTAATAATTAAGAGGAGATATAGACTTAGCAACTGAAATCTATACTAAAAGAACTATCTATTAAATAGAAATTTAACTTAAAGTTTTAAAGGCCTATTAAGAGTTAATACAGTATAAATTAATTTCTATTTATTACTGAGTTTAGTATTACCTAATAATAAGATATTATTATAAAAGCTAATATAGAATATAGAAATTTATCTTTCTAATTAAGCTTAATAAGTTAATTTAGTCTTACTATTATTTGCAGTTAAAACTGAGAAATAATATAAGCTTTTATATCTATTAACTGCTACTACTAAATTAGAAAAATCTTTCCTATTAAATTAATTACAGTAAGTAAGTTAAATATTAAAAGAATTAATATTTAAAATGCAGTTTTTTACCTTATTCTATTATAATTTAAAAAGACTCTTTAAGCAGACTTCTATTACTATTAGGTATCCTACTATATATAATATAATTAAGATTTTACTAATTATTAACTTATTTATAAAATTTAAGAAATTTAAAGTCCTCCTTATTAAGTTATAGAAATAAAAGTAAGGCAGCTTTAGCTAACTATATTATAGAGCTTATATAGAATAGAGAGTTTAATCTTTCTAATTAAATCTAATTTTAGATACTATCTGAATATTTAGCCTTTAGATCTTTAAAAAGTAGGATATTAACTTAGAAATATAATTTCTACTCTTTATAACTTCTCAGCCTTAAACTATTATTTATTTACTTTACCTTAATCTTTATTAATTTCTTATATATATTAATTAGATAGTATAGCTCTATAGACTCTATATAAATTACCTCTCTTTAAATTCCTAATATTTTAGGATACCTATTACTCCTTATTTAAATAGATAACCTTTAGGCCTTAAGAAAGACCTACTATAACTGCTACCCCTACAAACTGCACTATAACTACTCTATATTAAGCTATTATAAATATATAAACTCTGGGTAGATTTATCTTAGCTATAGAAAAAAGATTAAATTTATAGATATAATTACCAGTTATAGTAAATTAGCTAGAAAATATATTTCTATACTTTCTAATAAGCCTATAGTATAATCTAATAGCAAACTACCAGTAATATCTCTATATACAGCCAGTAATATAGTTATTCTCTTAATAGATAACTGCCTGCAGCTTAAAATAGCTAGAATACTATCTCCTACTTTAGGTCCTCTTACTATTCCTTTTATACTAGTAGATTCTTTATTCTAAGATATTAATAATATATATTATTATTATCTTTCCTATTATTTATTACTTTTAGTATTTATTATAAAGCTATTTCTATTATTACTAATAAACCCCCTTAGATATAACTAGACTATATCAGAATATAATAGCAGTAGACCTACTAAATAACTCTTTTTACTAATTAATTTAACTTATAATATTAAGCCTACTTCTTTAATATATTATTATAGCTTTATTAGTAATATATATAGCTAACTTATTATAGTCTTTAATATCCTAAGTACTTATTAGTCTACTTATTAAGAGTTATATTAATAAGAAAGCTTCTCTTTAAATTTAGATAGATACTCTTATAAATAACTAAAAAGCCTTATAACTACTTTATATAACTCTTTAGAATATTAAAGTAATTAGAAGTAAAATTATTCTAATAGCTATAATTTTTTTATTAATCTTAAGTATATTAAATTGGATAAATATAGCTAAAAGGCTTATATTAAAGAATATAGTAGATTACTAAAGAATCTCTTCTTCTTTAATACCTTTAATAATATCTTTTATAATTATATAGTTTCAGACTACTATATATCAGTTATTATTCTATAATAAAGACCTTTTTAATATTTTAAGTACTATATTTTTATTTTAGTTTTTATCTATAAAATACTTATCCTACTACTATATTTTTATACTTTTTAAACCTTCTCTATAATATATTAAGCTGCTAATATCAGCTTATTTTACCCCCCTCTTAAGATTCTATAAATCTTACTAACTGCAGTATAACTTTTAAATAAAAAAGTCAGTAATAATAAGTTAATAATAAGAATTATACAAAAAGATATTAAGTTAATTAGTAATATTATATTATTTAACCTTAATATATAGATAGCTAATATTAATAGTAAGACTATAGACTGCTAAGTAATAGCTATTAAAAGCTATAAGTATACTAAAGTAATATTCTAATAAGTATACTATATTTATACCCTCTATACTATTCCCTTAATAAGAAACCTTTTATCTATAGATACTAAGGAATCTTTTATATATAATTTAACCTTCTATTTAGCTATAATAATAGAGAAGAATTTAAACTTTAAGATAATACTTTAGCTAAATTTTATTACTAGCTATTAAGTAATAACTGCTAAATAATAGGCTTAAGTAATAAATAGACTGTAGAAAATTATAATTAAACTCCTATAGAGTTTTATATATACTGCTATTAATATCCTACTAGTTATTTAGAAGATAATAGCTAAAGGGGAAGAAAAATAAAGATAGCTATAAATTTTAAAGAATTCTTAAGTAAACTTTTTAGTTATTTAAGGTAGATATAGAATTACTTTTTTAATATTAAGTACTTAAATTATATTCTAGAATACTTTTATTCTACTAATAATTTAGATTCTTATTATAGAACTCTAAAGTTATATATTCTATTACTACTCTTATACTAGAGTAAGAATTAAGCTTATTTATATTAGCTAATATCTGCTATTATAGAGTGGTAGAATGTGAAAGTTAATATATAAAAGTAATCTATATATTTATCCAGCGTAAAATAAATAGAATTAGCAGTAAATACTTTATAGTATAAATTATTTAAAGTTAGCACTAAATATATAGAATTAATAGAATACTATACAGCTCTTATTGCCTATATATAATAGGTTTATTTTATACTTTAGAATAGTATATACTATATTAATTATAATTATTTATAGCTTTTTATTATAGTAATATAAATTCTATCTTAATTTTTAGGTATCTCTTAGAGGTCTTATAAATTATAAAGCCAGTTAAAAATATCGCTAAATAATAATATCCAGCTAGACAGATTAAAAAGCAGGCTGAGGATAGAAGGATATATCTATAATAACCCTTATAGCTTATATACCCTTATATATAAAGAGTAAAATTAGCTATTAATACAGATAGATATATTTCTATACTTTATCTTTATATTAAAATTAATATCTATTAAGAGAAATAGCTTAGTAAGTACCTAAGTGTTTTTATTAGAAGTACCTCTATACCTATAATTTACACTATTATATTATAAGAAAAGGTATAGAGATACTATATTTAAAGTACTATACTAGCTAATTATTATAGTATTATATTTGTATCAGCACTAATAAGAGCCTAAATAGTATATTTTACTTTCCTTTTATTACTTTTAAATAGATATTATTAAACTGTAAGACTATATATAGAAGTTAACCCTCTTATTACCAAACAGTATAAATATTCCACTTTAATCTATACTATATTTTATATAAATTAATTTCCTATAGTAAAAAATCTTAAAGAAAATTAATATTAACTATAATTATTAGATACCTTATATTAAAAGTACTATCTATTTAATTACTCTATAGTACTGCTATCTTTTAGATAGTATAGTATATTTTAATTATTAATATATTAGCTTATTTATAGATAGATTTAAAGTTAAATAGTTAAATTATAAGTTTTAATATAGAAAAAGTAAGCCTTAAATACCTTATATATCTAATAGAAGGTAAAATATATATAGATAACTTTTCTAATTTTCTAGTAGCCAGTCTAATATAAATTTTTCAAAAAGAAAAAAAGAAATAATTATATAAAAAGAGAGATTTTAAAGTATATACTTAAATAGAAAAAGTAAAAATAATATATTAATAAATTAATAGAGAATAAGTTATTAATACTTACTAAGGTTCTAAAAGTTAGTCTGCTTATAATAATAAAAAAAGACTAAACTTAAATATCTTAAGATATAATCTATCTTTATTAAAGCTATAGTCAGCTAGAAGTAAGCTTAAAGTAACTTAAAGTAAATTAGAAACTTCTAGTAATTCTTTTATCTATTAGAGATTATAGTAAAATCTACTATATTAATAGTATAGTATCTATATACTTCTATTAATTTCTTTCTATACTATATAGTTAGCTAAAAGGTAAATCTATATATTAAACTACTTAATATTAATATAATATTAAATTAATAAGATAAAAAAGTACTTAATATTTATTATAAAAAAAATAATAGCTATCTTTAATATATTATAAAAATTTACCTTAAATAACTCTTATTATTAAGTATTGCTATTTAATAAATTTAAAGTTAATAAGAGCAATTTTCTCCCTTCTTTCTTAGATTTATTTTTAATAAGAATATTTCTAAACTGTATATAATAGATATACTATCCTACTTTAGCTCTAATTACCTATATATAATTAGAATTCTATTTAAGCCTTAGAATAAAATTATAATCTACCAGCTTAATAATACTAATATCCCCCTTTTTAGCTAAGTCTTTAATCTCTTCTATCTTATAATATCTATATAATAAACTTATTAAAACCTTATAATATATATCTACTCAGTCCTTTTATAATCCAGTCGCATTTAGCATATAAAAAACAGCATAAGCCCTAATAATATTAATTTAAACAAACTCATTTTTAAAGTCTTCTGACTCTTAAATACAACTATCTATAAGTTTATTAATACTCTCCTGCATACTATAGTATTTCTCGAAGAAGTTAATTATCCTAGGCCGATATAGCTAGTCGCGCCGAATTGATCAGCCAATGCAGCCTCTGCATCTTTCATTGGAACCAGGTGATTGAAGGCATCAACGCCTGTTCCTTCGTCTCGGAGGATGTCTCCAATACGCAAGGCAATTTTCCAGCATTACATTCCGACGAGAACCCCGGTAGCGTCGGGCTTTACGAGAAGAACACACGCAAGTCCTCGTTTGATAGAAGCAAGCGACGCAGGATGGTCAGTTCCAAATCCGACATTCACCTTCAAATCCAAAAACACGCTTTCCATCAAGGTCGTAACTGATGAGATGTTAGACATCCAAAGATGGACTTGTGATAAGCTCGTCTACCAATTGAAGGAGGTGCTGTCGGATATCCGGCAAACAGCGACAGGGGTAGAGATAAACCTTGAGTGCCGAAGCCCACTAGAATACGAGACTAAGACGCATATCACCATCCTACGGCTCAAAAATGCCGTGGCCCCACGGGCAGGGCGCTTATTCTGGAAGGTCGGGGTTCAACGCTTGACTGGACGAGTTTCTCTTGTACTGCTAATAATCTAGCTGGATTGTTAAGATAATGCCGATACAAAAGGCATACCGGTCGCAGATGCTAGCTTCCCTCACTGGAGAACAAGGATCATCATGTGAGCCGCCGATCCATTATCCAACGGTGCTGCAAGGTACTCTGAGTTTCGGCTGTAGCGGAGGATTTAGAGGCTACTTCCAGACGCCACAGTTGACCTATTGAATATTAAATATTGAGTATCGAATGCAATAGCATTTGCCTTGAGGAACGAAAGGTCTTATGCTGTTGCCCCCGAACTTAAGAGCTTCGCTCTGATTGGTGCAGCCGTTCGCGCCTTCTAATTCGCCTAAAATCATTCTTTTTTCACCCCTTTGCTTATGCTAACGTCGATCCTCTATGTGTTGGAGACGTGGCATGTATGATGGTGTTATACAGGCAGCCACCTTAAGGGAAGATATCTTATAATGATACTAGAATTGTCAGAATAGTGTTATAGGTCTGTTGTAGGTTTAGTAGGTCTACTATCTTGGCTTGGCCTCTTTATATATAGATGAGGAGGGAGAATAAACGAAAAGAAGGATAATATATATCTACAGATTAGTTATAGATATTAGGATTATTATTAATCAATTAGTTAATTATTTTTAGTTCTCTATATCTTAAGGAATAAAAGATCTTATATTATACTGGAACTTAAGAGCTTATTCTAATTACTATTCTACGCTCTATATATATATAGCTACTCTATTAGACCTTAGGAGGGAATGGTTTAGGCTTAGCTTTATCTTTTTATTCTCTTTAAATTAAATTATAGTATACTTCTCTTATTATTATATTTACATAGGTATATCCTCTACTTATCCAGCTAGCTTTAGGCTTTTTCTGTAGTCTTCCGGCTTAATAGTTCGAGCTGAGCCTCTATAGCTGCTATATTAGCGGGGATTTAATTCCTAATAAGGTCCCTCTTATATACCTTCGATACCAGTGTAATACTATCTAGTATCTAGCAGTATAATAGCTATATATATAAGCTGTATAGGTTGTACTGTAAGGAGACAATACATCCGTTAATATTTATCATCTGCATCCCTTATAGCTCCAGCGCTATTAAGCAGGGCTATAAAGCTAGTATTAAGCCGCTTCTCGATACAGGAAATCCAATATAAATATTCAAGATAAATCTAGCCGAACGGCGCTCTCCTGGGCCGCCGAGTAAGGTAATAAAGCTATAGTCAAGCTGCTTCTCAATTTAAGTAAGGTAGATATCGATACTAAAGATAATTATAGCTAAATACCGCTCTAGTGGGTTACTGAGAAAGCCCATAAAGCTAATATTAAGATGCTTCTTAATATAGGGAAAGTTAATATCAATATTATATAATATAATTATTTAGATAACTGAATAATAATTAGAAAGAAGATCCCCTATAAATCGGATAATAAAAGATACTTGATTTTCTATCTAGAGGAGCAATAAAGGTCGGTCTTTTATATCTATATTTAATCTGCTAATATTATAGGCAGCAGGCTGCTGTCTGATACTAGTAGTAGCTATTTACTCTTATTATAAATAAGTTTATAATAATTATAATTTTTATCTTATTTTATAAGTAAGTAACTTAATATTAATAGTTATTAGATATAAACTACTTACTATATTGCTCTAAGTAGGGATTCTTATTTTTATAGTATATAGTATAGTAGTAAAATCTAAAAATAGTTAATACTAAAGATACTAATTATAGCTAGATATTACTCTTATAGATAGAGCTTCTAATAGTCCAGACTAAAAAATATACTATTAGTTTAAATTGCAGTCCAGATTAATAGTCTATAGACTATTAGTTCAGTTTGCATCTCAAGCTAAACTGACAGCTCAGTCTATATCTCTTGGACTAGACTGACAGTCTAGTAACTCCAGTCTATATCTTTTAGACTGAACTGATAGTTCAGTCTGACTTCTACTAGACCGACTAGTAGTTCAGTTTGAGGGTTATAAACTAACAGTCTGACTATTAGTCTGTTTAAGATTTAGGGTGCCTTAGGTAATATTTTCTGAATCTATAGCCTGCTATATTTAGAGAAAATTTCGATACAGTATTAAGATATATTAGCCGGTATAGCCCAGCACTGCATTTATCTACAGCAAACTAAATATCTTATAACTAAAACTATCAGCTTAATAAAATCCCAGAATTATATATTTCGACCTCTTTAATAGTAATCTAATTTTATAGTTTTAAATAGGCTATCTTACCGATTTCTAGAAAGAATATCTACAATATAAGAGATAATAAAGTGTATATTATCTAAGGAGTAAAAACCCACTTAGTGGCATTAAGATATACCAGCCCCACTATTATAGGTAGGTAGTATATATAGTATCCCTTATCCAGTATATATAGAGTAGGTTTGCTTATAGTAATATAGATCTTAATAAGCCAATTAAGATACTAGTAAATATATAGGTCTCTGTATTAGAATTATATTTTATACTAGTTATAATATAGTCACTGAATCTACCATACTGAAAGCTTCTATCTGATATTAATTTTATTATAATTAGAGATATATTCCCGAATTATCAAAAGATTGTTAAAAGACTATTAAAAGACTGTTAAAAGACTGTCGAAAAACCGTTAAAAAACTGTTAAAAAACCGATATCAGTAATATAGCGCAGTAAGCCTATAGTTACTATTACTGTAAGAGAACGGCCTAAAGCCCAGATTAAGCTAAATTCAGTCTACTTAAAAGATATTTATCTTAAGTATTTTTATTCACTCTTACTGTTCTATATTATATTAGGTTTATCGACAAAGATAGAAGTTATATATCTGGACTATTAGTCTAGACTGCAGTTTATACTATAGTCTGGTCTGACGGTAATAGACGGACTGATAGTTCAGTCTGTATATCTTAGGTCAGACTGCCAGTTCAGTCTGTATATATCAGTCAGACTGCTAGTCCAGTTCGACTAAAGTCAGACGGACTGCTAGTTTAGTTTAGCTAAGTTAAACGGACTAAATAGCCAGTCTGAGGCATCCAGACGGACTAATTATACTATTAGGAGTACTGCTTGTAGGCCGCTATATACAGGCACGAGACTATCGTAAAGCTACTTTTTGGTATGAGAAAAGTTGATACCGATACTTAAGATCTTACTGACTGAATACTGCTTTTATTGGCTGCTGAGTAAGGGTATTAGGCTATTATTAAGTTACTTCTCGATATAGGAAAGTTAATATTTAATACTATATATGACTTTTAGTTAGGTACTGCTCTTATAGGCCTCTAAGTAATGGTATAAGGCTATTATTGAGATTCTTTACGATATAGGAAAAGTTTATATTAATACTTAAGATGAGAGAGGCTAAATAGTACTTCTATAGGCCGCTAGGTAGGGCGTAATAAATATCGACCTCGATATTAGGAATACTATATATAGTTAGGTACTGCTACTATAAGCCTCTAGATAAGGGTATAAGAGATACGAGATAGTTATCCTACTGCTGTTAGGATTGGGTGTATATAAGAAGTTATTATTGAGATATTCTTCTCTTAATAAATATATCAGTTAAAGCGTTAAATAAGCAGAGAGTATATAGTATATCTCCTTTAAAATTAATTGCTAATATAAGTACAACTGGATTCCTGACTTTAATAGATAAATTGGTATTTACTAACTAGATGTTTTACTATATATTAGTACTTAAACCAGCTAGGTATATAGCAATATTAGCTAGAGGCTAATTTATAGAAGTAAGATAGACGGTATATGGAATACTATTATATATATAAATAGGATATTACTTATAGATATTTCTTAAGACGATTTAGCAATTATCTCTATTAAGCTTAAACCTATCTATTATAGTAAAGTAGCTTTTAACCCCTTATATGCTCCTATCGCAACTATTAATACTTTATATATAAGATATTCTTCCTGTAAGCTATTCTCAACCCTTTGAGTTTCTAGCGTTAAAATGTAATTGTTATTGATAAAAAAGCTGTTATTAGCTAAAGCTAACTTTGTTCCTTAAGGCTCCTTTGCGCAAACCGCGACCGGTTTGCCTCTCCTGTCTAAAACTCACTCGTATATCCCATCATAGTCAGCACGATGTGGTATTCGTTTCAACGATTGATAGGTCAGCGTAGCCCCAGGATCTTCAAGGGATGTTTCAGCGAGCGCCCCACCCTACCCCAATTTTGAGCTTGGTTGAGAGAGAGCCGGCTGCCTGAGGGACCTTTGCAACTGCAAAAGAACTCCGACTTTAATTAGGAAGGTGTCATGGTATCAATTGCCCGATAATGACGAGGCGGGCTCGAGAGCCATACGAGGTCAGTATTCTCGATATTCCAGAAGACATTACGTCACAGGCTGAACCGTGATCAGTAGTTGAGAGTTCATAGCGGGATAAAAAGAGGGGTGATTTTGGTTCTGGTCCATATGTCTGCCAGGTCAACATATATAACCTGGGGCTCGATCCTCCCGTCTTGGTATGCATTCTTCTCTCTTATCAATCGACATTACTTGTAGCAGTTCTCTTGATTCTGCGAGCCAAAATGAGGGCAGCACTGCTTAATATCTTAACCGCACTTACCCTTATCGGGCATGGCGCGTCTTCACCTGCGCCTACCCTGAACAAGAGGTACACTCTTGAAGACAATGGGATCAAGTACAAGGTATTCGAGCATGCTGCTACTGGATCCAAGACCAAGATCGTGTCCAACTCTGGCATATGCGAGACGACACCCGGTGTGAACCAGCACTCGGGTTACTTGTCTGTCGGTGAGAACTTATTTAGATTGTTGTAGGCCCCACGTCACAATACTGACAGGTGTTCAAAGGAACCAACATGAACATGTTCTTTTGGTTCTTCGAGTCCCGGAAGAACGCAAAGACGGCTCCGCTAGCCCTGTGGCTCAATGGCGGACCTGGATGTAGCTCCATGATCGGCCTGTTTCAGGAAAACGGACCATGTACTTTCAACAAGGGAGGGTCGGAGCCTACCCTGAACCCTTATTCATGGAACACCTTTGCCAACATGGTATAGTACATGGTATCCTCCAAGACGCATAGTAAACTAATTTATGAAGCTTTATGTCGATCAACCGATTGGTACTGGTTTCAGCTACGGTACGGACGATGCCGTCTCAACCCTCGCCGCGGCCCCTAGGGTCTGGAATCTCCTCCAAGCCTTCTACGCTCAGTTCCCTGAATATGAGAACCGTGATTTCGGTCTCTTCACTGAGTCGTATGGTGGCCATTACGGACCCGAGTTCGCCTTTTATTTTGAGCAACAAAATGCCGCTATTAATGCCGGGACGATCAAAGGCGAGAAGATCAACCTCATTGCCCTTGGTATCAATAATGGATGGATTGATCCCGGTAAGTTATTTTCGTAGATATGTGAAATACTCGGCCTTTCGCCATGCGGACACAGTGCTAATGTGAGTAATTAGGCGACCAATACAAGGACTATATCGACTACGCCGCCAACAACACGTACCGGAAGCTTATCACACCAAAGCAGTACAGCACATATCTATCCACCTACCAGGCCAAGTGTGTGCCGGCATTCGCCAAATGCCCAGGTCTCACAGGCAGCGACGACGCATGTGGCAACGCCGACGACGTCTGCTCCTCAGCCATTGAAAGCCCACTGGAGGCGTTGGCAGACTTTGATGTATACGACATTCGAGCCTCCAGTGACGATGCTTTTCCACCTGAAACATACGCTACATATCTTCAGACCTCAGCCGTGATGAAGGCTATCGGCGCTCAGTCAACCTACGGAGAATGTCCATCCGCGCCGTATAACAAGTTTATGGCAAGCGGTGATCGTACGTCTTAAAAGGAAACTCTGGTATACAGGATTGAAATTGACCATTAATATAGGGGGAAGATCATTCCTACACACGTTATCTCAAGTTATCGATTCCAACATTACCGTCCTAATCTGGGCTGGTGACGCTGGTATGTCAATCCAAGTTTTGTTCTTAAAACCTTGAACCTCGTCTAACAATATATAGATTGGATCTGCAACTGGATGGGTAATTACCGAGTACTCAACTCCATTGCTAAACCGTCATTCGTCTCTGCTCCTCTCAAGCCATATACGGTCAATGGAACGAAATATGGTGAATATAAGACCTCTGGAAACCTGAGTTGGCTTCGAGTTTACGAGGCTGGCCACGAGGTTCCGGCATATCAGCCTGAGGCGGCACTTGCTGCTTTTGTATTGACTATGTCAATGAAACCCATCTCATCTTCATAAAGCTTGGGATTTTTAAATTGCTTGAAGGTGGTTATTCCATATCCCTCTAGTTAAAGATATATAATTATTATATACTATGTCAGCTGTGTTTAGACGTTGTAACAGCTGATCCGGCTCCTGGTGACATACAATTGTCGTCCTTATCATTAGTAACAACAAACAGATTGCAGAAGCCTCTTTTAGGGACTTCCTGATAGGCACACCTCAGCTGCCTGAAATTGTCGACTCGCAATAGACTCATCCAGTCTTTTGCAGCTAGCGCCGCCTCCTGCAATAGTAGCTATTTCTGGTTCGATTAAAACCACCGAAAACAAACTGCAAGAAATACCACTTATACAACTATACTATCCCCGACCGAGTTGGTATACGCCGTTATTATCGCAAGCAATATCAGTGGAAGAGTAATTAGGTCAGGGGCTGTAATATTCAGAAGAAGTTAGGGCAACGACAGGGTCATCCGTGGGCGGAGGGAGTGTGGTGTCAACCCCTAGACACACTAGAGAGCCTCAAAGCAGATATATAGCTCTACCTTACTGAAGCCTGCCCTGGGCAACTGCAGGTGTACGCTGTACAGTATTCCAGATGCTCTCGGTATCATTAACAGTGAAATATACAAGTCACCTTATCACATATCAATTCATCTTAAGCAGTGGAATGTAAGTACTTTGTTATTGCAGCACAGACACGCGCGGTGCAAGCTATGTCTAAATAGTCCTATGGTGGGACATGGTCCTTTGGGTCAAGCATGTTATTTCATATAGTGCCCTGAAGCGACAGCTCGACTGGGAACACCATGTGATTCCGCGCATCTCTTCATCTCGCTCCAAGTCACGAAGACTATGATGGATGAGATGAAACCACCCGTCGCTATGGGGAGAATCAGCCCAGCACCGCCTTGTCTGTGTAAAGACCATGAATGCATCATTCTCGGGGCATTTCTCAAACTCCCAGTCCCATGATGAAGATACCGCGTCAAGATGGTAGTTGTGACTGAACCCTGCGCATCGGTCTTGGCAATGAAATTCGTCCTTGCCTGTAAAGGTAGAAGATTCCGTATCGGGCCTGAGCCTCCAAGGTCGCACCGGGTTCGGGCAAAATTTCCATTCGAACTCGTTAGCAGTGGTGGCCTTATTCCCTTCCACTTGTCGAGGTATTGGCTCGCCCCAGTCGAGACAGTTGCAGACATTGGGATCGAAACATTGAACAACATCCTGGGAGCCAACCATGTTCGATGGCAGCCACTGAAACGATGAACTGGCAAGCCTTTGGTGGACATATTTCATGACGCCGCTTCGAAATGCTGAGGGTGTCAATTTCACATGTTCCGACTCTCGTGGCTTGAATCTAATGTGTGTTGTAATTGATAGTTCAACGCACAACTTTTGATTCTCATCTCGATAGAATTTGAATCGCGGTTTGTCATCGTGGTGGCATAGTTTTGAAGTACCATTTTGAACGTGTTTGCATGCCGAGATTTTGTGATGTCCATTGTTGCATTGCATCATATTTTGGCCAGATTTCCTGTCTGCAAGTCGCTGAGCTGCGTCCCAAGTAATAGATATATGCCCGCACAAGGAGACACGCCCTTCATGTGCCGAGCAGATCCTTTCTTGGTTTGATTCAAGGCGCTGCTGGGCTGAGAAATAGAACGCCCGATGCTCCATGTTGCAACCCGAACAGTAGAGAAAGGGGATAGATTGGGCCAGTTCGTTGTCACTTTGGCAGCCTCTCTGCTGCCTGAATGCGGTACAGGAGTCACATAGAGTGTTGGACCTTGCATGTCTAGGATAATACACGGGCGTGGCCCAGATCCTCGTTAAATACTCGTAATGATAAGGGTCAGATGCCTTGGTGAGATGGTATTTCCAAAAGCTCTTTGATTGACTGAATAGACGCATGAAATCCCGCGAGGCCTGGCGGAGCTGGACGATATCATCAAGGTCAAGTCGCTCTATGATGGCAACAATGAGCCTGTCAGGAAGTCGGATCAAGGGGCTACGCATCTGATTCCGGTAGGCTGAAGCAACTATGTGGTCCACGTCGCCTAACTCCAGAACGCTTGCTGATTCTCTTGGAGGGCCACTGGAATGACCAACTGCTTCTTCGTAAGAGGGTGGCATATTAGGCGAGCGGGAAGTGGAGGCCATGTTCTGATTCTGACGGGTGTCTTGCACCAAATTTCGGAACCAGTTTCCGATAACTTGTCTGTAGCTTCTATATGCTGAAGGTGCCTTTGGTTTGGCTATAGCGTGTGCGGTGCCTGTTGGTTTGGGAGTTATGTTCTGTGTGTGTGAGGTTCTCTGGATATAAGAGGTTTCAAATTTGCAGAATTTGGATCAAGATTATCCAAGGATGTAAGTGTGGTTGATGTGAAGAGTGCCAGAGGTGCGACGCAGTCTTGCTTAAATAGGTATTTTTCTAGTCTTGCTCTCTTTCCGTCCGGGTACCTGCAAGCCTCGATGGACAGATAGCACTTATATAGGGAAGATGTTGAGTTTTTTATTCTCTAAACTTTTGGTGCCAGGCTTCTCAGGTACCTAATGTATGCAGCTAAATAGTACTGTATCTTGCTGGCTATAGTTATTAGGGTTTAGCTTTAACAGCCGCTATGAAACTTGGAGCTTCAGTAACAAACCCCTGTCAACTCGGTTCTCGACTGCGCGTTTGTAGGCACGTTGCAGTCCCCTTTAGTGTCTTCTTTGAGCGTTATGAGTGAAGAATTGCATCCCAAAATGCACTTGGCAGTATTATAACTATTGCTCTGGGATAATTAACGCCTGTAGGCCTTGGTTGCTTTATCTTACTAACTCCAGTTTTATATCTGCTGCTGAGATTTGCTTATAAAGGAGGGTAGGGTAATATAGCAAAATAAGATAATAACTTTAGGACTGGTTTAGTCTAGGAAACTATTACTGCCTGTTGAGTTTTAATTCTTAAAATTATATTAAAGCTGTTAACTATAAAAGCAGCTTAAACTCCACCTTTAATTATATTCTCTATTAACTTAATAATATCCCCTATTAACCTAATTCTCAGTTAGCTATTGTAACGATGGGAAATGCGGATAGAGTGAAGGGGTGCTGCCCCTAGCTGTAGGGTCGCTGCAGCGGGGCCGGGGGCTCGCCAGTCGCGCGAAGATACAGATCGTAGGGTCCGAATGATGAATAGATTAATCTCTGACCCGTCCAAGGATGTATCCGCCCGAATAGATATCTCAAATCGACTAGCCCGGCCGAGACCGGCCTTCCAGCTAGGGACTAGCGGGTCCCTAGTCAGTCTGTTGCTATTTGCTCGTAACAGGATGCCCTCCCAACTGGTGGTGCGTCCCGCAACACTATATCGTCTGATACTGCTGTAATGCCCACTTAAGGCCTGTAGCCAAGCTGCTCCCAAGATATTATAACGCCTCTGTGTAGCTCAGTTCTAGCCCCTGAGGCTCCCGAGCCTTATTGCCTTCCTAGCGGTCAGCCCTGCAATATATTACTGTCAACAAAATCTCGATTTAATGTTAAATGTCCGTTACGATGTTTCTCCCCGAATAGTCCAGTTGTCTATAGCATTAATTGACTATTTCGTCTGTGCATCTCCCTTATTGGTCCCGCGCTAGTGAATAGCTCTTATATCGCCAGTTATCTTATTATTGCACCTGTAAATAGGATCTTATGTGGCTTAAAGTGGTAATCGATCTTATAATACTGTTATGTGCAGCCTCAAATAATTTAATAACAACTTAATGCCTCTATTAGGTTAATTAATTACGCTGCAGGTATATCTCCCTTATTGGTGCCATACCGTTAGGTTATTCCTATATTGCCAGTTACCTTATTATCATCCTTATAAATAGGACCTCAGGTAGCCTAAAGTGGTAATTAATCTTATAACGCTGTTGCGTGCAGCCTCAAATAATATAATAATAGCTTAACGCCTTTATATTGCCTGCGCCTGAGGAGCTTATAAACCTCGAGCCTATAGCCCCTTAAGGCGGCCTTTCTTTTCCTTCTTTTAACTCTATTGCCTACAGCTGTATATGCCCCTTTCTTTATGTTATCTTATACTGCCTAGGTAACTTGCCGGAGTAAAGCTACTGACATACTAATAGCAACTTCTCTTTTTCAATTAGTCTCTCTCTGCTAATTGCGATTTCAGTAAGTCTCCATTATTCTCGCTATCTGTATACTAGCGACTAACTAGTAGCTAGCCGACTATACCTAATACTTATGCTGCTGCCGCTATTAATACTGCTGCTGTTGCTGCTGCTGGGTTTAAGAAAATAGCTTAGGCGAACGCCGATATATATATATCCTATTATTATCTTCTGGATAGCTGCTAACTAGCTATAGTGTTACCCCTCTTTCTGCTCTATATTGCTGCTACCTTAGGACTCTAGCTGCTAGCTCCAATAAGAATAAGTCTTGAGATTCTATTATAGTTATATGTAGGCTTAAGTCTTATACGTATCTTATCTTCTATTAGATCGCTAGTAGCTAATCAGTATATAGCTGCTTTCGAGAAATATACACACTGTATAGCGTATAATAAGGCCTATAAGGCTACACCTTCTGCCTTTACGGGCTTAGCTTATAAGATTCAGAATGCTAACTGCCTCACTCCTGCTGCTGCTGACAATATATATTACTATCTTACCTGTTATATACCTATTTTATGGCTTATACTAATTTACTGCTAGAATAATCTAATAAAGTTATTAGCTGATAGTTATTAGGCCCTTTAGGCTATAAAGACTAAGAGTGATATTACCCTTAAGCAAGCTGCTAATTATAATACCGCCACTAAGTAGAAGTATTACCAGGCTCTTACTGCCTATATTTATTATGTTACTATTAATTAAGCTAATTTATTAGTTACTCTTACTGCTGCTGCTATTAAGTTTATTATAGCCTTCTGCAAATAGGTATATTATATCTATTTTACTATTAATATACTATAGACTAACTGGTAAATAGAATAAGCTGGATATTAACCTTACTGCTACTATCTTACTCTCTTATAGAAATCTATTTATACCTATAGCTAAAAAGAAGAATAAGGATAAAAATAAGAATAAAGAATAAATATACTTATATATATATAGAGTACCTACAGTATAGTAGCTATAACTCTATAGTAATCCTCCTTTTATATTACTCTTCTTTTATTTATTTATTCAGTCTTCTTATTTTAGTATGTATTCTTTATAGTAATAGATACTCTATAGTAACTATACTAGTTAGCTTTTACCTTCTCTTTTAAATAGAGAAATAAATTTATTAAGTTTACCTTATTTATTCTTAAATTTATAATTAAAGTAAATATAATTAAAAAAATAATAATAAAATATTTACTTTTTTACTCTTTTTTTTTTAAGTTAGTATATTTCTAATATCTATTATACCTATAATATACTAAAGGTAAGATATATTTTAGCCTCTATCTTACAGTTATAAAATCTATACTAAAATTATTAACTAAAGCCTAAAGTAATATTATTATTATATAATTACTTAAATTAAAATATTAATTTTAGCTTCTATATTATTTTAAAGCTATAGAATTATAGGGGATTATTCTTATTATAGCTGGACTTATTATATTAAGTATTTTCTTTCAGTTTAGATATTCCCCTATAATTAATTAAGGAATTTATTACTATTAGTAGTAACTCTCTAGTAATATTATAATAGTACTTCTAATAGTTATATATAGAGTTATATACTGAAGGCAGTTAATAACTTTTATATTATAAAAAGAATCTTCTTTTTAATATTAGAAATTAATAGAGAGTAATTTATATTAGATACAATAGATAATTAAGTTTAAAATAGCTGCTACCTACTAGTATTCCTACTATAGGTATAGTATATATTGTCTGAATATATTAATATATTAATTAATTTAGCTATCTAGCAATATATAGTAATTTATCAGCTTATCTGCAGTAGGTTAAAAGCTCTTTATTAGATAGCTAGCTAGATTAGTGGTTAGTAGGAAAAGTAGAGAATAAAGATAAAATTATTAAATTTAAAGATATCAGTTAATTACTTAATTAATTACTTTAATAGTTACTTAATTAATTAATTAATTAGTTATTTTTCTCTATCTTTATATATTGTATTATTATCTGACTTATAATATACTAGCTTATCTTAGGGGGGTTAAATATATTCTATTAGATAGAGGTAGCTACAGTCAGTCTTTAGAAGGTATATACTACTAAGCCTCTTAATATAGAGTTAAAGTCAGGCTCTAGTTAGATTGAGCTTCAATTGAGATATAAGAACGTTAATAGCGTTTCTATTACTAGGCGGAGGCAGCTCTCCAGCGACTTATTCCGTTATCAATCGGGTTATTAATATATCCTTCTATCTGACAGATTATGCTGTCGACTTATATACATCCCTTATACTCATCGCCTGTAGGTCTGCGGCGTATGTATATTGAATCTCGGGCTACCGCAATAGCAGTCGTACAGCTAGTCGGATATCTTGCGGATGTACGGGCTCAATTGTTAGATCCGTCGGGCTCCATCCCTTATGACTTATATAACTGGATCTCCCGTAATACTATTGCGCCTGTGGGGCTTCCTAGATGCTTAGCTCTAGGTCGGGTGCTGGATGGGTCAGCGATGTCAATTAACTAGGGATTAAGGGATTTAGGTCTCTTGTTACAGCCCCTAACGGTCTTTCCGGCGCTATTACCGCCGTGCGAGAGATTAACCTGTAATGATGGGAAATGCGGATAGAGTGAAGGGGTACTGCCTCTAGCTGTAGGGTTGCTGCAGTGGGGCTGGGGGCTTGCCAGTTGCGCAAAGATACAGATTATAGGGTCCGAATAATAAATAGATTAATCTTTAATCCGTCTAAGGATATATCCGCCCGAATAGATATCTTAAATCGACTAGCCCGGCTGAAACCGGCCTTTCAGCTAGAGATTAATAAGTCTCTAGTCAGTCTATTACTATTTACTTATAATAGCTATACTGTATTTTACTTCTTTATTCTATATTTAATAGTCTGTAACTCTAATTCTTCTATTTAATATTAAAAAATATAACTAAAATAACTCTAATAATCTATTATAAAATTCTCTCTTATTACTTTCAGCCTTATTACTCTCTATTTAGCCTCACTCTTAAGTAAGTAAGCTATTTTTAGTACTACCTCTTATAATAACTTTTTAATTAGTAGAGGGGTAGCTGGAAATATCTAATAAAAGGCTCTATAGAGGTTAGGTAGCTTATCTAATAATCTTATAACTATTAAAAAGTCTAACTTAAATTTCCTTAATAGTATAAATCAGATTGCTAATAATATAGAGATAGATATATTTAACATTACTATTAATACAGCTAATAAAGAAGAGGCTAATACTCTTTAGATAAAATACTATTTAAATACTCTAAAGAAATCTTTTTAATAGTCTTTAAAAATAGTAAGGTAAAATTAAAAATAAAATTTTAAAGCTTATTACTACTATTTTAAAGCTTAAAGCTCAGTAAGTATAAAGTTAGAATATATTTAAAAAGCTTACTATAGAGTAGTAAAAGCCTTAGAATAATATTATATAGAATAAAAAAGCAGCTAATTTAGCCTTAATCTTTCTCTTATTTAATACTACTACTAACTAGAGTATAAAATTACAGAGATAGTATAAGCTATCTCTAGAGACTTCTTTTAAAAAGATATAGTATAAATAATTATATATAAAGAATAATAACTACTTATATTAAAACTACCTTAATATACTATATTTTATAGACTTTCTATAGTAATTTATACTATAGAAGGATAAAATAAAAGTACTTATTAGATCTTTAAGAAGATCTATAAAGCTATTTTATATATTAATCTTACTAGCTAATTTTTATTCTCTAAAGGTATAAGAATTATTATAGTATATAACTAGAATAGTAATAATAGTTAATAACTGCTCTTAAGGTATAGCCTAAAAACTATAAATTCCCACTCTTTTAATATTAAAGCTAAGGTATATATTTCTTTTTTACTATTATAGCTAAGGTATACTCTTATATATTTATTATAGAATCTAAAGTAATTATTATACTTAATATAAAGCTACTAATTATTTAAGTTTTAACTCTTAAAGTTTTAAAGATAAAGCCTACTTTTTATAAGAGTAATTATTCAGTTAGAGCCTTTTTTAATAATTATATATTTGCTATTAAACTATAGAATTATAGAGTACTATTTATTAAAGAGATTTTTAATAACAGTTTAACTGCTAATAATTATTAGCAGTATCTTTATAGAAACTAAAGATTCTATAGTTACTATTATAAAGCTAGTAATTAAAAATACTAAAGTTATCTTATTCTAGCTGATACTTAATATTATTTTCTTAAATTATAAAGCTGCTAAGAATTTAAAGCTTTATATAATTTATATAGCTGCTATTTATTTTTACTAACCTTAAGTACTTAATAAGATAGTTAGAAAGCTAATTATTGAGAACTTATTTAATTAAATTTAAATTTATAGTCAGTTTTTAATATACTCTATATACTAGTAAAGAAATCTTAGCTCTATTAACTATTATATATTTCTATATATAATTAAGAGAATTCTCTAGATTATATAAAAATTACTTAAATAGAAGCTTATAGTAAGATATAAAGTTAGATATATAAAATACTATATCAGGCTTATTTAAATTACTTTCTAATTAGGCTAGTTTTAATTATTACTATATTATTCCTTTTTATTACAGATTAAGCTGAAACTTTCCAAGCCTAACTTACAGTATTAAATACTTTACTAATTTCTAACTTATACTATTATTATTTACTTAAAGAGATATTATATACTATTAATAACCCTACTGCTATTTTCTAGCTTTTAAATCCTCTATTAATAGAATATATCATACTAAAGTCTCTAAAATTATATATAGATATAAAATAGTAAAATAGCTTTTTAAATAGCTTATTTAATAAGTAGTAAGTAATATATTACCTAATATAATTAAAGCTATTATAGTATTTACTATAAGTAATATTATATAATATCTAATAATATCTAAAAGAATATAATTATATTTTATCTAATTACTATATAATAATAGGTAGATATATATTTAATAGGGAATATAATATAGAGATAACAATCTAAAAGAATAAAGTATAATAAGAATATAAAGTTATTATTAGAATATACTAGATATATTAAACTACTTTATTATAAGTTATTTAATAGATAATTCTATATTTAGAAAAGTTTTTTTAATATTCCTTCTAAAGAATACAGTAATAAAACTCTTTAGAGTATTATTTATACTGTCTATTTTATTAAAAATAACCTTTAAACTTCCTTCTGTAATCTACTTACTTACTTTCTTTAGATATTCTTTATAATATTTATTAGTAAGTTTATTATAAAGGGTATTTAGGCTCTATTAGATAATATACTTTCTAATAACTTAACTTAAATTATAAAGACTATATTATTAATTTTTAGGGATACTATATTAAGAAGTATACCTATAAGTAACTATATAAGTAATAAAAAGTTATTAATATCTAATAAATTCATCCTAAGGTAGAAGTTATATTTATTTTACTTAACTCTTTAAGATTATTTATAGCTATCTCTAGCTATTTACCTTTAATATTATTAAAGTAAACTATATATATATAATAATTTAATTAGTTTCTAAAAGTAAAATATATTAAAAGAATAATAACTTACTATTAATTTTATATAGAGTTAGTTACTTTAATTAGTTATTAATATCTCTATATTAATAATTAAATACCCTATTAAACTTAAATTTATCAGTTAGTATCTATACCTTCTTATTACTTTCTATACTTTTAATAACTTTTAAATTTTTATATTTTACCAGCTAGCTAACTATCTAACTTAAAGTGCTAGTAGCTATAGATATAAATACTATTTTACTATAATATAGCTTTCTAACCTTATATAGCACTATATATACAGTTAGGCTAAATATACCTAATAAGCCTAAAAATAACTTTAGTACTAGCCTAAGTAAATTATTTAAGGGGAAGAATTATACTGCTTATTCTCTAGTTATAGATATATATTTCTAAATTAATACTATACTAACAGTAAGTATACTAAGTTTAAAAGTTATTATATTTAACTTACTTACTCTTATTAGTACTCTATTAGAAATTATACTCTCTATAGATAGCAGCTTAAAATTATCCTATATATTTTTAGAACTTACTAGTTAATATTATAAATATAGATTAAATAAGGTATATAATATCTATACTATAAAGCTATTAGGTATTATATTCTTATTAAAGTAATAAATATAGACTTAGATATACTTTTTAGATATAGATTTTAACTGGAGAATATTAGTAAAAACTAGATATTTATTTCGAATTAGTATATACTAAATTCTTATAGTTTAAAGTTAATAAAGAATATTATAAGTATAATAAATCTATTAAGAGTTAGTATTAAAAGATATAAAATATTAAATATAGAAGGAGATAATTTAAATATATAGGGAAAAGTAATAATTAAGGCCTTTATTCTAAGTATAGATATTTAGATACCTACTATATCTACTTATAGAATTCTATAATCTTTTTAGCTATAGCTAAGCTTATTTAGTAGCTTTTAGACCTCTAGTTTATTATACTACTAACTTATTAGAGTATATAACTAAAATAATTTTTAAGGTTTTAAATATAGAAGCTAAATAGAATAAATATAGTAATCTATTAATTTTATTCTAAAAGCTAATTTAAAATGAAATTAGATTAAGTTAAGTTAGAATTCTATATAATAATTATTTATACTACTAAATATTAATAACAGTATAGTTTTTTATTTACTAATAATTAAAAAGAATATTAAGTAGGTTTAATTAGAATTATATAAGCTGCAAATATTATACTATTATTATTTGTTTTTTATTAACTTTTATTATATCTATAGAAATTATACTATAACTTTATATTTACTGAAAATCCATTATATTTAGAGTTATAAGTATAAAGAAATACTAAAAGAATTATATATAGAAATTAAAGAAAGTATATTATAAATATAAAACTCTAAAAAGATAATTATCTTTTTTCTATAAAATAGAAGTATTAAAGTATAGTAGTTAAATATTATTTTTTATCTCCACTTTAAAAGTTACTATAATAAATAATTCTTTTTTTCACAGATATATTCAGCTTAAATCTTATTAATACCTAACTATATATCTTTTTATATACCTATTATATACTGGGGATTTAATTAATATAAGAGTAGCCTAGCTAATAAATTCACTCTTACTAGTTATTTAACTATTATTCTAAATTAATTTAAGAATAACTTAATTTCTTAATATCTTCTAAAAGAGGAATTTAACTTATTTAATATAATAGTATAGCTTTAAAATTACCTTTCTAATTATATTAATCTAATTACAGAAAGAATTATTAGAGCAGTAAAAAGTAATATAGGCAGTATATAGAGTATAAAGATTATAAGATATTACCTTAATATAAAAACTGTTATATAATATCTTAATAGTAAGAAGGAAATATCTACTAACTTTATTACTTATTTAGTATTTATTAAAGCTGATAAAATAGATACTGTAATATACCCTTTAAGTATTATAGCTATCAGTATGTAAATTTCACTGGAAATTATTATAGTATCTATTACTAAAGAGGCAGAATAACACCTATTATAGAAATTAACTAAACTTTTAACTCAGCTAAAAGATATAAAATAAAAGTAATACTTTAGTATAAGAATATACCTTACCAGTTATTATATTATAGAAACTATAAATATAGATTCACAGTTTATATTACAGCTTATATAGTATTATAGCAGATTGAGCTCTATAGTAGCTATTATCTATATCTATAATTATAAGTATTATAATTATAGACTTACCTTTTAGCTAGATAGGCTATTAGATATAAAGTAAAGTGCAGATTATTACAGTTTATACTAATCTAAAAGATTAATAGAAGAGATTTATAAAGAAATCTGTATTTTTTTAAGCAGTTTACTAATTTAACAAGTAGTTAGAGTAGTAATAAGTATTTAATATAGAGTTTAGTATCTTATTAGGAAATTAATTTAATATTATTTACTGTAAGTATCTACACCTTATATATATTATCTGATATTTAATATATTACTATATATATTTCTAATTAATTATATTATACATTATATATAATATAAGGCTGTATAATTATAATAAATTAAAATTACTTATAGATTTATTCAGCTAAAAGCTATTTAAGTCTTTTAGTACAGCTTATATATACTTAACTCTATTATATATTATATCTTATATACAGCTTTATTTAAATATTTATAATACTATAAGTTATAACTAATATAATAATATTACTAGTTATATTTAGATATATTTACTAGTACTATATTTAAATTTCACTATATTTATAAATAGTATTAAAAGCTGCTAAATCTAATAAGTAATAAATCTATAGTTAAAATTGTATCTTTAAGAGCTACTAACAGTACTTAATCTCTAAATTAAAAAGTTAAAGATATTATAATTATTTAAGTTTTTTAATATAATAGATATAGAATACTTTTTAATATTATCTTTCCCTTTAGATTAAATTTAACCTATTAGATATTAATATAAGTATTAAAACTTAATAGAGTATAAAGAGATCTTATTAGTATTTTAAACTTCTAACTTCTATTTCTTAAGACTTTTAGTAGGTTTATAATATTATATTATAATAGTAAATTAGCTAGTATAAATTTAGCTTAAATATAGGCTAGAAATCTACCTAAGCAGGTATATTTTCTAAATCTCTATACTAAGTTAATTTTACTAACTTAAATAAATTAATACTTATTTTCTTATTCAGCCTATTAGTATTTACAATAAAAATATAATCTATTAAACTTCTTAATATTCTCTATAAGTACTTTATTAATATTTATAGTATAAATTGGAATTTCTATTTAAGTCTCTTTAGGGATATAAATACTATTAAAAAGAGTTAAAAACTAAATTACTACTCTTTAAAATATTACTATAACTTATTAGAATATTCCTTAGAATAGAAAAGCTAAAAATATAAATAAGATAATAAAATTAACTTAAATCTAGAGATAAAAAGTATTAAGACTCTTTAATAAAACTATTAAGCTTTACTATTATATTTAAGTATTCTTTAGTTAAGATACAATTTTCTTTTTAAAAAACTTTAGTAATTTTATCTCTTAAAATAGAAATAAGTTTAGTATAAGTTATAAGATTATATATATATTAAGTAGTTATAGCCAGTATTATAAAGCTGCTTATAGCTACTAGAATAAGTTAATATTCTGCTTACTTATTTAAATTGTATCTTTTTACTGTATTCTTACCTTAGGATATATAATTTAATATAGAAGGAGAATCTTTTAAAGTTCTATTTAGAAAGTTCTTTATTTCTAATAATTTACAGACTGCCTTATAAACTTTCTAATATATTTTTATAATAATAGTATTATATAGAAGAAACTATAAAATAACAGAGTAAAAAAAGAGTAGCCAGACTTTTAGAGTTTATATATAATTACTAACTATCTATAAATAGATTATAATAACCTTAAGCTACTCTATACTATTACTGGCTGCTTTACTATAGAAGATATATATAGAGAATATTAAAATTAACTTTAGAAATAAAGGATAAATTTTAACTGATATTTAATCTATTTTAAATTAATATTACTAAATAGAACTTAACTTAAATTAAGTTACCTACTGTTATATTAGTGGAAAATATTTGGTATTTTCTCTTAAAATAGAGTGTAAAGAACTAGTATATAATAACCTAATACCAATAAATATTTTTCAGCTAAGTTTATTAAGCTGCTTACTAATAAATAGATTCAGCCAGCTTTTAATTATCTCTATAAGATAGTTTAAGGCGCTAGTAAATAGAGTATATTAAGCTTAAGTATTTTAAAGCTGAAATTAGAATTTTAATTTAATAATATTAAATTTATCCACCTTAATATTATTAATAGAAGCTTTAAATCTAAAAGCTAAATAACTTCTTAACTTATCTACTAGCTGCAGTAATAAAATAAGTTTAATACCTAATATTTTCTATATATTAGCACTTTTATTATTCTGTTAATATTACTAATATAATTCGGAATAAGAACAGTATCTTCTAATATATATAGAAGGAAATATTATACTGTCTATTATTATTATACTAAATAATTAGTTAGAGAACTAAATATATAAGAAATAGCTTCTTAATAAATTATATTTACTTCTAAAGAGAAGAGTACTTACTGTTTTATATTCTTTATATACAGTATCTTTAAACCTAAATAAATATAACCTTACTTAAACTTTTCTATTATAAATATTATTTTTAAATAGAATTAGAACTTTTAATTTAAATTCAGTATACTAAATTACTAAATATACCATATTAAATATAATATAAAGCTAGAATACTATTACTAGCTATTACCTTTTTAGAATAATTACTAGACTTTATTTAAAGAAGTAACTAATAGAAATTTAAAATTTTAAGTTTAAATTAATAATCAGTATATTTCCTAATTCTTAAGAAATCTAAAAGAGTTATTAAATAAGAATATAATAAGTATAGAGTACTATAAAATATATAAGAGAAGCTATATAATTAAAATCTTACCTTAATAGTATTAAATTTAATATAAGGAAATAGCTGGATATTAGAGGTTTAGCTGGAAAAATCGGAATACAACTTAATATTAAAATAATAGAAGTTAAATATAGCTAATAATAGGCTTAAATTCAGCTGGAATCTATTTCTAACCTTTTATCTATTTATCTTAATATACACCCTACTATTTAGATAGACTAAAAGCTAATTAAAAAGGGAATAATATACTTAAAATTCTTATACTAGAATATTACTTTAACCTTTAGATAATCTATATTAATTTAATTTATAAATAGAGTGGATATCTTTATATAGTTCTTAATTGTAAAATTAAGCTATTAATTTTATATTTACTATTCCCCTAATTAAATACTACTAATAATAATATATTACTTCTATAAGTTAATAAACCTTTAGAGTCTAATAGCAGCTATATTATTCTGCAGCTAAAGAGTAAGAGGATTAATATCTCTAAAAGTAACAGTATTTTCTATATTTTTATATTATAGTTATAAATAAATAGAGCTATAGCTATTTTTACCTATAATATAGTAAATAGAGATATATTTAGCTTTTACTACTATAAAAAGGCCTATAATATTTTTCTAGTCTCTAATAGATATATAAGGCTTTAAAACTATAATTAATATCTAATTTTAAATTCTAAAGACTTTATCTTTATTTCTTTAGTAACTTCTTAATTCTATTTATCTTAAAGAAATTAAAATTAATTCCCAACTTAAAGAAAATTATATATAAGCTAATATCTATAAAATTAATTATAAAAGCTATAGATCTTATTACCTTTAGAAATTAAGTTAACGTTTTCCAATTTATTTTTAAATTATACTATAAACTGATAATATCAGAATTTAATATAAGAAACTAAATAGAAATTATAATACTAAAGATTATAAAGCTAGAAATAAAAAAGTTTTAAGAAGAATATAATCTTATTCTGTATTTAGATTATATTATCTATAAAGTGAGTAAGTAGTCTCTAGAAGATATAAATCTACTAAATAGCTTAATACTATATTATCTTTAAGCTAATAAGAGTTTTTAATAGATACTTAGTAGAGTTATATCTTATCTATTTATAACTACTAAATTAAGTACTAAAAGTTTTATAATCTCTAGTATTAAGTCTTTATTAATCTATAGGCCTTTACTTTTAGTAAGAAAACTCAATTTCCCTAATATATATTACTATTTTATAGTATTTAAAGGTATTTTAGATATATCTATAGATAGCTATAAGAAAGCCTATATTACTCCAGAAGAAACCTATTTTATTAGGGTAAATTAGCCTTTCTTAATTAGTTTTAAAAGTAAATTTATATACTTTTAAAGCTTTATCAGTAAAGATAGAATTAAGATACTTATTTATAAAGCTAGAAAGCAGTATTAAAGCTAGATACTATTTAATACAGTATATAATATAAATAAGAAAATATTCTTAAAATATTATAAGTAACTTTATATCTGGAAAAAAGGAGAATAAAACTTAATTATTAGTATCTTTTAGTTATTAATAGAATTATCTCTAGTAAAATACTTTACTCTTTTTTTTCTAATTACCTCTATTAAGTATAGACCTATAGGTATTTACTTATATAATAAGCTGTAAAATTATTAGATTATAGTATATATACCTATTTATAATATATAAAAGAATTAAAGCTTAGTTAATTATAATTTATATCTATTTAATAAGTAAAAAATTAATAAATATAATTTCAGTTTCTAAAGATAGAGAGTAGAGGTATTATTATCTTTAGTATAAAGCTAATCTTACTATTTTTAGAAAGTCTTAAAATACTAAAATAGCTACTATTACTATAATAGAATATTCAGTTTATATCTTTTTCTTATATCTAAATAATATAGAATAAGCTATATAATTACATTCTATAAAAATACTAAGCTTACTTCTCTAGTAGATAGTTTCTTTCTTTTTAGTAATTAGTATAACTTTAAAAGCACTTAAATATAGAAAGTATAATTCTATTATTCTAGTATTTAAGCTTCTTTTTATTCCAGCTAATATAATACTATATCTAATTAGGCTATATATAGCAGCTTCTCTATATTCCTTCTGCCTCTTATTACTATAGTTAAATTAAGATATACTTAAATAGTTTTAAGCTTTATACTTCTATTATTTTTATTTAAGAGAGACTATAAATCCAGCTATAATACCTAATATAGCTTTAAGTTCTCTATTTCTACCTACAGTATATACTCTCTATATAGAGTATAATAATTATAGATATTAAATATCTAATTAATACCTTCTATTCAGTATAATTTATACTATAAAAAGAAGATACTATAGATAATTACAACTAGATCTATAGATAATACAGTTACTAATATTATCTATTAAATAGATAGAATACAACTATAATAACCTCTATATAAACTGTATTAATATTATTATCCCTTATATTTATCTATAATAGAAAATAAGCTATAAATAGTATAGTACTAGCAATTAGTATATCTTTAGTAACTCTTAAAATATACTATTTATAATTATAGAAACTGATATAATTCCCAGTGAATATTTTAGCACTGTTATTAATTACTTAATATAGCTAGAGGAAAACCTTTAAAATTTAATATAATAAATCTCTAAGAATAAATTTAAAGTAATAGAATCTATAAATAATAATATAGAGATTATTATAAGTAGAAAGAGAAATAGAAGTACCTCTTAAAGTAAAAAAAGCCAGTCTATAAATATACTAAAAGATAAGACTTTATATAAATTAACTTTATCTATTATTATATAACTATTTAAATAGCAAATTATACTATTAGAATATATTAGTTTTAAGTATAATAATAATCTATATATCTAAATAGAAATATAGAGTAATATAATTAAAAAAGCTATCAGTTTATTTTAAGTAATAATAACTTATTTACAGATAGAAATTTACTATAATTATAAATAGAATACTAATTGGTATTTTATATTAGAGTTAGCCTTCTCTTAAGTAAAATAAATAGACTGTAATAAAAAGTAGAGTAAAATAAGAAAGATAAATAGTAATTTAAATCCCAACTTTTATAAGTCTTTAAAGTACCTACTAGCTAATATTATCTATATAGTATTAAAAGGTAAAATCTTATTAATCTCCTATACTCTATACTTCTTACTAATTTTAATTTCTAAATAAAATATTAGAATATTATAGCAGTATACTATATTGATATAGCTATAGCTATACCTTAAAATATACTTAAGTAAATAGCTTTAAAGCTTTTAAACTGCACTATCTATAGATAGATTAAATTATATTATATTATTTATATAAACTTTTTAGCCTTTATCTTTATAGAACTATTTTAATTTAATAATAACAGTAAGGCCGGATTATTAGAGTCTTATTTTAACTAGTTATAAATAAAATATTAATATAATACTATATTAGCACTTTAGTATATTAATATAAAGAGTGAAAATATAATCTTACTGCTATAAGCTCTAATTATAAAAGTAAGTTTCTATTAAGAATACTATATACTTCAGTTAGAAAGTAAAACTAAAGATAGTAATAAAGTAAAAAACTAACTAATTAAATAATATTTAGGCCTCTCTATATTATACAGTTAGAAATTTAAAGAAAAATTAGAAATTAAATATAGCAGCTTATAATATATTTACTACTTTAAATTTAAATCTTACTATTAGAATTATTCTAATTAAGGATATTTCTATATTATATATTATACTTACTAAGTATTTTATTCTAGATAAAGCTCTTTCTATATTAATAGGCAGAAAAGTATTATCTTTATATCTTAATATTAATTTAAGAATAATTATACCTATTTTAAAAGAGAAATTAAGTAATATAATATTAGGTATATTATTAAAGCTTACTGAGATTTAAGACTTTATTATAAACTATTAATAAGAATACTCTCTTATAGCTACTTAAAATAGTAAGTCTAATAGCTATAAGTATTTACACTAAAGAATTACTTATCTTAACAGCTAGATATAAAAGGTATAAAAAGTCTTCTATATTTCTACTAACTTTAAGTTACTTTACTTTAATAAGATTATCTATAAATATTAGAATCTAATTAAAAATACAGTTATAAATATAGCTACTATACTATAAGAATATAATCTTATTATAGAAATAGATATAAGTAGAGTTTATTCTTTAGTTCTTAATAACTATAATTACTAAAGTACTTATATAGACTGATATTCTATCTATATAGAAGAATTCCCTAGCTTATACTTAATACACTCTCTTAAATCTAAATAAAATATTTAAGCAGGCTATAAAGCTAGTAGTATATTTTAAGATATATTTAGTCTTTTTTCTTTTTAGCTTTATTTAGTATTATTAGATAGATTAAAGCTATATAGTATTCTTAAATAGTAGAAATAAATAGTAAGTACTATATCTAGCACTAGTATATATAGTAGCTAAATAATAAGGTTATTATATATTAGTCTTTACCTTAAGCTTTAATTTAATTCTTCTAACTTTAATCCTACTATCTATAGATAATAGAGTTAGTTAATAACTCTATTATTTACAGTTAATAACCTTAAGATAGAAATCTTATTTTAAGTAATAAGATATAAGAGAGACTGATATCTTCTATTATTAAAAAACTAACTTTCTTTTTAATAATTATTCAATCTTATTAACTTTTATTATAGTAACTACTATTATCTATCTAACTCTTTAAGATTCTACTTATTTAAAATAAGAATATCAGTAATATCTTATATATCTATATAATATTATATATTAATATAATATTAATAACTTAATAGAAAACTGAAAATATACAGTATATCTTCAGTTTCTTAAAGAAAATAGACTTTTTAATCTATTAAGATTCCCTTTAAATAGAGTCTATAATCTAACTATTTAATAAAAGATTATATTAGTTATTTTTAGCTGCAGTTTCTTTCTTAATAATACCAGTAGATAGAATTTATAGGAAAATTAAATAATCTATATTAATATATTCTTTATTTAAATAGAAATAGCAGCTCTATTTAAATTAATTAAAGTCTTTAAAGCTAAAAAGCTAAATATAAAGCAGTAGGTATTTATTAATAGAATTACTAAAAAGATATATAAGCTTTAATTTAAAGAGCTCTTATATTATATTAAGCTGGTATAGATACTAGCCAGCTAGAATACTAACTAGAGAGTAAATTCAGATAACTTAAGGTATTATAGATATTAGAGATTTTAAGGTATTAGATATTAAGGTTAAAATAGCTATAGGTTGAAAAAGTTAGATAGAATTTCAGTAGAAAAAGAAAAAAGCAGCTTAAAATTCAAATTTAAGCTTTAGTAACTATAATATATATAATAAAAATACAGTAAATTTAAATATTAAATTCCCTTATTAAGGGATCTTTATTAATATAAAGTTAGAATAATTATATATATAGCTATAATAACCTAATTAGATATAGCTTTTATAGTAAGCTAGCTAGTTAAATTTAATTAAAACTTAAAGCTATAATACTATTAGGCAGCTAATTAAGCTCTATAATATCTTATTAAAATATATAGTTTTTCTCTTAAATATAGTATAATCTCTAAATATAAAAAAGATAGCTTATAAGTAGCTTTTAATATAAGTTTTATAGATAACTTAGCAGATTATTAAAGCTTATAAGCCTTTATTATAAAGCTATTTAAAGGGATTATATTATAAAAAGTAAATAAATAGAATACAGTTATAATATTAACTATAAAAGTAGAGCTTATAATACTATTTTAAGCAGCTAAAAAAGTTCTTTTTACTAGTAAATTAATTTCTACTCTAAAAGTTAACTTATTCTTACTAACTGCTTATAGAGTAATTACTTTACTCTTAAGAGTTATAATTAAGTATAATAATAAGTAAACTATCTAACTGGTTACTATAGAGCTAGTATAGCTATATATAAAGCTAAGGTATATTAATATTTATAATTACTAGCTTAAATAGAAGATATTAAAAGAAAGAATTAAAGTTATTTATACTTTATTAATATAACTACTTACTGACAGCTTAAAAAAAAGTCTACCTAAAAAGGTATTTACTAAATTTACTTAGTAACTTAAGCTTATTAATCTCTTTAATAAGTTAAAATAACTAAAAAAGAAAGAAAAATATAGCTTAATAGTAATACTCTTAAGCTAAAGGAGTATATTAAATTAAACTATATATAGAGTATATACTGAATACTGTCTAAATAAAAAGGCAGTTAGAGTAATCTATTAGCTAGATATTTTAAGCTTTTACTATTAGTAATAACTGTAATATTTATACAGTTACAGCTAGAAGATTTTTAAGCTATAAATATATATAATATATATAATTAAGTTATCTAAATACTATATTAGTAATTTAATAGTTAATAACTTATAAAAGGTTCTTTTAATTTGTAAAATTTAAGAATTCTATTAAAATAGCTAAGTAAAAAAAAAGATTATTTAGAAATAAAAGTTAGAAAATATCTTTCTCTATATTATTAGCTAAAAGCAATATTAGAAACTATTTTTATTAATATTAATTTTAGCTTTTAAAGCTTTAGAGTTATAAGTTAGAATTAGAGTTAAAGTTAAGCTACTTCTTACCTTACTATAATAAGCTTAAAGCTAGATATATTAAGAGGACTTTTTATAAGTTATTAACTCCTCTATAGATATAGAGTACTATATATAGAGAGCTAAACTAAAGATACTACTTAATAATAAATATATTTCTTAATTTATATAGCTTTATAATTTTAAACATTTATTATAATAGAAGTTAAAAGGTATTATAATTTATAAATATCTTAACCTATTACTCTTTTACTATAAAATATAAAGTTAAAATAGATAATATTATAAAACTATCTAAATAACTTTTTAAGAATATTATATCCAGTTTAAATAAACTAGCACTATTAGTATTTAGCTGCTTTAGACTATTATATCTATTTCTTTATTTATTAGTAAACATCTTATATACTTAAAGAATAATATTTAGATATTAGTAAAGATTCTCTTTAGTCTCTTATAGTTATACTAGCTATGAGGATTTAGGCTCTAATAATAGCAGAATTAATTTTATAGCCCCTATTTACTTATTAATATCCTTCTCGAGGTTTATAAGCTGTAATCCTATAAAATAGAGGGAGCTTTTAGCAGCACCTACCTCACTCCCGAGATTCTTATATACTGAAGGCTGCTGTAAAAACAGCGGGTGCTCTTTACAGGTTAACTCTAATTTCACAATCTGAGTTGCCAGCTGTAAATATATCCTTAGGTATTATTAAGTACTTTCTATCTCTTCTAGTATAGCCGGCTATCCGGGGGCATCTGGAAAAGAGCTTTCATCCTTAGAAAGCTGCCAAGTCTTGTTCTTTTTCCTCCAGTCGCTGCAGATATACTTGGCTAGTTATGTTACTTATAAAGTCTTTGTAGTTTCTGAGAATGTCAGCCAGTATCGAGACGATCCGCCTGTAAGATTGTAACGATTAGCCTGTTGCATAAGATTAATATAGATGATGGATCTTATATGTTTGCATTAGCTAGTGCTATGCTTATAGTGGCTCTATACCTAGCAATCATCTCCTTAAAGTCAGATATGTCTCCTCTAAGGTATTGCTAGCTAATCCAACCCCGCATGCTTGGCCGTGATATATTAGAGCGCTTCGTACAACATGCAATTAGGTTGCCGTATTCCTCATAAGCCTTGCCGCAGCGGTATAAATGAAATCTGAGGGCTTCGAGGTTTATATCAGGGTTGTCAGAAACGGCTTCGAGGAGTGACTGTAAAGTTCTGTCGCCGGAAGGTGATCTGGGACGAGCTCTTAGCCCATACGGCGTCCGGTAAGAGTGAGGAGGAGGCTGTTACAAAGCTAGAGCCTTTACGCGCCGGCCGGAGCTTGAACCGGCTCGTTAACAAGCTGAAACAGCGGGGCCGGCGGGGCCAGGGTCAGGGCCAGGCCCAGCAGATACGGGTACAGGTAGGAACCCCCGTGTCTGATGACCCAGGCCCAGGCCCGGGACCAGGTCCGACTCGGGGCCAGGGCTATGAGAGGCGCTGGACCTGGTTAGGGAGGAGGCGGGCCGCCCCTCGTCGACGGTAAGCCGGCCATGTAGTAAGATCTTTATATATATATATCTATTTAGAAGCCGTATTTTTAAAGATTAAAGAGCTGTAAGGCTAGTGCATTATTATCTCGTAGTCCTTGCAGTAGAGCCAAGCCCTCCTTATCCCTTCCTGACGCTACATACACAAATATCTCGACAGCTAGTAGCCTAAACAACCCCACTCCTGACTAAACGCACTGCCGGAGTGTAGCAGTCCCCTAGGGCCCAGAATGGCCTCGATTGAGTCGCTGGCTGTCGAGATATTTGCGTGCGCATCGCCAAGCACTTACAGATAGTAGTCGTGTAATCACATACGATTTCCCGAAATTGCTCCGCAAAACGACCCCACGATAAGTTCTGTTTATCATATACGTCAATTAAATAGCCCGTTTTAGAAATTTAAAATTTACACTTTTAAGTGTACAGTATAATTGACCGGCTCGCTTGTTTAGCTGGCTTGCTTATTATATACGTTATGTTATGCCTATCCCTACTATATATAAGTTACAATTTTACTTATATTACCTAACTTATTATTAAGAGGTCCCTTACAAGGCATTAAATACCCTACCTAGCAGCCTAGCTGAGATTATTCATATTAAGGTTTTGCTGCCAGTACCACATAGATGTATCTAACATATCCAGATCGAAGAAAAACTGGCCTTCATAACAGTTAACATTCCCAATCTCGCTGTCTGGTAAGCTGTTATCTGATATAAGACAACTGTAATTATCTTCGCTGTCGCCTTCAAGTATTACTTCTAGTTATCTCTATTAGAGTAGATGCATATGATGCTTGGGGGTTTCAGGCGCGAAGCGTCCGATTTACTTACCTCGGTGCTGGCCTCCTGTTCTACCCACCGTGGCCTCCTGAATCTTTCGTAGTACTTGGAGAGAATCCTTGGAAGACCTGCCTCCCTGGGAGAGATCAGAGAGAATCTCTTGACATATCTTCCAGTGTCGCTGAACCCGGCTATGATCAAAGTCGAATCTGGATCTGCGGCATGACTGGGCTATGATTAAGGCTAGCCCAGATGTAGACGCGTCTGTCAATGTAAAACCCCATCAGCCAAGAAGAGAAATAAGAGGCATGTCGAGCAAGCAGAGTGACTCACATAGGCCGTTCCACCACCATCCTGCCGTGTTCTCTGTCTGGTATGTTCGATGGACTAGCTTCAACAGATCCATGGCAGCCTCCACACATAACTTCCCGCACTCGGTCTCAAAAGACGAGCTGAGACCGCTGTTAGTCAAGTTGGACTCTGCTTGGGAGCTGGTTCGAACATGCGAGGTCATAGCCCTTGCCTGCTTCAAGTACAGGCGCAACAAGAGAGGTCGATAGAGCATGACCCGCAAGTAATGAAACCTGAGTAGCATTAGTCACAGCCCACGATATGGTTCATGGGTATTGGCAGAACCTCGCATGCAATACGTTCTTCTGGGTGCTGAAGAGAGTAACTAAGTCAGGGCTATCATCGCCTAATGTTGTGTCCTCAACCCAGGAGAGGAAGCCGGGCACGGAGTTCTGGAACCGTGAAAGTCGAGCGTCTAGCTCTAGGAGATCTTGGAGGCTTGTGGGATCTTGCTGCCCGTCGCAAGAACCGTCGCTTCTTAGTTCACTTTTCCAGGGCCGGTATACCTTTAACAGGATGCCTTCAAGGATCTTCGAAAGACGAATGCTCTCATTAAAGAATTGCATTCTTGAGTGGTTCCGGTTTTCTGATGACGCTGTCGGCTCGACACCCCCCTTCGCATCGTCCAGATGACTAGGGAGGGGCACATTCGACATGTGAGTAGTCATTGTAGGGCGCCCAAGAGTCATGCTGACGTGCCTAATTCATGGGCATGGTAAGCGGAACATCCAATCCACGAGGAGAAAGTTTGATCTTCTGAAGAGTCCTGCAAGAAGGAAAGGCACTCACATGTCTAACAGCACGCAGCCGTACCATGTTCTCCGGCGGATCTCTCTCTCTTGCACTGTCCACGAGTCCTGGGTGTTCTCAATATGAAGTCCCATGGCATGAGCCATCCGGCATGCAATTCCCACGGCATTCCAGCACCGGCTGGGAAACTGCGTGCTTTGTAAGAACAAAGCAATCAGTAAGAAAGTCTGCACCCCAGCGACGTTGTTCGTTTCGATCAGATCCAAATCTACCAAAGCCTTACATCGGAGGAAGAAGGTAGCCGAAACTTCTGTCCTTTCCTCAGACGGGATGTCCTCCGCGAAGAGGCAGGCTAACGCAAAGATGGCATTCAGGGCACACTGGAACAGGACACTGTGGCCCTCAGCATCCGGTGAGGATCCAAGCCCAACCTCGCGATATGATGACTCCGCTCTCCCGTGTTCCCAGAGAGACCGATAGGCTTCCTCGACGGCTGGGCGATGAATCCAGGGATAGATGTAATGCAGTCTCCTCCAGTATGTGTGCAGTAGGTTGTCTGCAACCTGTCGAGTGGGAAGAGCGAATGTGTTCTTTCTGTGGTTCGTCTCCTGGCAAGGCTTCTCGGTGAAGCAACGATATTCCGCTGTTTGAGGAAGATTGCTGGACCCGGTCGTACTGTCCGGGTGATAAGTCCCGTCGTCAGCGACCTTGATTGTCTGTATCATGAATGAGGCAGCAGATGACTCCCCGTAGAAATCCTTTTGAGTACGGTCAGCGACTCTCATCCCGTTCTTGGTTGAGATGGTTCCCATCGCTGTGACTCCGCTACAGCTAGCAGCCTTGTCGGATGGATCCGCTAGTGGTGACAGACAGGGTTGGCGCTCGAACGATGAAAGAACACCCTCTGGTCTATGCATATGCCCAGCAGAGTTCGATGAAGATTGGTATTGATCATCAGACGCCCGGTGTTGCAAAGTAAGGTAGGAAGACACAGATGGATTCACCGCTGGGAGAAAGGTATCGGGTAAAGCAGATATGTGCTGTGAGGCTGTTGGTCGCTGCAGAGTTGAAAGGTGCTTAGTATTTGGGAAAGCGGCGTAATGCCCCCCCGCATTTGTCTTATGTCTCGAGTCTGGGTAGATTTCGATATCTATGCCCTCTCCTGGTGGATTGATGACTGGAGATAGTGGATGATGGGGAGTGTTGAGGTCGGGGTCGGGTCTCAGTTCAAGCATGTCTGGGCCATTCTCAAGGCTCTCGATTGTTGATGGATCAATGCCTCCGCGGATACAAAGACGCTCTAGCTGACGAATCCGACCGTGAAGGACTTGGATATATCTTTGTGTGCTCAGCAAAATCACCGCACCATAGTTTTGTGGTTGAGACTCACGCATCATTACTGGCAGTCCTGGCGTTACCAAGGCTGAACACGCATTGTTCCAATACGAGGCCTCGTCTTTGACAGGATGAGCAGATGGGCTTTGCGCCGTCGCACCGTGATTTACGCACTCGACAAGGCTCGCAGGCGAGCGACGTCTTCTGTTTTCGCTGGCGCTCACGGATTGCCGATGCCATCTTGGATGAGCAATGGTCGTGTCGAACCACGAGAAGTCATGTCCAGTCTCGGTGAGTGGGAGATCAAAGGAGTTATAGAAGTCGCACAGGATACCGAGGTATTTATATTAGTAGGTGAGGGCAACTGGGACTGGCCTGCCCCGCCTTCCCCGCTTTATCTCATCAGTTATCAGAAGCCTCCTGTTAAGATACAAGTCTCGGGACAGCAGGGACATAGGGTCAGGCGGGGTATTCCGAGGTTATCCGCACACGGGAGTGCCTCTAATATACCGTTATCAGACTAGCCTGCATTTGTATGTAGATTCCGGCTATTCCGACCCCTAACTGAGGGTCACACCTAAGAAAAGGAGACGCCTATAGCGGCCTACCGTTCACATTGTGGGGCAACCCGCCTACTAACCTCTTTCCGAGGTTGGTCCGGAAACCCTGTGTCAGCCTGGAAAAGGTGTGTCAGATAGATAAAATTAAATAAAATAAAAAGCTTTAAAAATAGATAACAAATTAAAGAAAATAGCTATAAGCTTAATATATATAATAAGTAAGTACACTAAATAAGTGAATGTACTAAAGCAGGTTTACATCTTAAAACACAATTTTTAAAACAGTTCTTAAAAATTTAAACTAATATAATCCACTAGTAAGTGTAATTATTAAATTGGAGGTATATAATTTCAGAGCTCTAAGGTGTTATATAAGGAATTAGAGGGCCTTTAGACTTAAGTTAGTAAGAACTTATTAAGCTTTTAGCTAGCTTAATTAGTAAGAAAGACAGCTAGAAGAAATAGTAATTTCTAGACTCTATTTATAGATTTAGAGTATAATATTAAGTTAATTACTTTTAATAATATTAATAGATATATAATATAAATATATATTTAAGGTTATTAAATAGTTATATAAGCTATTTAATAATTAATAATTAAATATATACTATATACTTTTATATTATAACTTATATAATATAAGCACTTAATATTATATAGCTCTTATAAATCTCCCTTAATTAAAGTGTGACAATTAGTATACTATACTATATTTATAAGTTTAAAGTAGGCTGATTCTAATTGGTAGTTTATATAATAGGGAATTAAGTAGATTAAAACTTAAATAAGTATATTATATCTAATAATAGTAAAGTTAAAGATACTTAATATAATTAAGTTGTATTAATAGCTAAGGAGCTGCCTATAGTAGATATATACTTCTTAGATAACTATATACTAAGTGGACTGCTATATCCCCCGGAAGACTGCTATTAGTTTAGAACTGCTATTATCAGTTCTAGTAGGGCGTTAATTCCGGTATAGATCTGTATATAATTAGTCTATTTAGGAGTAAGTCTATCGTTCTGCTGCAGATAACTACCTAATTATATCCTGAGCTGTAATATAATATCTCCCCTCTAAGAGTCTTATCCCTAAGGCTGTATAATTAGGCTTCTTCTAATATTCTTATTAGTTTATTATTCTTCCTTCCTAAATATTCCTACTATTATATTATACTAATAAATATATCTAACTGTATATAGAAATCTTCTATATATAAGACTCTAAAAGTAAATACTCTTTCTTATATTATTGCTATTACTAAGCTGCCCTTAGATATACCCTACAGTTAGTATTTCTATTGGGGTAAGAGTTATATCTTCTCTAATAACTCTACTTAGTATAGTGAATATATCAGGCAGAAGAAGTCTTATAACAGTTTTTAGGTGGTATTATCTTATAGGTAATCCTCTATTAGGGGTTAATTATTTACTGACTTCTTATAGTACTTAAATTGGTGGATATTAAGAAGAAGTTAGAGGCAGATAAAAAGAAGGCAGGTAAAGATCTTCTAAAGCTTTATAAGAAGTTAGCTTCTCTATAGGCTTATATAGCTATTATAGCAGGCTGTTTAGTTTACTTATAAAAAACTCAAAATAAAGTAAAAGAAAAATATTTAAAGATAGTCTGTTATAAGTTATAGAGTTTAGATAAAAAGAATAGCCTATTAGATACTCTAGATACTTAAAAGGGTTAGATAGTATAAAAGCTGTAGCTTTTTAAAGTATTAAATAACTTTAACTAGTTATCTATAGGTTTAGAGATATTTTTAGATTTTAATCCTTTTATTCTGGATTCTTTTTTACCTTCTGCTACTATATATAAACGCCTTCAGTAGATACTATATATAGTTAAGGTTTTCTAGTAGTTACTATAAGGTTTTACTTTTAAAGTAGTTTTTTTACTTAATAAGATATATTATTTTTCCCTTAATCTTTTTTATATCTTAAATTTCCTTAATATAGTACTCCTTTAGTAATTCCACTTTTAGTTTATAGTTATAACTATTATTAACTATAATAGTATTCTATACTAATTCTAGCAGTAAGATATAGAATATAGAGTATATCTTAACTTTTAAAGATAAGTTTAATCTATAATTATTTTTTAAGATCTTCTTTAAAACTTTATAGAGTTTAATAAATTTATAGTTAAATTTCTTATTTAATTTATTTATTAAAATATTTTTTATTATTAAAAGGACTATATCCCCCTTTAAGAAAAATAGTCTCTTTATCCTTTTAGAGTTATAATACTTTTTTATTTAATTTCTAATAAACTTAAGTTTAGTCTTTATTTCTTTATAAAGATTTTTCAATTTATTAGAGGTAAGAATTATATAAGGATTAATAATTTCTTTCTATAGTCAGTAATATATATTGGGAGTAAATCTAAAATTTATAAATATAGATATAAGTTTTATACTCTTATATATAGTAGTATTATAGCTTAGCTATACTATTAGTAACTTCTTAATTTAGTTACTTTATTTATAGTTAATATAGTACTATAGGTATTACTTAAGAATTTAATTTATTCTTTCTATCTATCTATCTACTTAAGCTTAAAATATAGTAGTTAATTAGTAGTTAAATTTAAGCTATATTATTAAAGCTTATTAAAACTTAAATATAAATAGAAGTTCTCTATTAGTTAGAATCTCTATTAGTAATCTATATATACTGATAATATTCCAGTTAAATATATAGGCAAATTCTTCTATATCTATTGCCTCTCTATATAGTATAAAATAAGAAAACTTTATAAATTTATTTATAATAATAAGAATACTATTATAGAAGGCTTTAGTTACTAAGTCTTCTAATAGAGGTAATTTTATAATAAAGTCTATAGTAATTAAGTATTAAAGTTACTATATAACTAGTAGTAGCTATAATTTACTATATAGCTTATAGTATTATACCTTAGTTTTTATATAAAGATTATATTATTAGATAACTTTCTATATAACCTTCTTAATTTTAGAAAATATATATATTATCTTAACTCTCTTAAGGGTTTTATTAACTTCTTAATATTTATATAGTAGATATAAGTGTATTTTCTATATAAGTTATTTCTATAATTTCAGTAGAACTTATAATTTCTATAGTTCTATCTATAAAGTAGGGATTAAAATAAAGTTACCTATTAATCTATCTATTTTATAGCCTTAATTATATTACTTAATTTTCTTCAGTAATTTATTATTATAGGTTATATAGTATATACTTCTAAGAGTTTATTACTTAGGGTATTTATTACAGTATCTTATAGCTCTATTTAAATAGTCTTCTATTTTCTAATAGATGTTATAGATTTTCTATATCTCTATAAGTATTCTATATCAGTTTCTATTATAGAGTTTTTTACTATAGTAGTATTCTATAATAGTTCTATAATAATATACTGAAATATTATATTTTCTATTTATCTTACTAATTAGTATTTTCTTAAGGGGGTTATTTTATACCTAATTAATAAAATCTCTATATATTTCAATCTACAGTAGCTTATAGTATATAGAGATTAATTTCTTACTTTTATATATATATCTTAGGTACTTTTACTGTATATATCCTTTAGAAGTAAAAAAGAAGATTTATTTATTAGCTTTAACTATTTCTATATTAAAGTTAGTTTATTAATTAATTATATCAGCTTATCTATTCTCTAAATTCTTTATATAGATAATAGTATAGTTAAACTTTAATAGATACTTTATATATTTAAGTTATTATCTACTAAGTTGCTATATTATAGTAAAATAAGAGATATTCTTATAGTTTATATAGACTTTAACCTTATAGTTACTTTCTAAAAGATAATATTAAAATTCCTTAAAGTAGTTAATAATTATAAGGAATTCTTTATTATAAATAGAGTAGTTAAATTTAGCGCTATATATCTTATATAAGTAAAATACAATAGAATATAATAGCCTATTTTTATTTCTTTAGCTAATTTAGCTGCCTAAGGTAAAGTTAGAAGTATTAATCTCTAATTTAATTTCCTTCTTAAGGTTAAATAAGGCTAAAACTAACTCTATAAGAATAATATTTCAGATTATCTTAAAGGCTTATTTAGCTTTCTTATTAAAATTAAACTCTACTTTTTTTCTTATAAGTTTAATAAGTAGAATAGTATATTTACTAAAGTCTTTAATAAATTATTAATAGTAGTTAGTAAATATTAAAAAGAATTACACTTCTATTAGGTTAGTTAGTATAGGCTAATTCTTAACTGCTATAATCTTCTTAAGGTCTATCTATATCTAATTATAGAATATTATATACTTAAGGAATTTTACTTTCTAAATATAGAAGTTACTCTTTTCTAATTTAACTAATAAGTTTATATTTTATAGCTTTTATAATACTATATAGATATATTACTTATAATCTTCTTTATTCTCTAAGAAAATAAGAATATTATTTAGATAGTATATAATAAAGATATTAAGATATTCTTATAGTATATAATTAATTATATATTGGAATACTGTAGGTATATTAATAAGTTTAAAAGGTATAACTAGATATTTATATAGTTTAAACTTAGTTCTAAATGCAGTTTTCTACTTATATTCTTTCTTAATATAAATAAAATTATAGACTTCTTTAAGATTAAATACTATAAATATCTTAGCTTTATATAGTCTATCTTATAGCTTAAAGATTAGGGGTAATAGAGTTTAGTCTTTTTCAGTAATATTATTAAATTACTTAAAATCTATATAGAGGTATAGCTTTCTATTTTTCTTAAGTATAAATATAACTAGATATCTAGCTGAAGACTTTAAGACTTAGATATAGCCTTTTTATAATATTTCTTAGATATATTCTTTTAGTATTATCAGCTTATTATTATTAAGTTTATAGATTAAGAAGAATTTTAAGTTAATTCTATCTTTAAGAATAATCTTTAAATTCTATTCTTTTAGTTCTAATAAATCTATTTTTAATTCTTCTATAAAGAGTTTTTAGTAAATGTAATATTTTAAAGGAATATTCTTAAGTTAGTTATTCTCTTTTTTCTATTCTTTCTAATCTTAGAGGTTTTTATCTAGTTATTAAAACTATCTTTATAGAAATATAATAGTTTATTTAAGGTATTGCTTTTTTTCTATTTAGTACTTATATTTTATTTCCTTTAGAAGTAAGAAAGTATCTATTATATCTTTCTTTATAACTTTATTATTATTAATTAAAATTTAAAATCTCTATTTATATCTATTACTATCTGCAATCTTAAAAGGTACACCTTTTAGATATATTTAGTCAGTCTTCCAGTTAATATTAGAGTTATTTCTTTATAGCTATAGTTATCTAAGTACTATATTATAGTTCTTAACTTTAATAATATTAAAATTAATATCTTTATTTTTATCTTCTATAAGTACCTTAAGGTAATTAACCTCTTAAATTACCTATTTATTATTATAGCTAAAAGATATACCTTTTAAATTAAATACTTTATAGAGTCTATTCTTATATTTCTATAGAATTTCCAACTTATTTACTAACTCTAGTTAGATATAGTTTATAGTAGTATTACAGTCTATTAGTACTATTATCTATACTTCTTTAATACAGACTTTTATTATAATTATATCTTCTTTAGAATAGTTTACTATATTTAAAGCCTTTTATAGAAGTAGGGTATTTTCTTCTATTATACTTATCTATTACTCTATTATAGATAGTAAGTATTGTTTTTTATATACTTATAGATTTCTTTATATTACAGCTTATTATAGAGTTCTCCTTCTATTTATATTTAAAAGTTAAATCTATCTTTACCTATTTTACAGATCTATATCTAGATTTCTTATAAGTAGCCTAAATACTTAAGGTATTTTCCATTCTAACAGTTTATAATATAATTAGCTAGATATTTTAAGAGTCTATACTATAGCTAAACTTTTTATTTTTTATATATATAGTATTCCTTAGTCTTACAGTCTTTAATTTTTAAATCTTTTCTAATATATTTATTAGAGTAGAAGTTATTATATTATTCTAGCTGTATAACTCTCTATCCTTTAAACTATTTAATAACTCTATAATTTCTTATCTTAATTTTATTATAGAACTTTTATAGTAGCTGGAAAACAGTTTATATAGAGTAGCAGTTATAGTAGATTTTCTTAAAGTAATATACCAGATATATATAGTAAGTATATAATAGCCAGAATATACTGATATATTTAGAGTTTTAAGAGTATAGTTTTAATTTCTTACTAAAAACTTCTAATTCCAAGTAATAATTTAGCTTAGGGATATCTTTTTATTATATTATATAGATATAAATAGCTTATTCTTTTACTGTATTTACTATTTATTTTACCAGATAGTTAAGTATTTATTCTTACCTTCCTTATTCTATATTAATTATAAGAGTATATTTAGAGTTTTCAGTTTCCAGCTTAATTCCCTTAAGATATTAGGATATTAATTTATCCTTAAAGATATTACTATTATTAGAGTTATTAGATTTAGAGTATTCTTCTATACTTATTCTAATATCTTTATTAGTAAGAGGGAGCTTAAGTTATTTAACTTATCTAGCTTCTATATCTATACTAATATTTAGCTCTTCTTCCCTTTATATATAGAACTTATACTTAATCTTATTATTTTATTATTATTAAAGTAAGATTTTTATAGTATCTTTATAGAGGGTTATTATAACTAGTAGTATTTCTAAAGTAGGTTGCCTATTTAGAATATTATCTTTTTTATTAGTTACTTTTACTATAGAGTAAATATACTTAAAGACCTTTTTTCCTTTAGCTTTTTTACCTTTTCTAACTATACTGATTTTTCTTATTCTATAAGATACTCTATTCTTTTTCTATTTTAGGGGTATTAAAACTAATATCTAAAGTATTAAGATATTATTAATATTAGATATTATATTCTTTTAGGTTTCCTTTAGAAGTATTTAGTATTCTTTTTCTATTATTCAGTTAAATTTATAATTATAGTCTTTCTTTTTAAGTATTTTCTTACTCTTAAGGTTAATATTTATAGTAAGGCCTACTTTATCTAATTATATTCCTATATTATTATAACTGGTATAAGCTATTATAATTATATATTTATCTATCTAAGGATTTTCTTTTTATTAGCTAACTTATTCTACCTTCTTCTTACCTTTAGGTATAGGCCTAAACTGGTTATTAATCTTAAGTTTGTAATATTTATAGAATATATATCCAGAGTTACTATAATTCTAATAGATTACCTTAAAATAGTTCTTTTTAACTGCTCTAATATTTATAGATTCTAAGTTTATTCTATAGAAGGTATTTTATTATTATTTCTTCCTCTAATTAGTATTAAACTTTTTTTCTTTTTAGTAGGGTATAAAAAATCCTTCTAACTTCTTAATCTTCTTCTCTTATTATTATTTAAATTATTAGTTATTAATTTCTACAGTAAGTTATATAAGCCTATTATAAGTAGTAAAATTCTCTTTTCTAACTATAGTATTCTTAACTTCAGACTTTAGTTCTTAGTAGAAGTTTGCTATATTAACTTCTTCTCTCCAGTTAAGTTATAATATCAGATTATAATATTTAGCTGTATATATAGATATAGCTTCTACCTATTAGAGTTTCTAAAGGGTTTATTCTGTAATCTGCTTTTTATTCTGAAATCTATAGAAAGCCTTAAGTTTATATTTAAATATTAAATAGCTTCTATAGATAGCTTTAGTTTCTTTCTTTCTTTAGTTATAGATATTATTAATATAGTTCTTTATAATAAATTTAAACTATTATAGGGCTTTATCTATAAGGAATCCTATACTATATTAAACTCTAACTTTATCTATAATAAACTGTATTAAGTAGTATATTTAGTAGGCTTAAAGCTATATAAGGAATTTCTAAAGTTTAGTAGCTAAGCTATTATAGAAATTAGGCTGGTATAATCTGAGGATTTCTTTAGTATTCTTACCTTTAGTAGTATTAAAAGTAAGATTTTTAATATAGTTCTTATATATATTTTTCTAGTTAATAAGTTTCTATACTAACTTATTATTTTATTCCAGTAGGTTCTTATACTAAGTACTAAGGATATTAATTTATTTTTACTTATTAGTTTTATTTCTCTTAGAGGCTATTAGAAGTTTATTAAGTTAAGCTAATAGTTTCTTATTAAACTATTTAAGCTTCTTAAAGTCTTTTATAGTAACTTCTTTATTATTATTCTCTTCTTTAATAAGGTTAAGATTTCTATTATTATTAATAAGAGGGTTATAAATTCAATTTCTAAAAAAGCCTAAACTGCTAGAGGGTATTATAGATACTATAATAGTAAATTTAATATTATTTAAATTTAATATAAGTAATATACTAAATAAGAGCTATTAATATATAATAATTAGTATATTATACTATACTTATAAATCTAAAGTAGGCTAATTCTAATTAGTAGTTTATATAATAGAAAATTAAATAGATTAAGACTTAAATAAGTATATTATATCTAATAATAATAGAGTTAAAGATACTTAATATAATTAAATTATATTAATAGCTAAGAAGCTGTCTATACTAAATATATACTTCTTAAATAACTATATATTAAATAGACTGCTATATCCCCTAGAAGACTGCTATCAGTTTAAAACTACTATTATTAGTTCTAATAGGATATTAATTTTAATATAAGTCTGTATATAATTAGTCTATTTAGAAGTGAGTTTATTATTTTGCTGCAGATAACTGTCTAGTTATATTTTAGGCTGTAATATAAAGTTATTTTAATATAACTTATACTATATAAAACTAACTTACTTATAAGCTATTTAAACTTACTTATAATTATAAGACTCTCTTTATAAGCCTTATTAAATATCCTAATATATTAATAAAAAGATCTAATTATTACTATAATAATAGCTTTTTAACTATTAATATAATTTAAATACTTTAATTTACTTTAACTGTTATATATTAGTATATCTTAATTAAATTAATATAATATTTAAATTACTTAATATTAAAGTTTATAAATATATAACTTTATAATTTCTTTATAAAATTAAGCTTTAAGCTTTAAGCTTTAAAATATAGCTTAAAAATTCTAATAAAAATCCTATAATTATATACTAAAATACAGTATTAATAGCAATATTAACACTATATAACTAATCAGCCTAAATTAGCTTATTAATTTATCTAAGCTTTAAAATTAATTAATTTTAAAGTATTTACTATTTGAAATTAATATTACTTAATAAGGAAAGTATCTATAAGAATAAATACAGTACTATAAGAAAGCTGGAATTTTAAGCTTTTTAGTGGTATATATATTATCTTAGTATAATAGCTAGATTTTAAGTAAATTATCTATAAAAAGGCTGAAACCCCCTGGGTAATTTCAAACTTAATATATATAATTATTACTATATTATATACTATTAATATACTATCTTATACTATTTTATACTATTTACCTTTTATCTTTATATACTCTTTATCTTTATATTCTTTATTAAAATATCTCTTTTATAATAATATTACTTTATTTTACTATCTTATAACCTCTAATATTTAATAAGTATATTTAACTATTTTACTAATATAAACTTTAATTTATTTCTTAGAAATCTACTTTTAACTTACCTTATATTTTATATAGAATAACTTAAGTATATAACTGTTATATTTTACTATATATATATTTTTTCCTTTAAATTACTAACTATTTACTAAGTATTTAATATAATAATAACTATTAAGCTTATTATAAAATAACTAGATTTTTTAATTTTTAGCTTTTAAAATAAAAGCTTTAAATTAAGATTTCTAGAAATATATTAACTTAGAAAAAACTAATAAGCTTAAGTTATATTTTATAAAGCTAATCTTATTAGTAATTATAGATTTCTATAATTAAAAAGAGGCTATTTTAAGTATAATTATTAAGTCTCTAACTTCTAGCTTTACTTTTATAGATATAATTATTAAAGCTGCTAATATAAAAATTAAACTAAAGAACTTTTACTTAATAATTAGCTAGATTTTAGCTTTTTAAGTATTTAATATAATAAGTCTTATAAAATAGAACTTATAACTTACAATATAATATACACTAACTATAAATATTAAAAATAGTAATATAAAAAGATAATAAAAGGTTTAATTATTATTTAAAATTAAATTAAAAAAAAGTATTTTAATTTCTTTATATTAATAGAATTACTATATTAAAAACTTCTAGTTAATTAAGTATAAATATTATAAATTAAGTTTATATATATTTATAATAAAACAGTTTAAAAAGCTTTTTAATCTTTTTATAAACTTCTAATAAAATTACTTTTATATTATATTATAATATATAAAGTAACTAGTAAATAGCTTACTTTTTAAGAAATTACAATTAACAAAGCTTAAATATTTTAGCTATAAAAATTAACTTAAATAAGTTAGTAATTTAAAAACTGAATTAAGATTTTTAAAAATATATTTCTTAAGTTATAAATTAATATATAAAATATTCTAAAGATAGATAATATAATTAGAAATAACTTTTTAATTTATATAGTTATAATAGCTATTTACTAAGTAATTATAAATAGCTTAAATCTTTTATAATATTAAAAAATAGCTTTTAGAGCTTTTTATATTTAATAAAGCTATTATAGTAGGTTTTTAATAAGAAGCTATAAAAAAAAAGAAATAAAGTAATATTAATATTATAGATAATAAGTACTCTACCTACTTAAGTTATAACTATCTTTTTTTAAAGTACTTCTATATATTTTCTATATTATAATATAGTAACTAAAAGCTAAATAAAGCTATAGAAATAATAATTAAAAAGTATATTATTTTATATTTTCTAAGATATTAAATAAATATATAACTTTAAAGTTACTTTAATAAAAACCTTTTATAATTAGAAATAAAGCTAATTCTAATTAATAGCTATAATAATACTATAATAACTTTATAATCTATTAATAGTTTACTAATTAATCTCTAGCTATTTAATATTATATATTATAAAGTTTTTATATTAAACTTAATATTCTTTTTATAGCTAAAAGAATAGAAGTTTTAGTAAAATATAAAACTAAAATATAATTACTTATATAAAGCTAATAGCAGCTATTAAAATAACAGTAGGAATTTTTAGATAAGAAAAATAACTTTAAGTTACTAAAGAAACTTAAAGCTACTACTAACTTAAATTATAATCTCTATAGTATAATAAGATCTTTATAATTTAAGTAGCAAACTGATAATATCTTACTGAGTAGTTAGCTAAAATTAAAAAGATTAAAATAATAAAAAGAAAAGTAAGTTTATTATCTCTAAATATCTATAAATAAAAGTTATTAGAGGTTATAAAGTAGTAAAATAAGATAATATTATTATAAAAAAGATATTCTAATAAAGAATATAAAGTTAAGAGGTATATAAAGATAAAAGGTAGAGAGTATAAAATAGTATAAAATAGTATATTAATAGTATATTAATAGTATATATTATTATAATAATAATATAAAATAAGTCTGAAATTACCTAAAGAGTCTCAGTCTTTTTATAGATAATTTACTTAAAATCCAGCTATTATATTAAGATAATATATATACTATTAAAAAGCTTAAAATTCCAGCTTTATTATAATACTGTATTTATTCTTATAGGTACTTTTCTTATTAAGTAATATTAATTTTAAATAGTATATACTTTAAAATTAATTAATTTAAAAGTACAGATAGATTAATAAGCTAATTTAGGCTGATTAATTATATAGTGTTAATATTACTATTAATACTATATTTTAATATATAATTATAGAACTTTTTATAGAATTCTTAAGCTATATTTTAAAGCTTAAAGCTTAAAGTTTAATTTTATATAGAAGTTATAAAGTTATATATTTATAGACTTTAATATTAATTAATTTCTTAACTTATAATTACTAAATTATATTTACTTTCTCTTTTTTATATCTTTATCTATTATTTTAATCTTTATAAATATAAATAGTATTTTAAATTAAATAGCTAGAATCTAGCTATTAAAAGCTATTTATAAATATATATAATAAGAATCTTAACTTTTAATATTTAGTTTTTTTTAGCTCTACTTAATATTATTAGATAGATTAAAGCTATATAGCATTCTTAAATAGTAAAGATAAATAGTAAGTACTATATTTAATACTAATAGATATAGTAGCTAAATAATAAGGTTATTATATATTAATCTTTACTTTAAGCTTTAATTTAACTCTTTTAACTTTAATTTTACTATCTATAGATAATAAAGTTAATTAATAACCCTATTATTTATAGTTAATAACCTTACTATCTGCAGTTAATAACCTTAAGATAGAAACCTTATTCTAAATAATAAGATATAAAAGAGATTAATATCTTCTATTATTAAGAGACTAACTTCCCTTCTAATAATTATTCTATCTTAATAACTTTTATTATATTAACTATTATTCATAAAGCTCTTATTAATAATAACCCTATATATTAAAGATATAAAACCGGATTCCAATATAATACCGGATTCCAATATAATACCGGATTCCTTTAGAATCTATAAAACGAAATAGAAAGAGATAAATTAAATACCCACTAAAAATTCCTCTAGGAAAACAGCCTATTCAGCCTCTTACTATACTATTTAAAACGCCTAGATATAAGCTAACGGATTATATTAGCTATTTTTAGATACAGCTTATTTCTTAACAATAGAAATAGAGTTAATTTATAAGGAAATCCAGTTATCGGTATTAATATTATCTATATCTAGAGAGAGAAGGCCGCACTATACAATTTAGCTGAAGATATTGAAAATAGCAATAATAAAAGGGGCTAAAAGTTTATTAAGGAAATTGGCAGTAAGGTATATAAGCTCTAGTTCTAGGAGCTATTAGGTTGTATTAAGCTGGTATAGATACTAGCTACTTAGGGTGCTAGCTAGAGGGCGGATTTAAATAACTTGGGTTATTATAGGCGTTAGAGATTTTAGGGCGTTAGGTTGGGTTATGGGATTTATAGGTTTAGATATTAAGGTTAGAATAGCTGGAGGTTGAAAAAGTTAGATAGAATTCTAATAGAAGAAGAAAAAAAGCAGCTTAAAACCTAAACTTAGGCTTTAGTAACTGTAATATATATAATAAAAATATAGTAAATTTAAATATTAGGTTTCCTTATTAAGGGCTTAACTTTTAATATAAGAACTTAAATAAAAATATAATATAATATATAATTAATTAAAATTAATAACTTTACTTTTTTCTAAATATTTTAATAATAATCTAATAGATTCTTAAGTTATAACTAGCCTTATTATATATTTTATATTATCTTTCTCTTATTAATACTTATTTTTCTTAATTATTACTTTTTAATAATTTAGCTACTATTTATATATTAATATCTTTCTAATTAATTTTATTTTTTTCTTTATTTATAGTTATCTTCTCTTTATTATATAAGCAGTTTTCTTTTATACCTTTTATTAAAAGTCTTATTTATCTATTAAAATATTTAAACTTTAAATTTTAATAATATTATCTAATAGATAATTACTTTTATTTCCTTAGAAAATAACTTTAATATCTTAATAATAAATACTAAAAAGCTAATTTAATACCTTTTAATTTATCTTTTAAGATATTTTAATTATAAGCTGAATTTAAATACTATCTTTAGTATCTTAAAAATCTAAAGATTAAAGAGATTAGCCTTTTTATTAACTTATATTAAAGTTTATAGCTATATATTAAGCTTAAATATTATAGTTTTTAAATCTAAAGAAATAATTTAGTACTTTTAAACTTTCTTTTAATATTATCTTTTATTATAGCAGCTTAATATACAGTATAAAAGGTTATAAAAAAGTCAGTTTTTAAAATATAAGTTATTAAGTATTAAATTAGATATTTAATTTCTTAATAATATACCTTTTTAAGCTGCTTAAAGCACTTAATATTAAGAAGCTAAAGTAAATAAAATTAATAAGATAGTATATATAATATAATAATATATTTATTTTTATAATATTTCTTAAAATTAACTATATAATAACTTTTATATCTATTAAGAATTAAAATATAATAGTAACTACTTAATTAGGCTTTAATATACTAATTAAAATACTTAAGCTATTTAAAACTAATTTTATTATTAATTTAGCTATTTTAAGTTATTAGAATAGCCTAATTACTCAGCCTTTTTTATTACTTAAATAATTATAACTTATTTTTAATTTTTAAGCTAAATTAATTTTAAGTTTCTATATCTTTTTTTATTTATAATAATTATTTTACTTATAATAAAGCTTATTATAAAGCTAATCTTATTAAAGTTATAGATATTAATAAAAGTAATATTATATTTTATAATTATATTTTTATAAGTCTATACTAATTATAAATAATAGTTAGATTTTTATATTTAGCTTTCTAATAGTTATATTTACAAAAAGAAATATCTTAAAGTTAGATTATTACTTAATAAAGTTAGAAACTTAATACTTACTAATAGATAATATCTTATAGTTAGTAAGTAGTTAATTAGCTATTTCTTTAATATTATCTAACTGTAGGAGAAATTCTTATAAATTTAAGTTATTTTAAAAAGCTTTAAAAGTACAAAGAATATTTACCTTATTATTAAACTCTAATATTATTAGTTATTAAAAAATAAATAATAAGATAAAAAGATAAGAAATTAAGAAAATTTTATTATATATACTTACTTATTATATATATTATATATATTATATATAATAGAACTTAAAGTTAATAAGATATTTTTATAACTTTTTAGAATTTTTATTAAACTTAAATAGCTAGTTAAACTAATAGTTTCTTTAATATTATAAATATAAGTAATAGTAGCTAGGTATTTATAACTTATAAGTTAAGCTACTTATTACTTTTAATTATTTTAAATTTAAGCTAATTTTATAATAAGTTCTATAATATATTATTTTATAGTAGTAACTATTATATTTATAGTAGGATTACTTAGTAGTATTTAAACTTAAGTATATAGTTATTTAAATTATTTATTTTTAAATCTTTACTTTTTAGTATATACTTTATTAATATATTAGTAAAGAATTATAAAGTCTATAAGATTCTGAAAAAGTTAGATATTATTTTTATAGAGTTTTACAGTCTCTATATAAAGCTTTATAACTTTCTTTTTATCTTAAAGTTACTTATATATTTATTACTATCTTAATCCTTAGGAGGTATTAGGTTTTTACCCTTAGATAATATACTAGTAGAAGATATAGTATATACTATTATATATTTTATTCTTATTTAATAGTAATATAAATATCTATCTAAATAAGAGCTATTAATATATAATAGTTATATCTAAAGTCTAGCTTATATAGATATAAATAAGCTTAAATAAGATACTTTAGAAATAGATTAAAGTTTATATTAGTAAGATAGAAAGGTATATTATATTACTAGATATTAATTAATATATTATATTAGGTGATAGTTAATATATAATAATATATAGCAGTTAGAGCAGATTAAAGTAATAAAGTTTCAATATTTCCTTTATAGCTAAAAAGCTACTTACACTAAATATACACTCTTTAAGCAGCTATATAATTATATAATATAGTTAGATTATCTAAATTATCTTATAATCTTAGTAATCCACTATCTCTAGATTATTTAGATTATTTAATAACTCTAATAATCCTATGGTAATAGGTGGGAAAAGATAGAGTTATACTGTATATCAGTATATATAATAGAGTTAGAATTTAATTTATTATAGATTGTAATAATAAGAATAAAGATATTATATTTAAAATCCTTAAGCTTTTAGCTTTATAATTATATATATTTTACTAATAAGCTTATCTTTTCTATATATTATAACTTTAGTTAACTTATATTAAGAAATATAAGGATAAGAACAGAAATACAGAGTTATAATTAAGTTTAGGTTTCTTAAAACTGCTGTTATATACATTCCTATCTAGCTACTGTAAACTGTCTATTTCACCAGTTAAATTAGATAGCTGGTTAGATAGCAATCCCTTTATAAAAGCTAATATTACGGCTCAAGTTAGGATCAGGCAGTTACCAACAGCAGAACCACAACATACCCACTTTTTCACATAATATGAAATCCCAAACTCACCCCATATAAGTAAGCCAGAACATATAGCTCACTTGCCTACAATAAGCTACAGGACTGGACTTACTTTTACCTAGTAAGTCCAACTAAGCACCCTTAGTATATATACATATTCATTCAGCATTTTTATAGATGGATAACCTCGCCAGCGAAGACTTTGTGATATTTACTATATTATCCTTAAAGTTAGCTACTTTAAAGATAGTCTCTCAGCACTTTAGCGTCTTCTAAGACGCCGGCTGTCTCTGCCTCTCGTATAATTAAATCTTCATAATCTTTACTTCTTAAGGATACTGCCACTGGGAAAGGTTCACCAGTTGCCTCAAGATTCAGGAGCTCCGGGTTATATGGCCCATTCTATAGCATGTTAGTCTGTACTCCGGACCAGCTTTTGCTAAGGATAGAGGGATCTCTTACAGCTTTGTAATCAACACTCTGGACCAACCTTGCAATGTTGACAAATAAACTCCTCTGTGCCAAGCGGTATCCAATGCATACGCGCCGTCCGCCCCCGAATGCCCACAACCCATGAATAATATCATTCTCATGTCCGTTCAGCCACCGCTCAGGTTTGAAAGCCTGTGGGTTCTCACATTCCTCTGCCAGTGCTATACAGTTAATCCAGAACCCGACCCCTGCAGGGAAAAGGTACCCATCGAACTCGATATCTCGGGAGGCGGCGTGATCAGGGGGAAAGGCGAAGATAGACCTCCACCTCAATACCTCCTTAGCCATGGCGCAAATATAACCAAGGTCGTCCATATCTGCCAGTGTGGGGAGGCGAGCGTTTTTCCCAACACCGCAAACCCGGTCAACTTCGGCTCTGGCTCTCTGGAAAACGTCAGGGTGCTCTAGTGCCGCCATAATCATAATATTCAACGCTCCTCGGGTCGTGTCGCTGCCAGCCTCGATTATCTGCATTGCGACATACATGCAGTCGTCGTCATCGCTAGTAAACTTACTATCGGGATGAAGGAGGCTGTCTCGTATAAAAGACGGGGGTGCTATTCCTTGGTCAACCTTTTCCCGAGCCTGCACCCACCACTTCCGACTGACGTCGTAGCTCCACTGTCCCAGCCTCTCCCAATATGGGAGCCAAGGCTGGAGGATTCTTGGCAGCCGGTCAAGTACCGGATACCAGTCAACAATACTCGTTGAAATACTGCCGGTGAACAGAGTAACCACATTCTGCAAGTCGTCCAGATCTTTTGTCGATTTATTCAGGCGCTCGCCCAGCACAATGCGATGGATGACCGAGTTCGCGTACCGGTAGTGATGTTTATACCATAGAGCGGGCTTAATGACATACTCAGCCATCATTTGTGTGCTCTCTAATTCCTGCCAGTCGCCATACTGTTTCAGGGAGGAACCGCTGGCAAGAAGAGGGTGCGCTACACGTCGTCGCTCGGCCCACTGCTCCTGGGGCAAGAGTAGGGAGCGTCTATCCCGACTCAGGACTCTGCTCGAGATCGGCATTGGTGTACGCTCATTCGTAGCACTTCCGCGCTTAACTATGAGCTCATGGACGACTCGGTGGCTGTTGAGGAGAACGATGGTCTTGGACCCAATGTGTAACGTCGTCATCTCTCCGAACTTGGACATATCTCTGAGCTTCAAAAGTTGTCAGGCCTCGCGATTTTAACAGGGTGGTATCCACTTACGTTTTTATAAAACGGATCCTTTCTGAAGGACTGAGCCATAAGCAAATTGCCGATGATAGGATAACCAGATGGTCCAGGAGGCAACCGTGGCTTCCTTCCTGTCTGGGTTTTCCGCTTCCCAACTGGTCTGAGGAGTGCGGCGAGTATCATAAAGAGGGCGGAGAAAACAATGAATGCCATTGCAAAACTGAAGACGGGAGACTGGCGAAGTTGCTCTAACATGATGGCGGTTGACGGCTGCGAGCGCGATAACACGACCAGGACAAAGAGCAGGGTTGAGTGATGAGTGACTTGAAAAGCAGATTCAACCATTAATATATTCTTCGCCTTCTCCAAACTTCAAGTGCAGAGCTTCACATGGTCGTAGCCGGATGCATTCCGGTAGCGATTCCCGACACCGGAAATCACCCGACGAATCAGGACCCAGGCTCCAAAAGGATTGGCAGAGTTACCTGTGCACCAGAGCCGGAGTGATTTCACCTCGGCCCCGATCAGGTACGTCATTGACACATGACCGAGGCCTTCAGCAAGACCCATTGCACGTGTGTGTGGTTCAGATAAACTATCGAGGGTTACTCCGTCGAGCTTCCGAGATTTGTCTAGGTTCCGTGTGGCACAGCAGCATTGCTGGGAGATGATCGCATGCAGCTTCGCGGGGTCGGGCCTGTTCACGCTCATGTACAGGCCGCAAAGGTAACAAAGGTTGATTTGCGTAACTTGTCTCGCATGTATTCCGCCAGCAACTGCCCAGCTAATTGGTTCATGCAGCGTTCACCTTTGTTACCCTTGCGACCTTCTACGTCGGATGTGGAGAATTGGTCAATTTTTAGCAGCGATGGTCAGCTGAAACGCCGAATCGCTCTCTGCACCAACCGTGCGGTATGTCCAGCGGGGTGAATAGGCATTTCCTTCCTCCGAGACAACCAACACAGGGCGAGTTGCAGAGTTTCGATGGGGGAGACCAACCGACCCGCCGTCCACCTAGCCGAGGTCTCAAGCTCCTACGCGTATTCCGGTCAAGACCAATGAGAAAATAACATGCCGTGGTTGGGCGTTCATGGCAGTAGCGTCGTTCCGAGATCTCCACAGCCCTAATTCCGAGCCAAGCTCAGCCGAGACCACGGAGCTCTTCCGGTCGACCCAATCATCGACCAAACCATCGACCACGATCCCCGAGTTCTTGGTATTGACGGCTAAACAAGACATGATGCCGAGTCAGAGGGCTATTGAATGTAAAATGGTTCTTATTTATAGTATGATGGCAAGAGGTATTGTGTCGCTCGTCCCATCACCTTTGCTTCAGCTTCACATCCATCACTACCTCTACGCCGCTCATCATGGCCACAAACCCCCGCAATGAACCAAGCTACAGCCGGTTTGCCTGTATCGGTACCGGTTTCTCAGGCATCGCGCTGGGGGCAACGCTAAGGCGATGGTATGACATGGACGACATTCAGTACTTCGAGCGACACGACAAACTGGGAGGCACATGGTGGGTAAACCAGTATCCAGGTCAGACCTAACCCCACGTATGCCCTTAGATGCTGGAATAACTCAGATATCCCTACTTATAGGATGCGCATGCGATATTCCCAGCGCCCTGTATAGCTTCTCTTTCGAGCCGAATGCGGAGTGGTCCAGGGTTCTACCACCCAGGGAGGAGCTCGCAGAGTATCTCAACAAAGTTGCCCACAAGTACCATCTCGTCGAGAAGATGCGATTCGGTGTTAATGTTGACAGATGCGAGTGGGACGAGGAGAGGGGCCGCTGGCGTTTAACTATCCGCCATGGCAACACTGGGAGCACATATCTCCACGACTGCCAGTTTCTCTTCTCCGGGACTGGGCAGCTAGTCACTCCTCGCGAACTCGACGTTCCCGGTGTGGAAAATTTCAAGGGTCACATATTCCACTCGGCAAGATGGAGGGATGATGTGGATCTCCAAGGCAAGAACGTCGTCTTGTTTGGGAACGGATGCACAGCTGCTCAGATTGTGCCGAGCATTGTGGGCAAGACCAAGCACCTAACGCAGATTGTTCGGTCTAAGCACTGGATCATGCCCCCAGTCGACAAAATCATCCCGGGCTGGCTACGATGGCAACTCAAGTACATTCCGGGCGCTACAGCCTTGCAGAGACTCGTGACTTTTCTCGCATTGGAGAACGAACTACGGGGGTTCTATATGACTGCCGCAGGGCGTATGTTCCGTCACAGCCAACGGAAGGTTTCCGAGGGCTATATGAGGGAGACAGCACCGAAAAAGTACCACGATTTATTGATCCCTGACTTTGAGGTCGGGTGCAAGCGCCGCATCTTCGATTCGGGTTACCTCGAGAGCTTACACTCGAAAAACCTGACTCTCATAAATGATAAGGCTGTCGAGATTGTGCCGGAAGGACTTCGAACACAGGGCGGTGACGTTATCCCAGCGGACGTTATTGTCCTTGCCAATGGGTTTATGACCAACAGTTTCCTTGGAGGATTGGAGATTATGGGCAGAGGAGGGAAGACAGTTGAGGAGCACTGGGACGAATTCGGGGGCCCTGAGGCCTACAACTGCTCAGCCATGAGTGGATTCCCCAATTTCTTCCTACTTCTCGGTGAGTTGCTACGTATAGGAGGTCACCCACAGAGCGCCAAGGCAGAACTGACCCTTCTGGAAGGCCCAAACGCGGCAACTGGCCATACATCTGCCATCATGGCGGCGGAAAACTCAGTCAACTATGCGTTGCGCATGATCAAGCCCCTCCTCGACGGAAAGGCAGATATACTCAATGTCAAGCAGGAAGCCGAGCAGAAGTACTCGGATAGATTGCAGGCCGACTTGCTGAATACGGTGTGGTTCTCTGGTTGCCGGAGCTGGTATCTCAAAGACACAGAAGGCGGCAAGCGATGGAATGCCATGAGCTACCCGTACTCTCAGGCGTACTTCTGGTATTCTAGCCTGTTTCCCGTCTGGAGTGACTGGGAGTTTACTGTAAGTCCTCCTGTTTACTCGCGTCACGTCTAAGGTAGTCTTGGCTAAGAGCTGATTGTATAGGGGAAAATCCGACTAGGCAGCCGCTCAGGGCGTAAGATGCATGTCCGGACAACCTTTACAGTTCTAGCATTCATTGCGGGGCTGCTCTCTCTGGTACTCCGGTATCAAGGTATCGAAGGAGCCTTCGTGGAAAAGACCCTATCGGGTCTTCTATCATTGGATTCTTTAAGGCTGACGTTGAAGTGAACGTCTGATTACCCTTGGCACAGACCGGATAGGAAACTGTAAAGTTTGGCCCCCTGCCTATTTTAAGCTGTTCAATTGTTTCTCTTTTATTAGTAAGGCACTGTTTCTATTATAGCAAGTCTTTTTTATAACTATTTAAATTGGCTAAGAAATATAACAATTGCCTTTTTAATATTATAATTATAAAGGTTTCTTTAAATATATTAAAGATCATAACTATAACAGTTAGTTATATTAAACTTCTTCCAGTTCGCCGCTGAATTCAAGTCAGTCTACACTGCCGGCTTCACAAAGCATAATATCATATCAGGATTCAAAAATCCCGGTATTTGGCCAGTACCAGCAACCCCTGTGATCAACCGCATCATCGCCAAGCGTGTTTGATTTCCTGATATTCAGGCGCAACACAAGGCATCCCTAGCCGCCGCCGAAGTCAAAGCACAGCGTTCACAACTGCGGTCAACCCGTACGATCATTCTTCAAGATATCAATGCACTTCGGGCTCGTTGGAGAGAAGAAAATGAGGCTCTCAAGACCCAAGGGCAGCCAAGACTAACATTTAATCAGTGGCTTGACCAGACCGACCAAACCTCCCAATTCGTAGCCCTCGAGACTCAAAGGAAGGAACATAACGAGATCCTCAATAAAGCATCCAAGAAGTCGTTTTCTGAGGCCCAAGAACAGGCCCGCCGAGCCCCAAGACCGATTCTCGCGATAGATCAAAACGCCTGGCCTGACAGCGACGATGATGTCGAATTTCGAGGCATGGGGCCGTTCGATGACGATGATGATGATGTCGAACTCGTAGGCTTCGATGACCTAGGCGGTGATGACCGGGTCCAGAAACGCAGTTGGAAATGACTTCCTCGCCGCCCTTGGATCCCTTGGATCCAGGTGATGAATTGGATGACGATAACCTCACATTACCACCACTTTCCGTTACAACACCAAGGATATCGGGTTACAAGCGTGTCAAGAAGGCCATGAGGGAATTCCGGGAGGAACAGGCTACTATTGCTGCGAGGGCAACGGCATCACAACAGGTCATACTAGGCGGCTCAGATCAACACTCTGAACGGGCGGCTCAATTGAGGGCGAAAATGCGATTTCCGCCGTTTTCTGTTAATAGCATCATTTTCTACTTCTTCAGGGCTTTCCAACGAGCTAGCTTACAGCTATATCCTTTCATAATGACTATGTCGCAAAGTCCGAAAGATCATAATTGTGAAGTGGTCCATTTCACCGCATTAAGGGACGAAAAGTGGGTGATAAGGGTTTTTGGGGCTGACAAGTGGTTTTGGGACCAACCTCGGGACGAGGTTGGTAGGCGGCTGGCCCCACAATGCCAACGGGTATTAAGAAAGTTCCAAGACAACTCTTCCCCGCAACTTTCCTTGATCCATATCTTCAAAAACCTTTGTTAAGTCATCCATCTTCCTAACTTCAACATGGGCTTTAACAATACCCCTAGCCGCTAATTGAAGTACCTCGATTGCCTCACGTTGATTCCCCACAGCCGATCCAACAATCCGGTACTGCTGGGCAACCATTACGCCCGGATCCGCCCCAGCAATAGGTACAGCTTCCCCCTCCGTCACGCCCACACAAACCACTGTGCCGTTGAAGCGCAAAAAGCTAATAGATTGCGCGTAAGCTTTGTGGGATGCCGCGCAGACAACCACGGCCTCAGCACCATGACCATCGGCTAGAGACTTGACATGCGCTGCAATTTCAGCATCACTCGAGAATCGCGTGATATCGATGAAGTGCTCTGCTCCTGAATCTTTCACTATCTGGGATTTACTGCTATCATCCAATCCGATGATGCGCATTCCCAGGGCCTTTGATCCTATTTGGCAGGCGAGGTGCCCGAGTCCGCCACCAGCACCAACGATGACGACCCAGCTTCCGGGCTTCGCTTGACTCCGAAGCAGGGCCGAGTAGACAGTGAGGCCAGCGCAGAGGAATGGAGCTGCAGTCACAGAGTCAAGTCCGTCAGGGATAGGCGTAACATAAGCTGCAGGTCCTAAAACGTATTGCTGGAATGTGCCGGGGGTGTAGTAGCCGGAGATTTTCTGGTTGAAGCAAACGCCGTCTTGTTGGGCAAGACAAGGTGCTGGTGAGAGGAATGCGTCAGCCTCGACACTCTAGAAACGGAGGGCTCGTGTATTATATTCAAGTGTAAACAATAACTCAAACGAGTAGTTTGTGGAGAGTGGGAAAATGAAGGGACAACATACCACATCTGCCGCATGCGCTGGATATCCATTTGACACCCACACGATCGCCAATCTTGATACCTGTAGACTCTGTTCCAGGCCCTAGCTTAACAACGTCGCCAACGCCCTCGTGCCCTCCAATTTGGCCCTCGGGTGTAGGAGCCGGGAGCACTTTCCACTTCAGCACCACTTAGATTAGCATGGGATCAAACATTTGTCTAACGGCGCCCTTGGAGGATATTGCACCCACCCCATTTTTCATCACGGCATAGTCTGAGTGGCATACGCCCGAATGTGTTCTATGCCGCAGTTATCTCGAGTTAATAAAATTCTTACATATATATAAAGCTTATTATGGGAGATATGGCTTGTGCAAGATCGCTTACAGATTAATGAGAACTTCTCCTGCTCCAGGCTCCGGTGTGTCTACTAACACCACTTGTGATGATACCGTGCCTGGCTTATCATAGATAACTGCCTTATGCCGCTTGGGAATGTTTGGAGTGCAGATGTCATGTTTGCAGCTAAGAATTATTAGTATCTCTATCACGAGTGGAGAGGGTTTAGAGGGATATATACCGAATAGTTGTAAGATAAATATTCAGTGTCACTAGGAGACTAAACAGGATCCACGATCCTGGCGATGGAGGTTTTTCTTGCTTGGATAAGAGGGTGTAAGTTTCAAGGCCTCAGTACATAAAAATAGTACTTTAAATAATAAATTAAGATTCTTTTATAAAGATATTTAATAATTGAAGTAGCAGAATGTGACAAATACTTATGTTTGTCATTGGTATCAATACTATTAATTCTAAGAAGACGTGACAAATACTTATGTTTGTCATTGGTATCAATACTATTAATACTAAGAAGCCTTGAAAAATAACTTACAAATCTACAACTCTCCTCTACCTTACTTCTCAAAATGCCTCTTAAGTTTTCTAGATTTGAGCAGCTTTGCTTTGCTCTTTATTTAATCTTTTTAAGCATGAAAAGGCTAAATTATTTACCAATGTCCTGAGTTATCTCAGCTCCGCACTAACGTTCATGTAGCACCCTTCTATATCCTAACTTTCGTCATGCGGACACTCATCATCTGTTGGGCCAGAGGCATCCCGCCGCGCCTGTTTATAATTTGCGCCATCATCAAAGTGGTCCTTCAAAACTTTTCGCCCCGCCAGATCCAGTTTATGTTCCTACCGACGAAGGAGACATATAAATCATGGGTACAGCAACGCATTCTCAAGGCCAGCAGCGAAGGCGATTCAGACGCAACCAAGAGGCTTAGGCCTGATGTCATGCCTCTAGAGGACGGGGTTTCATCTCTTCTTTGGCTTGGTAATCGTCAGAAAGCAGAGAAAGTCGTGTTATTCCTTCACGGCGGAGGTTATATTGCCCCATTGCTACCGGGGCATTTAGAGTGGTGTTGGCGAGCCTACGTTACCGCAGGTGTTGAGATGAAAGTCGAGGTTGCGGTGGCGGTCCTTGAGTACACGCTATGTCCTGGTGCAAAGGTATCCGGTACAACTCGGCCAGGCGGCCACTGCTTTAACCCGCCTCCTCTCTGAAGGATTTCACCCCCAAAACATTTGCCTTGGCGGAGATTCTGCAGGGGCAAATCTAACAGCTCAGCTTCTATGTCACCTCGTTGAGCCCCATCCTACAGTCCCAAGAATCCAGTTGCCTCAGCAGCTGGGAGGTGTCTTTCTTGCCTCGCCATGGGTTAGCCAAAATACCCACGATATTTCATATACCGATAATGCTTGGATCGATGTGCTCTCAGCTTCAAGTGTGTGTAAGTCGACGGGAGAGCTGCTGGGACATTCGCACACCGAGCACGCCGACGATAACCATAGCAAGTTGGCCAAGCTCGCATTTCCCTTAGACGGGGATAGGTCCTGTCTTGGTGGAATGGCGGCCATTCTTAGCGAGCTCTACGTTACTGTAGGAAGCCACGAAGTTTTTCGAGACCAGGTGGTCACCTTTGTGACCGAGATACGACGCTTGAACCCAAAGTTGAACGTGCAATTCGATATACAAGAAAGACAAGCACATAACTTCAACCTGCTTGAAGGCCAGGAAGGACGCGATGGAGAATGCATGCAGGCTATGAAGGTGTGGATGGAACAGTTATTGGAGAGGAGCAGCTGATAGGGGACGAGGATGATGGAGGTTTCAAGTTCAACTATCCGTAGCGGCAAGTAATTCCCAGATCAAATGTGCATAGCGACAGTAGAAGGGGCGCATAGACAGGGATCGATAAGAAACGGTTGATATTTGGAGCGTATTGCATGACTTGGATTGAATGTGTCTGTGGAGAAGGCGGAATCATCTCAGCCGATTGACACATGCCAGGATGCCCAATCCCTTCGGAACAGTTGCTCCATATTGCAACATCCTATTGAGTCGCTTGTCAAAGCGCACTAAAGGCTTGCCGTCGTTGACTAGACAGGCGACGCAATTCGGCAAAGAAGGGCCAGATTCCCCGCGTGCCATGACATCTTTTCCGCCATTGCCGGCGAGTGCTACCGGAGCTGATCCGACTGCCAAGGTTCGGAATGGGGCGGCGGAAACGGACGTGCATTGATTGGCCAAAGAACATTCAAGTCGTCCCGGATACCCTCTTCCGCCGATTGTAACCAGGCACTACAGCCTTCAGATGGCATGCCGGCTTTGCTTTCCTGGGTGATACGCTTCTAATCTCGGGTTTTGCCAGAGGCTGGCGAAGCGGGGGCCGGAGCAATCCCGATCCTTCACTTCCGACTGTTTTCACCACCCATTCCATAAAGCTCGATTGAGACCCATGCAGGTGGCAGCAATATACTCGAAATAAACCTCAAATTCAGGATGTCGCTACCACGCGAAGGCTTCACGGTCGATTTTGTGGCCCAAACCATCCGAAGAACCATTCTGAATCCTTTTGTCGCCCTCCCGATTGCCACCGGCTTGTACTGGGTTTCGTTCCCTGACTCGGCTCACTCAGACTGGACTTGGACCTTGGAAATCGCTAGGGTGTGCATCTATTGCCTCGCTGCTTTGGGAGTTCTCCTGGAAGCCAACGACTTTCTAAATCGGCAGTATCATAACAACTGGGTCACAGACCCGAATTGGGACTGGGACACCGAGATCGTCGTCATCACTGGAGGAAGCAGTGGCATCGGGGCCCATCTTGCGCAGCAGTTGCATGCTCGAAACCCCAACACCAGGATTCTCATTATCGACTACGTCCCGTTAACCTGGGAGCCGCTCGAGGGTACGTTTATCAAGTACTATCAATGTGACCTTAGCGATAGCTGTCGGATCCGCATTATTTGTGAACAGATACGAAAGGAAGTCGGGCATCCTACTGTTCTGATTAATAACGCCGGCCTTTGTCGGGGCGCTACCGTTTGCGATGGCTCGTACGGCGATGTGGAGGCTACTATACGGATAAATCTTATTGCTCCGTTCCTGCTGGTCAAAGAATTTGGTCCAGCTATGGTACGCCAAAACCACGGCCACATTGTCAATATCAGCTCGATGAGTGCGTTCCTCCCACCTGCCCAGGTGGCTGACTACGCTGCCACCAAAGCCGGGTTGGTAGCCTTCCACGAGGTGAGTATTAACTCCTACCTGCACATTCACCCAAGAACACTTTCTCCAGGATTCTCGGGCTCACGGATTTATATTTCAGGCACTACAGCTAGAGCTGAAGAATGAGCACCTAGCGGACCGCATCAGGCTGTCGCTCGCGATCATAAGCTTCACTCGAACACCCTTGTTCAGAGGCGATCGAAAGCAGTCCGATTTCCTTTTCCCGGTCTTAGAAGTGGATTCAGTGAGCGAGGCAATCGCGGGAACGCTATGGAGTGGATACGGCAAGATAATCTTCATGCCCGGACTAATGCGCTACGTCGCCATCTTGGTAATTTAATTCCTCTCGTCCCTCACGCCCCTGCCACTGAACGGACCAATGGAGCGATGCTAATACCCGGAGACAGAAAGGAGGACCAGAATGGATATGGCGCTTAGCAAGAGACACAACTAAGAACTTGGCTGTAGACTTCAGGGGAAGGCAAAAACTGGACCCTGAAACGGGAGCATTGCTTTACCCTTCAGCAAATGCTGTAAAAACTGAGGCGACGATATGAAGTGGCTACTGTTAATTCAATACAATCATTAAACCCCAACATTATAGATAGCCTCGGTTGGTGATAATATAAGAACGCCTGAAACTTCAGGGTTAAGACGAGGACTTAGATTCCATAACAAGTAGTAGAGAACTTTTACTATGAGATAGCTTATATAACCACTTGATGACCTAGAACATGTGTGTGTATTTTGTATCTGTTTAATATAGCTCCTGCTGTTGGATAGCTTATGTGACCATATGATGACCTTGAACATGTGTCTGTATTGTGTAGCTGTAGTTGCTGTCAGGGGCCGTCAACTTAGGACTACGCCCCGGGCCTAAACGTGGGGCCCTGAGATTACGGCCTTTCCTGTTGAATTGGAGGCATGGAACACCAGTGCTCCAGGATGCCATGTGTGGAATAGGGAGGCCTTACAAGTAGCTGTTTAATATCTCTTGCACGTAGCCCACAGCCGCCGGACCCGCGGTTGTGGCCTGAGGCAGCCGGACCTCTTACGGCTCGGAATAGCCTCGCATAGCTAGCCTACTCAACTCAACCCAATACACATCGCTGACCTCACAACAATCTAAATCTAATACATTGGCAGGTGCAGCGCCATGCTACTGTTATAAGATACTAACACCCGATCTCGCAGTGGTTTCATAAGGCCGTCAGTCGAGGATAGCCAGGCATGTGACAGCTAACTGATATTCAGCAGGATTATAGCTGCGTAACAGACCAGTGTGGGCTCTGTTGCCAGGTAGAGGGGCTGAAGAAGAATCGGTCCCAGTGATCTCAGACATGGGATTTGAACAACACTAGGCAGCTCGAGGGCCAGGTATTTTAAACGAGGGACAAGATGACCAGACAACACTGATCTAGCCTCATTAAGCAAGCAACACTCGGCGTGAGCCATGTTCGTGGTGGGCGTGATGGAGTGGCGGCCGAAATGGGACACGGATATTACATTTGACTTGACATTCAGCCCTACACTGCGTCTAACCTGCAGCGGATGTCCGGCTAGTCAGCTTCCTTGACAGCTTCTATATGCTCCGAGAGCATTGACGCAAATGTATTCCTCAGCCACCGGAAGGAGCCCCGGCAGAAATCAACGACCTGGCTGTAACGGGATCATGGTGATTGAAACGAAATTTCCTTGATCTTGCCGACTAGTGTTTGCCATGTTTTGTCGTGTCACTGTCAAGGATTCGGATGCAGGCGACTCATCTTCGAGGGGGCAAGATCCAGAATCTTCAAATATGGACATCATCCACGACTCTGGATCGGGAAAAGTGACAGAAGTTAGAACGTCGAAATGGGTGCCGATTTGTAGGTCAAGATCTACTGGGTGTTCTTGCTGACTGTTGTTTGTGAACAACTGTGGTGGCTCTGAACCTGGTTCACCATCACGCCGTCCACTCCCTGCCAGCCCTTCAGGTTGTGTTGCCAGAACGGCTAGGTGGTCCAGGTGAGTATCCAACAGCTGCATCGCATTTACGTCGCCGATAACGCCAAATGTTGTCTCCGCGCTGTGGATTCTCGTGATATCTGGCGACCCCGAGGTATGGTGCATGTCCTCTCCTTGGGGCAAACTTGATTCTTCTGCAGGCTGCCCTGCGAACGAGTCACAGAGGATTCCGCCAGCCGTGAGAGTTTGTTTGGGGCTTCCTGCTGCTCGGTTGCCATGGCCAATGCACACTTCTCCCTCGAGCCCTCCTCGCATTGGGCCGCCGAGTGCTTCTCCTGGTACTGAGGCGGGTTCAGCGCTGGTGTCCATCAGGCTTCCCCAGCGATCCGCCTGTTCTTCCTCTGACTCCTCCGTCCCCTCAACTTCGAGGATTTTGCCAACTTCAGACCCGATGGCATTTAAGCAGACTGAAAGTTTCAGAACCTTGGACCGGAGCTTCAGCATCTCCTTTCTCAACTTGGCGGCTTCGCGAGCTAGGGCCTTATTACGGTCGCTTTCCGACTCCGTGTTCAACTTGGAGCGTTCCTCCAGCTCCTTGATGTACATGGACTTGCGTTCACGAAAGTTCCTCTGAGTCAAGCGATTGCGTAGCCGTCTATCTGGGGCAAATTGCGCACATTAGCCAATGTCTCCAACTATTTTGGAGAGAAATCACCTCACTGAATAGAGATTGGCAACATTACCTTCTTGTGGCCTGGTTTGGTCCATCGCAATCCTCAAGCTCTTGGTCGCCAGAGGCCCGAGGCACTCTTTTCCGAGCTCGAGCCATGTTCAACTGCCGGCGTTATCATGCGTAGAGAGGTGATTGAAGTTATCGCTCAATCAATACGCTAAGTGGAGTCATTATTTGTTTTTGCCAAATCACACTTGACAATTGGATAGGCGGACGAGCCGATGGCTGCAGCCGTGCATTCCGAGGTTGACCACGGCCCTGTCCATAATCAAATCGATTACCCCATACCTGGAGTGCTCCACTTCCCCGCGTTTTCGGGATCACTCCGTATTGCCGAGGCGGTAGTTGTAGACCTATGTCTTGTATTTTCGATGTGGCTCTCTGCTCTTTGCTTGTGTAGTAGAGCTTCGGGCTCTATTGCGGAAAGTACCCGATAACGGGAGCCATTTGTATATCCGCTTCCGAGTCAGTTGCAGGCTAGTTCCGAATGGCATAGCGGGGAAGCCGAGCGAGCGGGCAACCGATGCGGGGAGGTATTGGACGGGGGGAATCGGATGAAATTGGGCAGCATGGTCTAAGAGAGAGAAGACTTATATAAGTCGCATAACTAAGATGGAAGCTTTAAAACTTATTCACTTAGAGTCAGTTTTACCTGGAATTTCAAGTACTTCAAGATGGCCGCCGCAATCCCGACCTCGATTAACTTCAATCAGTTCTTTAACATCATTGACGGCAAGACTTCCAACACCAGGCAGACCCGTCATGGCATCAACCCTTCAACTCTTGCTCCGCTTGCGGCTGTTCCGATCAGTGAACTAGCTGATGTTGACCTTGCCGTCATTGTTGCTAATAAAGTGGCGCCATCATGGGGTCGGGTTCCATTAAGAGAGCGGCAGCAAGCAGTAACCCGTTACGCCGATGCAATTGAAGCCAGGACTGAAGATTTTGTTACAATGCTCGTCAGGGAACAAGGAAAGCCGGTACGTTTACATGAAGATAGTGGACTGACTGCGACTAAGGAGCGTCTAGCTTTCTGCTGCACGCTTCGAGGTGCAAGAGGCTATCAAGTTTCTCAGAGGCATCGCAAAGATTCCCTTCCCCGAAGAAGAAGTAATCGAGGATATCGAAGAACGCCGCGTGGTCCTTCGATATGTCCCTATAGGTCCGTCAAAGACACTCCATCCTCTGAGGAGCAAAGCGCTGACGATAACTGGGTGTAGGGGCTTCGGTCGCCATTGTCCCGTGGAACTGTAGGTCGTATTCACCAAACTCATGCTCAGATACTAATGGCAACTAGTCCCCATTCTGCTTTGTACGTGCTCGTCTTCCGTTTTGGGAAGCGTGCGACTTACCTTTCTCTCACAGACTCATTCAAGGCCGCTACGGCTTTGATCGCAGGATGTCCCTTGATAGTCAAGCCTTCGTAAGGACTCCTGCAGAGATCCATCAGCCTTTAACACAATAGTTAACTATATGCCAGCCCGTTCACTCCATATTCAACCCTCAAGTTGGTTGAACTTGCCCAGGACTTCTTTTCTCCTGGTGTTCTTCAAGCCTTGAGTGGTGACGACTCTCTTGGTCCTTTGCTCACTTCCCACCCAGGCATAAAGAAGGTTAGCTTTACTGGGTCAACTGCAACTGGCCGTAAGGTTATGGAGACCTGTGCAAAAACATTGAAGCGAGTGACACTAGAGCTGTGAGTAATGTGATCATTATACTCAGCCTGAGATATATTAACTTTGATATTAGAGGAGGAAATGATGGTGCGATTATCTGCAGGGATGTTGACATCGAGTCAACAGCACAGAAGGTGACATATACTCGATAATATCTATTGTAGGTGCTAATGACTATCTCAGGTGGCAACTTTTGCTCTTTTTAACTCGGGACAGGTGGGTGAGCCTTCAGCAATGATGGTAATTAAGATCTGATGTGGACCAGGTTTGCATTGCTATCAAACGTATCTACATTGAATCGACAATTTATCGCCCCTTTGTTGAAGCTATGGCCAAATTCGCAGAGTCTCTAGTCGTAGGGGACGGTTTCGACGACAAGACATTTCTCGGCCCTGTCCAGAATGCACCACAATACGAGCGTGTACAGGAGATTATTCGGTCAGTTCGAGACGAGAATCTAAAACTAGCCCTGGGAAAGGCAGAGACGACCTCACCCGACAGAGGCTACTTTATCAACCCAATTATCGTGGATAACCCCCCTGAAGACTCCAAGATTGTCATGGAGGAGCCGTTTGGTAGGCAGCTCGAATGAGAGAGAAAATAATAATACTAAGATATCACAGGACCTATCTTCCCAGTTATGCAATGGGACTCGGAAGAAGATGTCATCCAACGAGTGAACAATGGCGAAATGGGACTGGGTGCGTCCATTTGGACACGGGATGCCGCACAGGCCGATCGGATCTCAACGCAGCTCGAAGCTGGCAATATTTGGATTAACTCTCACCAGCAGCTTCAACCAAATGCTCCGTTTGGTGGCCATAAGAGCAGTGGCATTGGGTCTGAGTTGGGACTCGATGGGATCAAGTCGTATTGCAACAGCCAAACGATCTACAAGTATAAGTAAAAGGAAGGATTTGTACGGGCTAGCTTGTAGCTAGTGCAAAAGGCCTTGTGTTATTTCCTATGATTGTTGCGATGGCTCAGCCCTTGGCCAATTCAGGCTCTCGTGTGTCGACAGACACCGCTAGAAAGCCATGTTCTAGCACATGCAGCTTGGCGCCATTGCCCCACAGCGAGTACATGTCGGCGCGGTCGTGGTACATACGGTCCCGGACGTGAGGGAGCCGTTGCTGGCGTCAGGGGGTGCGTGAGGAGGCGCGGCGCACCGGTATGGCACCCCGTCACCTCGCGTCAGTCTTAGAAGAGCAGCGCGGGCGCGAGCCGCCACGCGTTCCTGCATGAAGTCGCGGAAGGGTGCTATGTCGGAACTAGCGCCGGCGCAGAGGAGCAACGTCTTCTCGGCGTCGCTGGGGAAATGGAATGCATCGTGGGAGGGGCGCACGGCCCCGTGAAGGTAGCTTGTGGTGACGACGATGAGGCGGCCGTGACTTAACAGGGAGGGCTTATCTAGGAAGGGGCACGAGATGGAGTTGTGCGTTGTAAGGGGTGGGCTGGCCTCCGAAGACTTACTACGGGCGGTCATGAATGGGAGGCAGCATGCCGGAGGGTGATTGACGGGAGCATTTCCAGAAGCTCCTTGCTAGAATATTAGGACCGCGGCCCTCTTTTTAGTAATCTCGACGTCATAATTACCCCCAGCTAACTTCTCCAGCTTCCTGATTATCACGAGGCCATAGGGGCTCTAGTATTACACGCACCCGGAGGAGGGACCAGAGGCTCAACAGTTAAAAAAAAAAAAACTAACAATAGATCAACAGCGCAGACCAAATACCTAGCCCACAGATTTAACAGTAACTCAAAAAGAACTAAAGTTTCTACTCCAAGGCAAGCTTTCACAATACCTTAATAAGCTGGGACAGTGGCATCCTGGAAAAGGTAAAATAGCCAAGGGAATAAATGCTCCGTAGGTGCTCTCGCATTCTGTCGCATTCCAATCAGCCGTCCACATCACACCACACATCACACAACCTATCAGACCAATAGCTGCCCCTTTCCACACAACCATGCGAGACAACAGGCCCTTGCCAGGCGGCATATATGAAAGCATTCCATATACTTTATATGACTTCATTCAAATACATCCTAATAGCATACCTCAGCTCCAAGAAGCAGCTAAGAAATGCAATTTGAAGTGTGACGGTCGGGCTTACGCTAGAGGGGGTCTAGGGTAGGTCCAAGACGTTGTTGAAGTAGGGCTTGGTCAAGCTAGCCCCACAGCTAGGGCAAGAAGGGCAGCAGGGAATATACGCACTGTATTTAATAGGGGATGCCCTCTAGCCCTCTGTAAATAAAACACCGATCCTAAGAGAGAGACTATGACAGACGTGTGACAATTAAGTGGATCAGGACGTTGTAGTATGTAGTCTAGTAGGCAATTGCGACTTAGGCTTTCAACACCACAACATGAATTTCTAGTCTTCTGTAGATTTATTGAATATATATTTATATCGCTAATATGTAAATGCATTTATTTCGGCCATTATGTCCATGTTGCTGTTGCAGGTCGTGGTCAAAGTAGAATCCTCGACGGCCATCATCAGTGGAGCAACTGTAAGTGTTACACTTTCCTAACCAGGTTAGCGCATTTCATGTCCCCAATCTCAGTTCAGTTACTTCAGGGGAAGTCATCGGAAGTCACCAACCACAGAAGCAACAATAAATGTCCGATTTGTAGATAATTAAGAACAGGACCCCACTGTCCTACATCGGCGTCGCTTGCAAGTGAGACGTACGCAAAACGTTTAATGATGGCCGTATGCGAGATCATTAGGAAAACAAACCATTTCGGAAGCTTCATCAGTGGATATGTGCCGCCTTGCAGCAGATTCCAGCGGAGCGTAGGCTATCACAGGTATTCGCACGTCAACTTCGATATTACCTTTTTATATATAATTAGGTGTTACCATACCCTTCGCCAGGAGGGCTAGCGCCGAGGACTAAAAATGGCAAGCGCCGGTGGTTTTCGATAGATATCCAGGGTGAAATCGGACTCACGCTAGAGAACGCTTCCTCGAAAAGCTGGTGCTGGGCGAGAACCCGCTGGCGGCCGGGATACCCTGCACCCGTCCCTCAATACCTCGATTGGAGCCAGGATCAATGGCAGTCTTGGATTGATCGCCATATCGACCAAGCGTTGCTATACGAGGCATGGGAAGTCCGCCGCGACCATGGAAGGGGCTATATAACAGACTGCGAATCCAGAGCCGGCCCAGAGGTAACTCTGGAAGAAATCGACGATATCCTCGATCAGGTTGCAGCCTTATCACCCTTCTCGCCCGCTAGCCTATAGGAAAGAGTTATAATAAAGCCTGGCTGATTAAGCCGTGCAGAGAACTTACTTTAGCAAATATTCCGAGTCCTGCAGAGCTCCGAGGCCAAATAGATAGTTTGCATTATACTAAAGAATTACAGCCCAGCCTGCATTCTAGAGACGTTAGTGATAAGCAGATTCTATTTTCTCCTGCCCGACCTCCTTTACTTTCAAAATTCATTCCCAGCTGCTATAGGTCTCCTAAACAGCCCGAATATCCGGCATATACCCATCCAGCCCGCTGTAAATATTTATAATAAGCTGAAGGCAGTTGCCAGTAGGGAGCTAGAGCTGCAGGTTAGGATAATAACTGTACGTACGATATATATAAAAGTAAGGAGTATCAGATATTGCTGCCAATTAGCTGGGCCGAGATAGATAAGTATAGAGAGAAAGTATAATAGAGAATATTATTAAATCTATATCGACCGGAATAAATCTAAAGCTGCTATTAAAGATTTTCTTTAAGAGTGAGAGAGATTTAACTAGTAACTATATAGAAATTTATCGGATACTGCAGAAGATAAGGTGTATCTTATTAGATTGGACTATATATCTAGTATCAGACCTAGTGGGTTATATAATTAATTGCCTATAGTGGGGCTGCAAAAGTTATAATACACCCCAAGTTAAACATATATTACAGTACCTTTACTAAATAAAGGCTATATCTTTATTAAATTCTAGCAAAATTAAATAGAGATTAATAAAAAGATTATATATATCAATCTATAGCCTATTAAATAGAGTATTAAATAGCCTCTTTAATATTTTATATACTAGATATATATATAAATTACTGCTTCTATTCTATACTTTATTAAAAAAATTAAATTCTATAATACCTTTAATTTAATTTCTTTTTACAGCTTAATTATAGCTTTAATTAATTACTACTTAGATTTCTTATTTTTAGATATTATTAAAAATTTAAGATATTACTTATAGATTCTTATTTTAAGAATAGCCTATAGATTTTTAATAGAATTAAGATTAAAACTATAGAGCAGTTAGTCTATTATCTTAATCCTTTTATTTTTATATTATTCCAGCAGCTACCCTATTATTAATTAAAACTAAAAAAATAATAAATTATTATACTAAAAGTAGCTATTTCTAATAATAATATAAAGAAGGTATTACTATAGGTATTTAAGTAGAATTTATACTATAATACTACTATATTCAGATTTAGAATTACTATAAAAAGAAACTATTAAAATATACCTAAAATAGTTAAAAATACTAAAAAATATCTATAAATATCTTATTAAAGTAATATAGGCCTAAATATTCTATCTAAATAATCTCTTATATTAGAAACAGTTAGAGAGGGTATAATTATATTAGGAAAATATACTAACTTATAGAAGTACTAACTATATCTCTAGCTTATACCCCAGATAATAATAATTTTATTTAAAAAGATTTAAAACTTCTAAAAATTACTAGATATATATATATATCGCCTAGTAAAATATAGATATTTTCTAGCTATAGCCTTACTGATAAAAGGCTAAAAAAGTAACTTAAAATATATAATTCCCTTACTTCTAAAGAATATCAGAATTATCTTCCTTAAGCAGTCTAAATCGGCCTTATTAATTAATTTATTAACTTAAATATAAAAGTTATTCTCTATAACCCTTAAGATCCTGTTTTTTTTCCTGAGTTTCTAGCTTATATAGCCAGTTGGACTTAGATTAGTCTTAACCACTCTTTTAGTCGGGATACCGCCAAACGATACTATAAATCGCATACCAACTTAGCCCCTCCTCAATACAATTACAGCAGCAGACACACCCAAATTGTACCTCTAAATAATCCTTATTCTTATATAAGGTGAATAATATATTTGCAACACCATTCTGACCTAAATTAGCTGCATAATACGTCGTTAAAGTAGAGGGTCGATTATAGTATAGATAGAGGGAAAGCAGGGTACAAGAAAATATATTGTAACTTTTGGCCACCCACTGTAGCACTTTGCCACAAGGCTTAGGAAGCAGCTTCTAGCTGATTCTACACAGCACAGAACAGGTATATAAAGCTTGCTCTGATACCTCAGAATAAGAAGAGAGGAGGAGAAGATACACATATAATATAATATATACGATTAATATCAGAGTGCCACGCTAGCTTTCTGACACATCTCGTGCCTCTTTTGCCTCTCTCCCCTCGACCCCCCCGACTCTGCCCCGTCTTATCCCGGTTGCCCGCTAAACTCAACTAGGGAGGTCCTCGAATCTCGCATTGTGCACCGTCGCTGTAGCGGCTCTATCCCACTGGCTTGATCGCATTTGCGTCTTTTCTAGAAGGGAAAAAACTACCCGCAAACCCGCTGCTAGTCTCTGTTAATGCCGGCCTCACCTCCGTAGCCTGGGCTGTCGACCTATTACCCTACTTTTATTGTATTATCACGTCGTCTTGTCCACGAAGACCAACCACCAAACGATCCTGCAGTAGCATCTGCGGCCCGCTGTCGGCTTCTGGCTTGAGCCTTGCTCGTCTTCCCGAAACCAGCCGACGTCCTCTTCTTCATTCAGCCTAGTGTCTCCCCCCCCAATGTTCTGCATCTTCCATACCGTCTTCTATACATGAACTGCATGTAATTAAGAGGTTCAATGCCACTTTCGCACAGACACCAACTTAATACGCCCTGTACTTGTAAAGACCGCGCCCTTTGCTCACGCCTTCTGCTTTCGCTCACGGCACGACTCTCGCCCGACGCTTCAAACTCTCCAGCCGGTGTCTCCGAATGGCAGGTCGCTCGGAACCGGCACGCACACGAAGCAAGAGAAAACTGAAACAAAAGAAGCGGGTTTCAGGGATAAAAATCACAACATATTTGCAAACCCTCCTATTCCATCGCATATGGTAAATAATAGTATTCAATCCATCGAGCCAATCGCCCCGCCTGTCATTGGTTGCGCAACCACCCTCGTCGTCGCTATCATGCTCGCGGGCCGTCTGCTGGGGCCCAGTGCCTGTGGAGAGCCTGGAGATGTTCCAGTTCCACAGCCAGAGATGCTCTCGTTCGTCCGCAAGTGCCCACGGCCAGTCCACAGCCAGATATCGATCTCTAATACGATCTCAATTTCTAATAGCATTATAAGTCAAAAATTATTGCCCCGGAGTGAATCCTTTCATCCTGTTTGCCTGCTTCACCCAAGAGGGTGGCCATCGCTTCATTCGGCCCGCATCTCTGACTAGGGACCATCCCTGGGTTACCCACAAGAGACTCCGCAACTGACCACCCCTGAGCTGCTATTTTAGTCATATAAACTCCCACTTGCCTCCCATTTGCCTCCCAGAAGGCCCCAACCCCCCTGCGCCGTTGGGCTTCACGTCTGAGCTTACTGAGGACCGAAATTGACTCAAGGGGGGGGGTTGGGGGGGATTACCGTTGATCTCGTCCGAGCCGTTTTGCGATGCGTCGTGTGTGTTCTGCATGCGGTTCCCCGCCCCGGGGTCGCCCACTGACCACCAAACGAGGCTTCCTTGTCTTGCTAATGGTTATTGTTAATGCGCCTCCCGCGGGTTGTTGATAATTTACTCTCGATGCCGCACACATCCCGTCTTGGCGTTTTCTACTAAGATGGTGAAACCCTTAGTTAAACGGCATCTCGTGATCACGCCCCTCGCCCCAAGGTCCAGACTTTCGGCCTCCGAACTTGCAGCCTCGAGGATGGTGGTGAACGCGGCCACTCCGCGTCTGGGGAGAATCCATGCTCATCTCATAGCAAGTCTAGAGTTGCTATGTGTCAAGATATCCTAACCCTCAAATAAGCACCTCCCCAGATTCAACTAAGATCCACCCAGAAACTATGACTAAACGTGAATAAATATGACTAACAGGAACTCTGACGGCAATTTCTCGTAACCTTCCAACCAGAGCGAGAGGCCAACGACGGTGATCTTTCGGTTCTAATGAGCGAGTTCATTTCAGGAGTTCCTCCTCTTCTGGATCGATTCCTCACTATTTTGGCTCTGCGTATGGAGAAATCCCAAGCCACGCTCTAGTACGCTCTCTTTGAGCGATTCATAGGCTTCATCTAATTCCAGACTGGCCTGGTCCAACGTCTGAGATCTCTCAACCTACAGGGTAGGGGTATCACTCCATTCCCGAACGTCGAATTTCGTTGCAGAGTTATGGTGAAACCTGAGGGTTGGAATGGAGATTACGCTAAATGATTGATCGATAGTTTATTTTGGAGCTAAGAACTAATTGAATGAGGCCATTTCCATAAAATGTGAAAACGTGTGCAGAAATGCCGAGCATTCGAGCAGATATTTAAGAACTTCATGAACGGAGTAGCCTCTTGGACCAAATTAGATTTTTCAACTGCCTAGCACTTGTCAGTATTCTCTAAAAACAACTTCCTACCATTAATTTGAATCTCAGTTAAGTGCAGCGTATTTATGTCGACTGATAAAACGACATTTTTAATCACAAATGCAGTCCGCTTCGGGCACTCTCTTCCAACTTTGGTGGAATGCTAACACACTCGTCGAGACCTAGCTATCAGCCGTATGCTTTTATTTACCCGTTCTATGTAGTTATTTATATTGTCGTAGGACTTAGAGATGACTTCCCAGGTCTTGGCACTTCACGCGATTGGCGGGGCCTTTACCCAGTCCCAAGATGGGCACCGAAGCGGAAGCGGAAGCGGAAGCGGAAGCATATGCAGAGGCGAAAGCAGATGCAAAGCGGAAGCGGAATCAGAAGCGGAAGCCGAGGCAGATGTATGTTTTATTGTTAATTTGATGGCCTGGGGTAAATGCGGGGTAATTGTAGAATATCCCGAGGAAGACGCCTTTAGAAGTTAAGTAGATATTGTTTGATTATCTGCGGTATGCTCTAATAAACTGGTTAGTCTGTTGAGGCTGAGGCTTACACTTAACTTAAGTACTTATGAAAGTTCTAAGAATTTTTAGGATGAGTAATTTCCTACTTAATTTTATATTCTAAATTCTATTTTGGTAATAGCTGAATTCCGCACTATAGCCCTTAAACTGAGGGGTATTAGCTGCCTCTTCCGACTGTAACTTACCTCCTAAGTTAAATAAATATATATAATATAATAGGAAAGTATATTAAATAATTTACTTTAATAAGAGGAAATTTAAGCTTAATTAGCTGATAATAGGCTTATAATACTCTATAAGAAGTACTAGATATAGATCTACTTATATTTCTTACTTACTAATTATTTTAAGTAACTTATAACTTCTAGTTAAAAGTAATCTTATTAAGTTTTTTATAATAGCTACCTTTACTTAGTTAGCAGATAATTCTTATAAGCTTAAGCTTATAACTATTTTACCTTTTAGTATAGATAATATTAGCTAGCTATAGAAAAACCTATAACTACTAAAATTAATACCTTTCTTAAAATAACTAATTTTAAGCTTACCTCTTTCTAAAGAGTGTTATAGTAAATAGATATCCTTATATCTTAATTAAGTAAGTTTTTAGCTATTTAGTAGGTATTTTAGGCTCTAAAGACTGACTAAGAATTATATCTAGCTTAATTTAAATACTGAATATAACTAAATTATCTATATTTATTTTTTATTCTAAAAATTAGACTTTACTGTAGCCCTTATATATACTACTATTTTCTATATTCTTACTTAAATCCCTACTACTGCAGTTATAACTTATAGCAGTAAAAAGATTATTCAGTATAGCTATTAATAATATTATAAAATAGTACTTTAGTTTTTAAATTGGATATTCTATAGTAATTCCACTTAGGAAACTGTTAAATATATCAGTTAGGTAAATATAATTCACTCTAGAATCTGAAAATACTTTTCTGAAGTATTTAGCTTCCTCTAGAAGGTATAAATAGCAATTATTAGATTCTCTTACTTTAAGAGTTTTATCAGAAAGACTATTAGTATACAGAGAGATATTTACCCTAAGGTTTTAATAGCTTTTTCTTCTTAAGGAGAGAGACTTACTAGTTATTTTATTACTAAGCTGAGTAATAATTCTTAGTTAATAGGTATTAATTACCCTTATACTTAGGATAAATTAGAGGCCTTTTAGATATAGTATAATAACTTTCTATTTAATAAGTAGATCTTACTGGAGTATTTAAAGAAAGGCTGTAAAATAGCAGTGGGATTTATAGATTAATTTTATAAACTGTAGTTTCTAAGGTATACTTATTCTATATATATACCAGCCTTATAAGTATATAAGTAGCTAATTAATAGTCTTTCTCCTTAAGACCTCTATAGTTTTTAGAGCAGTAAGTTCTTCTTACTTTTATACTATTAGAATGTTAGTAGAGGTAGGAATTAGGGGATTTAAATCCACTCTTTTTAGGTATTATAAAGCTAATCTTAAAGATTAATTTTAATCTATAAGATACTCTATTACTGAACTCTAATAAGCTAGAATTAAATATATTCCGGGATAATCTTATAAAATCTAACTTAAAAAGAGTTAATAAAGATATTAAAGAATAAAGAGACTTTTAGATTTAAATACTTTATTTTACTTTCTTCTTATTAGTAACTCTTACAGTTAGTATTATTTTTATAATTAGAAGATAAATAGTATACTTTAATAGCTAGCTGCTTAGCTTTTATTATACTATTAAAGTAAGGTCTATTAAATTAATCTATTAATTTAATACTAAAGAAGTTATATTAAAGGGGTCTTACAGTTAAATTTAATATTATTATTACTTTTAAAGGCAGATAGTAAAAAGAAATAAAACCTTCTTATTAATTTAATTAGATAGATTTTTATTTCTTTAGTATTTCTATTTTCTTAGTTATATAGCTATTTTAAAATTACTCTTTATTTCTTTTTTTAACTTAAGTCTTTAAGCTTAATCTGCTATATTTTATACCTTTAGATAGCCCTTTAGATTTTAAAACTTAATAATTATATTAATATTATAACTAATAATTAATTTTATATATAAAGCTATAATAATACTAGTAGGATATAGAGTAAAAATAATTAACTTAGGGGTAAAATACTAATAATTTCTATTTTTCACTTTAAAGGGCTTTAATATATTTAAAAAGTTATTAGATAAGTATATACTATTATATAATATTAAATTTATAGTATCTATTTACTATACTACTTATATTATAGTAATAATATTAATTTTTAATTTTAGTTTTAATTTTTAATATTTCTCTATTAATAGAGAAGGCTTACTATAATAGATAAATAAGATACTATAGCTAACTTTACTATATAAAAGTAAGTATACTTTAGATTATCTATAATTACAGTATATATATATTAAAATATAGATAAGTAAATTATATAAATAGCTAAAAGCTATTAGAGTTTAAATAATATATAATTATACTGTATATATACTATAGAATTACTATAAAATTACTATAAAATTAATTTAAGTATTAATAGAAATATAGAGATATTATAGATTTAATATTAAAGGCCTCTATATTTAAATTAATAAGTAAGTTTAAAATTTAAGTATAATTTTAAATAGAAGTAAATTTATAGTTATTAATAAAGAGTGTGACAATCAGTATACTACACTATACTTATAAGTCTAGAGTAGGCTGATTCTAATTGGTAGTTTATATAATAGGGAATCAGGCGGGTTAAGACTTAAATAAGCATATTACGTCTGATAATAGTAGAGTTAAAGATACTTAATATAATCAAGTTGTGTTAATAGCTGAGGAGCTGCCTATACTAGATATATACTTCTCAGATGACTATATACTATATGTCTATTAGTGGACTGTTACCCTTCCGGCTCAGTCCAGGGTAGGACTGTTGGGACTAATAGTCGGTCCTATCAGTCCATCCTTTATATACATAACGGAACTGGAATTCTGCCAGCTCTAACTGTCTGGCTGGGTCTGGGTTGCAACCTGGGTTGTGATAAAGAGGGATTAATAATTATTTTTATAGAGTATTAATAATTAGTTTAAAATTAAGATATATACTTTTTATTAAGAGTAAATTATATAATTATTACTTTAGGTAAAAACTTAATATAATATATTATAAAGATATAAATATAAAGCAGCTAGAAAGAAGTAAGTATAAATTAAAACAGTAAAAAAAAAGGCTTTTAAAATATACTAATATATACTATAACTTTACACTTTTATTATATCTATATAAACTAATAATACTATATATAATAAAGTATTTTATATTTCTATCTAACTTCTAACTTTTTTAATATTACTTCTATAATATATATCTTATTAATAGTAAGATTATACTCTATTTTTAAGCTATTTCTTATTAACTTATAAAGAATAAAATTAAATATATTAAGCAGTAAGTATCTTTTTTTAGTATTATCTTAAATTATAAGTAGCTTTATAATTTAATTATTCTATTTAATAATAGTATACTATTTAAAATACTAGATAATATTTTTACAGGCAGATTATACTGTATACTTATAGAAGGTTATTTATATATTAAATTTATATTATAGAGAATATATAAATATTTTAAGAAAGAGTATAAATTAAAATAAAAATATAAGAAAGATTAATAATCTATAAGTTAAATTAGAGAAAAATAGGAAAATATACTATATAAAAGTAGAGTTTTCTACTAGTAGTTTTTCTATAAAAGCCTTTAAAGTATATTTTTTAAAATTAATAGAGGCTAAAATATAATAAAGCTATTTATTAAGTAGCTATTTACTAAAGTTAATATAGATATTAATAAAATTATTTAAGTATTTTAAGCTAAAGAAAACTATTTTTAAAAGAAGAAAGTAAAGAATATTAAAAAATAAAAAAATCTAATTATATTTAATTTATAGCTTTATTAACTAAGTATAATAATATATCTAAAGAACTTTATAGATAAAAAGAATTTCCTTTAGAGTTTTATTTTTTTTTAGTATATAATTTAGCTTAATAATTTAAAGCTAGCTATAGCTAAAGATAATTTAAATCTTATTAAAGCTAGAGATAATACTAAACTTTAATAAATTTATATAGCTATTAAATAACTTATTTAAAGTATAATTTATACTATTAAACTGAATATTATATTATAAAATATACTCTTTAAGGTTAATTAAAAAAAGCTTAATAAAAAATATAGCATTTTATTCTACTTTTATTTTAAGCTTAAAATATAAAAGAAATATACTATAGTAGCTTTATAGCTTATAGTCTATATTATTTAAACTATATCTATTAAGAATCTAATAGATTAACTACTATTTAAGTTTAGTAGAAGATAGACTACTATATATAAAATTATAATAAAGTATACTAATAAGCTAATTAATATTTAGGCTGAGTAAGTAGGTAATTAGTAATTTAAATAGATTAAAAAGCTATAGAAACTTTTAGAAGAGGCTATATTAAAGCTCTATATTTTTATTTTTAATTACTTTATTAAGATAATTAAGTATTAAAGTATTTTTATTAGCTTTTTAATAGTATTTTATATTTAAAAGAATAAGATATAGAAGAGCTTTAATATAGTTATATTAAATATATTTAGTCTTATAGCTATATTATGTTTTTTCCTGATAAAGTATATAGTTAATTAAAGAGCTAAATATATTTAGAGAAGGATTTAATAAGATTAAAGCTAAAATAATATAGAAGAAAATAGCCTAAGTTATTTTATTATTATAGCTAAAGGCGATGTATGCCGGTTTATACTACTGGATCTGGCGGGGTTTAACGCCGCTCTAAGCGGCTTTAACTGCTTACCAACACACGCCTCCTCCCCTAGGTATTCGTTTAATATACGCCTCACCTGGCCTTCCGCTATGTGTGGGTTTGTGCTCATAAATTATAGGACCTGTATGAGCTGATTGGGGCTGAGGTTCTCCGCCCTATGCTGGTATAAGTAATTGCTGGTCCTCTGTAGCCTGGATCAATAACTGCAAACCATCACCCTATTGTTCTCACTGCTATTGGTACTTTATCTGCATTACATTCCTCATTCCTATTATCTGCCCCCCTAACGGCTTGATTCTTTTATTTATCCTATTGTCCTCGCACTTTATCTCCTACACCTTACCTCCCTCTTCTATTGCAAACCCCTCTTTTCTTCTATGGCTCCTATAACTACATATCGACCACTCTATTAGGATATCGCTCAAGCTCTTCAAGATGCAGCCAAGAAACGGCATCGTAAGTTCCAGATTTGAAAAGAGGAGTAGAAATAGAATCTGGATGCCTGAGGCTACTGGGAGTTGCGGGATAAATTGAATCAGGCGGTGTTTATTTCTTCTGTTGATGCCGATACTATAAAATCTAATATCTACTATATAAAGAGGAGATTTATGAGGTACTATACCTTAGCTACTTATATAATACCGTCTATATATTTAATACTGGTTTTTTAATAGGTTCTACAGTAAGAATAAATATAGGATATAGAAAATCGCTATTAAGCCCTATAACTGTAATAAAGGCTTTATTATGGCCTTCCTCTATTGGATTTACAAAATATTTCTAAAGCTAAGATATAAACATTCTAAAAAGAAGACTGTTAATTAGTATTGGCGAGACTTCAAGCTGTTATATCGGCGAGTAAATAAAGGTAAGCTTATTAACGGAAACCACTATAAAGAGATTATTAAGGTATATAAAGATGCCGTTTTCCCCGCTTTATGTTTTATATCTAACATTTAAAGTATATTAATAGTAAATTAAAAGTAAAGTTCAATCTTAATAATCTATTAAAACCTAAGTCCGTACTGGGTGTAGACGATCTACTATAGGGTCTTACCTATTACTGGTCCCGCGATAGATCTGTATTTCCGACGGAGGACAATCGGCTTGATTTGCCAACAATCATGCTCTTTCAGGCGTATACTGCCTGCAGGCCAGCTAAGCTTGTCGACGGCACTAAGCGCAGGGGCGCTAAAGATCTATTGCTAGAGGAAGAAGACGAAAAGGTTACATCTGGCCACAAGAACGACAACTGTGACGTAAGGAGCTATCGTCGAATTATTATTAACCAAGAGGACTCAGAAACTGAAGACGATAAGGATGACGCCATGTTTGACGAGAATGACGGTTACGACTCTAATGCAACTGACGACACTGAGATCAGCGAAGAGGATCCTCCTGCTGCTAATAGATCTCCTAACGATACTGAAGGAGTAGCTAAGCGACCGGAAACAACTGAGGGCCCAGAAACTAAGCCGGTACGCTTGCATAAGGTATTATGTTACGAAGATTTAACCCTTTGGATTATTAAGAATCCGACGAAAAGAGGCAGAGATGTCCTTGCTATAGAAGTCAATCTCCGCTACCACAAAGGAGCAGATAGGAAGCCAAAGCCGTAAGATATCAACTGACTCTATATGGGTATTGGATTATGACTGCTAAGCCTTTTCGACAGTACAATCTTCTTGTTCCGCAAGCACCCTCTACTAATCCTCTGCCCTATAAGCTATATTCTGGCACGAGCTCTATAAGATGATGCTATTGAGGTTAATTATTTCGACTCAGCGGAACTGTTCTTCTCTACTGAGTTGGGCAAAGATGCCATTAAGGTCTATTAGAAACTATATAAACTTAAGACTTCCATCTTCCGAAAGTCGGTAAGGTTACCTTCCGGAGGGTGGGAAAAATTGCAGATAGATCTAATAAAGTATGCAATCTATACGTTTTATTTTGACTGTATCGGTAAGGATCTTGGGTCTGAGGAGAAATGGACTATGTATTACTTATGTTGCGGTAATATAAATGCCATTAGGGTTAGGGTTTGAGTTGGGGTTTATTTATCTATCTTCTAGCTAAGGGTTTGAGTTGGGGTTTATTTATCTATCTTCTAGCTAATTTGCCCTATTGTTTTCTAAAGAAAGAGAGAGAGAGAGAAGAAAAGAGAGAAAAAGAAGAAAAGAAAAAAGAGAAAGAGAGAGAGAGAGAAGGAAAGAGAGAAAAAAGGAGAAAAGGAAAGAGAGAAAGAAAAGGTAAGAAGAAAAGAAAAGAAAAGAAAGAAAGAAATAGAGAGAAAGAAAAGAAGGAAGAGAAAGAAAAAGAGAGAGAGAGAGAAAGAGAGATAAGAAAGAAATAAAGAGAAGAAAGAAAAAGAGGAAGTTTAGTTAGTAGCTATAGAGCTAGTAGGCTGAGAAGGAATAGGGGAGAGGTTGCTAATAAAAGCAGCTTTTCTCTGTCTAAATTCGCTGGTCTCTAGCTTTCTAGCTGGTCTAGCTGCAATAGAAGCTGCCGACTGAGCTCTAGTCTTACTAAGGATTAAACCTATAGTAGTGTCTAAGTGGGCAGAGCCTGTAGGGCTTAGTAGGCCTTGTAGGGCTTTATAAGCTTTAGCAGAGTCTTTTTCTAGCAGGCCGCCAGCTGAGAAGATTAGGGGTTGGAAATAGGGGTTGGGGTTAGGGTTAGGGTTAGGGTTAGGGTTAGGGTTAGGGTTAGGGTTAGGGTTAGGGTTAGGGTTAGGGTTAGGGTTAGGGTTAGGGTTAGGGTTAGGGTTAGGGTTAGGGTTAGGGTTAGGCT
>JAHEWK010000070.1:0-15249 GCA_020740775.1 Ilyonectria destructans
AAATATTATAAAGATATAATTTTAAATATTATAGAGGTTAGCTACTCTATACTTTATCTATAGAGATAGAATATAAAGAAGACTAAATAACTAAAATAATAACCTCTTACTTATTATAGATAAGAAATCTACTTAAAAATATCTAATCTAATTATACTATATAAAAGAAGGTTATAAAAAATATAATATAACTTTAATCTTATTAAAGAGAAGATACTAATAGAAGACTATATAAATAGATATCTATAAAGCTATTTACTGCTACTTAATATACTAAAGCTATATACTTTAGTAGATAAGGAAAATAGCTATTTTAATATTATCTATATTCTCTATAATTAAGGTATACTTTAATATTTAATTTCTCCTACTTAATTAAGATAAAAAGTATCTATTAAAAAGAAGATATAATCTAATTAAGTAGATTAAAGTAATTTCTTTTATAAAGTTAAATATAGATATAATAAAATTATTTATTTAGATAATTATATATTAATTTAAAGTTATTATTATTACTATTACTAATAATAGAGTAGAAATAATAAAGAATTTTAAGGTAATTCTAGAAGATATTAAAATTAGAGTAATATCTATATTAATTTATAATCCTTAGGCTAATAGTATTATTAAAGTAGAATATATTACTATTATTACTATATTAAAGAAAAAAATTACTAAAGAATTTATAAAGTAAGTTACTACTCTACTTAAAATCCTACTAGTAGATAGAGCTATAATCTAAACTTTATATAGCAGATTAATATTCTTTTTATTATATAGATAGAAATTAGTTTTTTTATTAGAAGTTAATATCTCTATATAGAGAATTATTAACTAAAATAAGATAAAAATATCTAATTAACTATTTAAAAAAAGAATTAGAATTCTAAAAAGATAATAAGATAATATAAAAATAGTAAGAATATAGATTATAGAGTATTATAAGAAACTTACAGACTATACTAATAATAGTTATATAAAGAACCTTAAGAAAGAGTACTTAAAAAAGAGTAATTTAATATTTAGATATAATATCAGAAGAAAGAGCAATATAAGTAAAATTACTAAAATATATTCTCAGTAGAATAGGCTATTCTATATTTATAAGAGAGATTAGCTGGAAGTTAGTTATCTTATTAATACCTTAAATAGAATTACTATTATAGATTCTATATATAATAACCAGCTAAAGAAGTTTATTAAGAATAATTAAGAATAATAGACCTTAGTAATAGATATATCTAATAAGTACTTTAAAGAAAATAATACTAATAAGAAAGAAGAAAAAGTAGATAATTAAGTAGATAAAAAGAATATTAAAAAGAATAAAATAAAATTCTCTTTAAATTTAAAGCTAAAATAATACTTTAAGGTATATATTCTATAGATACTGAAATTCAATCTATCTCAGTATACTATATACTAATTGCTAGTAATAGTAAAAAATAGCTTTATATTAGTTACTATTAGAGAAGGTAGTAAAAAGAGTTATAAGAATCCAGATTAAAGCTAAAAATAGTTATAGTAAGAATAATATTAGAAGCTTAAAAGAAGAATAAAGAATTTACTACTAAGGGTATAAAAAAAGTATAAGTAATTAATTAGTCTAACTACCTAAAAAAAGAAGCTAAAAATATACTAATAAGAGTAAAAATAATAAAAAAAGTATAAATAATACTAATAGAGATTACAGTTAAAAGTTAAGAGTCAAAGAGCTATATTATTAATCTACTTTAGCTTTTTATTCTATCTTAAAAATAGCCTATTTTAATAAAGAAGTTTTAAGCTTAAAAAGATTAAAAGAGCTAGAAATATAAGAATAGCTAGTTTTATTTATTAAATTTTACTTTTAGTTACTATCTACTAAAGATTTTATAGTAGCAGACCTACTAAAAGAATAATTTAAAGGCCTATTATAAAATCCTTTAGACTAATATTTAAAAAGATAATACTATTTATATAAATTATTACTACTTTAGATATAGTTAGTATACTATTTACTTATAAAGCTAGAAATTAACTAATAAGTATAAAAAGAATATATAAAATACTTATAATTTCTAGAGATATTTAAAATATAGAATTAGATATAGTAAGAGTAAAAGACTGAATTATTATTTCTATAGAAGGTAATTAAAAAAGCCTTAAAATAGATAATATAATTAAAAATACTAAAGATAATATATTTAAGAGAGTAACTAAATTTAGTAGAAATATAAAGTAAATAAAGAGATTAAAAAGCAGCTAGAATAGTCCCCTCCTTTAGTATCTTATTAATATATTTACTCTATAATTAGAATACCCTTTAAGATTTATAAATATCCTTTAGGGAGATACCCTAAAAGATAAGCTTAATATATAGTAAAAAGCTCAGGCAGTTTAAAATCTTATAAGAGTAAACTCAGACTTTAAGATATTACTTAAACTACAAAAAGGTATTTAATTAAATTAAATTACTAGCAGAAAGAAATTTACTTACTAAAGAATATCTATTAATTACTTAAAACTTAGAGGTAATAAAGATATTAATATAATTACCCTACTTTAAGAAAGTCTACTAAAAAATTTATAGAAATTAATTTAATATTTAGCTAAAGTCTAAATATTAAGAAGATAGATATATTTCTTAATAATAAATATCTTAAGCTCTTAAAATAAAATTATAAAAAAAATACTAAAAAGTAAAAAATAAGATATAAAAAGAAAAAAAAAGGAAAATTTAAGAATCTATAAGATACTCTTTTTAGGCTTATAATTTTAAAAGCTAATAATTTACTTATAACTATACTGCTAAAGGCCTTAGAGTATAGAGTCCTAAGATATAGATTAGAATAAATAAATAAAAAGTAAACTTTTAAGTTAATAGCTTAATAGAAAACTTAATATTATATACTTAGTAAATCTCTTTCTATTACTTTTATATAAGCTCTTTATTACTATTAAACTATTACCTTCTAACTAAATATTAGTATAATTTAATTATTAATACTCTATATTTTCTTTTTATAAACCTACTAAATAAGCCTTTATTACTTACTATTTTTAACTCTCTAAAGAATAGTATTATTAAAAGCCTTATATTACTTATTTCTACTATTTAATATTAAAATTAAATTACTAATTACTTAATTAACTTACTTTAAAAGACTTAATATTAACTAATAAAGATTATAGATATTAAAGTTCTATTTAGCTTAAAAACTACCTAAAAAGAAGAATATTATACCCTCTTTAGATATATCTATTAATCTAACTGACTCTCTTAAGATATTAAGCTAGATTTAATTTAAGTAGCTATAACTACTCTATAAGATAGCTAATAAACTTACTAGCTTTAAGAAATATAAATTCCTTATAAGTAATAAGAATAAATATTTTATCTTTAAAATTACCTAAAAGAAAGAGAATTAATAATTCTATTATTAAGTTAAGTATTTTTATAAGAATACCGGCGGATTACTGCTAGAACTCTTTAGAATTAACCTATAAGCCCAAGCTCTAAATAGGCCTACTTAAAGCTAGAGATTAATATAAAGTAGAGAGATAAGCCTCTAAAGATAGACTTATTAAGTTAAAGTCTAAATTATATTACTTTATCTACTTTAAGTTCTATTCCTTTTAGAAGACTAATATAAAAATATAGAATAAAGAAGATTATATAAATACCTATTTAGACTGAAGCTTTAGTAAAATCTAACTAACTAATTACTAAATTTAATTTAGATAAGCTATAGTAATTCTTTATAGACTCTATAGAGGCCTTATTAGCTAATAAGAATAAGAATAAGAAATAAGATTCTATTAAGTAATTAATTATAGAAGAGGTAATAATTAGATAAAGATATTAGGCGTAAAGTCTATTAGAAGACTTTAAATTTATTAGAGATAGCTTTTAATTAGAAATACTAAATCTTTAGTAGAATTAGAAAAATTTTTAAAGATATTCTAGAGTTAGCTTATATAATTTAAATTTAATAATAATAATAAAAAACTGTAATTATAGATACTATAGAATCTAATTAAGGTCTCTATAAGATAAATATTATAAGGGTTAGAAGGATACTCTAGCTTAGATATTTTAAGGCTTACTATAGTAATAAGTAGCTTACTTAAAGATACTATATAGTATTATTAAAAGACTATAGGCTCTATATTAAGAATATAAAAAATCTCTAGCTTATAATTATAAGCTTCTATTTAATAAAGTTACTAGTATTAAGGTTAATAATTAAATTTATATAATTAAATTTAGTAATAATCTCTAATTAGGCTTATTAGCAGTATATTAAATTAAATAGATAATAACTAAGTTTATATATATTAAGAAGTTAGAATACCTTAGTATATATATACCCAGAGGGGGGACTAGAAGCTTAATAGTAAAAAGAAAATACTAATAATAGTATTAATAATACAGACTATATACCCAGTCTATTTAAAGATTAATAGTTTACTCAGATAGATTAAGATTTCTAGTCTAACTAGTTATCTTTTCTAATACCTTAATAAGCTATAGAAATAGCTATATCTTAAAAAAGCTAGATCTACTAGAAAAGCTAGATCTTAGAAAAAGCAAAATTATAATAGATATAAAAGCTCTATAAGCCCTCTTATATTCTAATTATCCTTCTATCCTTATATATATCTCAACTAACTACTTAACTAACTACTTAACTAATTACTTAACTAACTGAAGATATCTACTTTCCGCTCTATACTACAGACTGATATAGTTTTTTCTAATTATTAGTATACTTATAGCTTCTTTTTTAATTTCTATTACTTAATTTTAAGTAATTTAACTTTTATTCTAAGGCTGTAAATTATAGCTAAAAAGTTAGAGTTTAAAGATATTATAGAAGTCTAAATTAACTAACCTAATAAGCTTTATTTAGTATAGCTAATAGTCTTTAGCTATTATATAATTTAAAAGCTAGCAGGTTAAAATATAGCTTTATAACTCTGGGTTACTATAGAGCTAGTCTATCTTAAGACTCTAATTTAAAAATACTAAAGGTATATACTTTCTCTAGCAGAAAGAGTATTTATTAATAGCTTATATAGTACTATATAGTCTATATAGCTAATAAATAATATAGTATTAATTAATTTATAGCTAAAGAATTAATAACTATAAAAACCTAAGGGAATTTAGTTATCTCTAATAGCAGCTATAAAGAAATAATAAAGGGATATTATAGAGGAGGTTATATACTTAGTAGTTAGAAGAGGTAAAAAACTGTAATTAGATTTATAATTAATAGATTAAGTCCCTTATTATACTTATATAAGTATATGATATAGAATTTGAAATAGTAATTAGAATAGTAATTTTAATAATACTATTTAATTTATAAATTAAAAGTTATTAAGAATTATTAAGAGTAAACTATAAGATTAAAAATCTATTAAGATTATAAGAAAAAGAATAAAATTATAAAAAAAAAAAGATAAAATATTCTAAAAAGGTAAAGTAAATTAAAGGCTATTATAGTAAAAAGCTACTAAATAGGCCTTATTATACTTAAAAAGAGAAAATATAGAATCTTTAGTTTTAATATAATATTTCTTCTTTAAATTTAAAAAAGTAATAAATATAATTACTAAAAAAGAGGGAGTCTTATTAGAAGAAGGCTTAAGAGAATACTTAATTATAGAAGAAGTTTTAATAGAAGAAAACTTATAATAGTATTTCTTTAGTAAAAGTATAGTAATATTAAGATATCTTATAGCCTTACTTACTAATAATTAAGTAATAATATATTAGGTAGCAGCTAGCTTATTATTCTTAGGGGACTTAATATACTTATTACTAATATTAAAAAGACTAAAAGAAAGAGATATAGTAAACTTAAAGTTACTAATAAGCTTATTGCTATTATTATTACTATTAGATAAACTATCTAAAGATATAGTAATAGCCTTAAAGATAGAAGGCTTTATATTAAATAAAAAATTAATATTAAAAATAGAAATACTAAAAGAAAATAGCTAAATTATATTTAAGATATATTAATAGAAAAATAGATTAAAATAAACTATAGAAATAGCTACTCTATAATTATAAAGTATATAATAAATAGTAGGTATAAAAGTAAATACTTTCTTATATAAAGGGGAATCTTATATAAAAGAAAATCTAATAGACTAAGAGGATATAAAAATAGAATTCTTTAGGTTAAAAATAAAAGAATTATTAAAAGGAATATTATTATTTATATTAGTAAAAAATAAACTAAAAAAAGAATACTACTACTTAAATATATAAATATTATTATTTAAAGTATTATTAAAAATTAAAGTAATATCTACTAAAGTAATCTTCTTATTATTATTAGATTCTATATATTTAGTAAATTTAGAAATCTTTTTAAATTTATTAGTATATTTTTTAAGAGGGCTAAAAATAGAGTAAAAATACTATAAGAGGTTAGTATTATTAAATTAATTTTAAATTAAATTAGAGAATTAATAATATTAAAATTAATATCTAAAGGTATAATATAAATATAAGATATATAATTAGAAGCTTTATACTAAAAAGGCTTAATATCTTTATAGTAAATTACTATAAAAGGAATAAAGTTATAGATATTCTAATTAAAAAAACTATATAATAAGAATAGAAAAAGATATATAAAGATATCTATACTTTTTTTATTATAGTATTAAAATTAGAAACCAAAGGTATACTAAATAACTATTAAAAAGATACTATTAGAATTATAGTAATTAAATTATTAAGAGAGTAAATAGACTAAGTAGCTTAAAAATAAGCTATAAGCTTATCTAGCTTAAAGAGTTATTTAATCTATAAAATAATTAATATAAATTTAATAAAAAAATAATAATAAAGAACTTACTATATAAAGATAATAAATAGTAAGAAGTTTATAGATTAAAGCTAACTTCTAAATTTAAATTAAAATAGTTAAGAAAATTCTATTAGTATAGTTAGTAATAAAATTAGCAGTTAACTGCTATATATTTCTATAGATATATATAGTATAATATATCTACTATTATCTAAGTATATTTAAAGGTATTTTAAAAATTAGTAAAATATCTTACTAATAACTAAATTATATAAGAAAGTTCTAATACTATATTATAGTAGGTATTAGCTTTTTAGATATCTATAGAAAGTTAGCTGGATATCTATTAAAAAGGAAGTAGGTATATATACTATACTATACTTAATCTTATTATACTTATAGTATATATACTATAAAAAAAAAAGATAACTATATATTAAATTAAAATATTAATATTTAGCTTAAAAATAGATAAAATATAGAATTTTATTTTTATATTAACTAATAAAGTAATTAGAGGCTACTTTAAAAAACTCTTAAAATATAGAATAAAAAGTAAATAAAATTAATATAGGAAAAGAATATTAAAAAAAAGAAAGATTTAATACTATAATTAAAATACTAAAAAGAAAGAGGAAATTATAAAAAAGATTAATTATAGAATTACTATAAATAGAAATTATATAAAAGAAGAAAAATAAAAATAAAATAAATATAAAAGATATAGTAGATATATATAAGCTAGCTAAGTATTTATAGCTAGTAGAAAATTAGCTGAATATCTAGTAAACTGATAAATAACTATATATATAGAAGGAATAGCTATATTAATCCCAAAATATCAGACTCTATAGTTATAGAACTATATATATATACAGTCTATATATAAGGCCTAAGGGACTAGGCCTATTAAAGGGGGGGTAATTATAAAAATACTAGTAGATTACTATTAGAACTCTTTAGAATTAGTCTATAAGCTTAAGCTTTAAGTAAGCTTATTTAAAGCTAGAAATTAATATAAAGTAGAGAGATAAGCCTTTAGAGATAGACTTATTAAGTTAAAATTTAAATTATATTACTTTATTTACCTTAAGTTGTATTTCTTTTCTAGTTATAGCCTTTAGCTGCTATTTCTTATAATTTTTACTTTTAGAATATAGCTAATATCTTTAATTACCAGTCTATTTTCTTCTAACTATATATTAAATAATTATATTAGAATAAAGCTAACTCTATATACCTATTACTTAAGTAAGATACTAACTATTATAACTTTTAAAAAACTATTATACTCTAAAACCTCTTTTTAAAAGCTTAGAATAATTATATTAATAGTTAGACCTAAAGTAATTATTATTAGAATATATAGAAGTTCCTCTATAGAATATAAATAAAGTAGTAGGCTGGTAACTATAATATTATTCTATTACTTACTATAGTAATCTATAGTATAAAAGATATAGTAATAGTATCTAAAGACTATCTTACTATTAATAATACTAACTTTTTTTTAAATTTAGCCTATAATTCTATTAGATTAAATATCTTTTTTATAGCTAGAGTAAAATATATTAAATATCAGACTATAATAGAGTATACTAGCTATAAAGATTTTTATACTGCTATATTTAATAAGAAGTTAGTTATTAGAGTTATCTACTATATAAATTATTAAATAGCTTTTATTTTTAATTAAGATAAAGTCTAGCTATTTTATTATAATACTTAGAAAATAGATACTAATAAATACTATAAAGCAGTCTATTTAGCTTTCTAAGAGATACTAGCTAATTATAAGCTACTCTATAACTTTAATATTTACTGCTCTTTTATTACTCTATAATCTAAATATTAAAAGTATAGCTACCTCTTAATATTCCTACTAATAGTTAATATATATAGTATAGTAGGATTAAATTAAAAGTAATTAATTAAATAGTTTACTATAAGTTAAATAAGAATTAATAGAATAATTAAGTCTATTAAAAATAAAAATACCTTAAAATAATATAACTAGATTTTATATCTATTTAAGCTAGTAAATATTAAGAATTATAAGATATAGTTAATAAAGAAAGTAATTAGCCTTTTTAAAGTAATAATTCTAAATAAAGTTAGTATTAAAAATTATATCTATAACTTCTCTATAGATATTATAAAAATTAAAGAATTACTTAATACTATCTATCTATAAATATAAAATATAATATCTCTACTAACCTACTAAATATATATTTAGTATAGTAGTTTTATATTTTTTTAATAGATAGAATATAATAACTCTCTTTTTTATACTAAATATTAAATACTAAATATTATATCTTTCTCTACTAAAATCTATTAATTAACTCTATAAAATATAATATAGCTAGTTACTATATTTATATCTCTTAGTAACTAATTAATTTAATTATATACTAACTATAGTAAGATAGTAGATATATCTAGCTTTAAATATAGAGAGTTAGATACTAAAACTAAATATATTTCTCTAATAGATTTTATTACTAACTCTATAGAATTTCTTACTTCTACTTTTAACTTTAAATTACCTTTTATTTTAATTTTAACTCTACTAAAGGAGATTATACCTAAGAAGGTATTTACTCTAAAATAGAAATTACTTATTCTTAATAAAGATACTTTTAAGTAGAAAACTCTATTAGTAAAAAAAATACTTACTTCTATATAAAGATTACTAATTTTTAGTAAAATACTAGCTAAAGAGATAACTACTATAGAGCCTTTATTCTTAAAGAAGCTACTTTAGGCTATAGATAATAACTATAAAGAGATAATATTAATTAAGTTAGTAGCTATAACTATATAATTACTTTTTAAAATAGCCTGCTAAATTTAAGTAGGCTATTAGATAATATAATAGAAAGATAGCTATAGAAAAGTAGATTTCTTATAGACTTTTTCTATAATACTCTACTAGCTATAGTATTAGTAGAGTTACTTATTCTATTCTTAAGTTTAATATTATTAGATAATTCTTTCTTTAGTAAGATAGTATAATTAATTAATCTAATTATATAGCTACTAGAAATTATTATAAAGAATAAAATAGCTAGTAAGAATAATAGTAAGTTTCAGTAGTAGCTATAGAGTATAGAGGAAATAGATATAGATAAAGAAAAAAAGGTTATACTAATAAAAATAGCTTAACTTATTTTGAATCCCACTCTAGCTATTATAGAGATATTAGAAAGAAGGCTTATAGCTAAAAAAGAAAAAGCTAAATTAAAAGCTGTAAGAATACCAGCAGATTACCACTAGAACCCTTAGAAATTAGCCTATAAGCCTAAGCCCTAAGTAGACCCACTTAAGGCTAGAAATTAAGATATAGCAGAAAGATAAGCCTCTAGAGATAGGCTTATTAAGTTAAACTCTAATTATACTACTTTATCTACTTAAAGTTCTATTTCTTTTTTAATTTTAGCTTTTAGCTGTTATTTCTTATAATTCTTTAACTTCTATTTCTTTTAGAAGATTAATATAGAAATATAAAATAAAGAAGATTATATAAATATCTATCTAAATTATAACTTTAGTAAAATCCAGCTAAGTAATTATTAAATTCAGTCTAAATAAGCTATAGTAATTTTTTAAAGACTCTATAGAGGCCTTATTAGCTAATAAGAATAAAAATAAAAAATAAGACTCTATTAAGTAATTAATTATAGAAAAAGTAATAATTAAATAAGAATAATAGATATAAAATCTATTAGAAGACCTTAAGTTTATTAGAAATAGCTTTCAGTTAAAAATACTAAACCTTTAATAGAACTGGGAAAATTTTTAGAGATATTTTAAAGTTAGTTTATATAATTTAAATTTAATAATAATAATAAAGAATTATAACTATAGATACTATAAAATCTAATTAAGATTTCTATAAGATAAATATTAAAAAAGTTAAAAGAATATTCTAATTTAAATACTTTAAGATTTATTATAGTAATAAGTAGCTTACTTAAAGATACTATATAGTATTACTAAAAAATTATAAATTTTATATTAAAAATATAAAAAACCTCTAGCTTATAACTATAAGTTTTTATTTAATAAGGCTATTAATATTAAGATTAATAATTAGATCTATATAATTAAATTTAGTAATAATCTCTAATTAGATTTATTAGTAATATACTAAATTAAGTAGGTAATAACTAAGTTTATATATATAATATAGATATAATAGTAGAATTATATTAAGAAATTAAACTATTTAAAATCTATATAGAAGGATTTTTTAGTCTTTATTAGAAAATAATATATTAATTTAGCTTTATATAAGTAATAACTTTATAATAAGCTTATAAAATTTAAATAGACTAATAGATAAATACTAATAGAATACTTTACTATATAAAATTCTCTATATACCTCCCTTAATATAGTTAAATAGAAAAAGAATTCTATTTTTATCTATTAATATTACTATAGGCTAAAATAGTAATTAAAAAGTAAAATAGATTAAATAAAAATTAAATTTAAGAGATTTTATAAAGTAGTATATAAAATAGAGTAATTATAGATATACTTTAATAAAAATAGTAAATCTATATAGAATAAGAATTATAAGAAAAATTATTCTAATTAGATTTAAAAGAGCTTTAGGAAGTTTTTAAGCTTTAGCTATAAAGATAAAAATAGATAATTCTAAAGCTATTTTCTATTATAAAGCTACTTAAAAAAGGGAATATTATAAAATATAAATTTTAAATCTATAGATACTATACTATAGAGGTTAAATAGTAAGCTATTAATATAAAAAGCTAAAAGTAAAATTTTAAACTATATCTATTATAAATATAATAAATTAGACTATTTTATAAAAGAATATAAAAAAGAATATCTTTAAACCCTAAGAAATACTAATAGATTTATAGTAAATATCTAGAATATAGATACTTAAATAAAAAAATTTAACTTATTAAAAAATAAATAGATATAAAGAAAAAACTAGCTTTATTTATACTAAAAGGTAAAATAATACTAATTAGTCTAATTATTAAAAATAAAATATTAATACTAAATATCTATAAAATAGAAAAAGTAAGTATAAATATAGATACTTATATATAAGTAGATATTATTAGTATCTATTTAATAAAATAATTAAAATTAAAGCTATAAGATATTTAATAGGCTTTTACCTTAAGAGTATATAATAGGAAAATTATATCTTTAAATTAAATATATTAATTAATATTCTTTTTAATTAATAATATAGACTATTTATATAAAATCTATTAATTTTTTATAAAAATAAATTAAAATAAAAATATTAATAATTTATTTTTATTTTTATATTTAATAGAATAAAAAGATATCTAAATTAATATAGCTAAATATATCTAATAGTATAAAATATTCTTTATTATTATTTTAAAAGATTTTATAAAAAAGATTATAGAAAATAAATAGTAGGTATATATCTACTATATCTTAGGTATATTTTTACTAAATAAATATCCAATAGATATTTTAATAAAAAATTAAAAATAATAATATTAATACTACTAATTAAATTAAAAAAGAAAAAGAAGATATTTAATAAGAATATAGCTAAAATACTATTACTACTAAAAGAAGCTAAATATACTATTAATATTTAAAAAGATAAAAAACTACTATATAAATTAATCTATTTATTAAATAGAAATTAATATAAAATATTAAAATAATATATTAATAAAAATTTAATAAATAGCTATATTATAAAATTTATAAATAAAATAGAATTCTTTATTCTATTTATATCTAAAAAGAATAAATTAATTTAATTATATATAGATTACTAAAAGCTAAATATTATTACTATTAAAAATTAATATCTTTTTTTTCTTATTAAAAATCTACTAAATTAACTCTTTAAGATAAAATAGATTTTAAAAATTAATATTAAAAATACTTACTATTAAATTTAAATTAAATTAAATAACTACTAGAAAACTACCTTCTAAATATAATATAATTACTATAAATATATAATTAGACTATTTAAACTAATTAGTATATCTATAATATTCTAGATATATATCTACTAGATATTAACTAAATTACTAAATACTTACTATATTTTCTATCTTAATAATATTATAGTTTATTTTAATTTAAGAAAATAATATATAAAAAATATAAAAAAAATTATATAAAAATTATATAATTTTTAGCTATATATAAACCTATTAAAATATACTTTCTACTAATAAGAAGTTAAATTCTTAGGGTATATTATTAATTAAAATAATATTAAGATAGATTCTATATAAATTTAGATTATTATTAAATAGAAAATTCTAATATCTTTTTAAAATATATAGATTTTTTTAGAATTTTATAATTTCTATTAGAAATTTATTTTAAAATATATAAAAAGTATTAAATTATTTTTATTAATATTTAAAAGTAATAAAAAAAATAAAAATAGATAATTTTATATAGTTAAAAAAAATTATAATAGCTTTTAAAAAACTTAAATAGAAATTCTATTTAATAGATATTCTATAATATTAGAAATTCTAATTATTAATAAAAGTAGAAATAAATATCTTATTAAAGTAATTTTAAATATATTATTTTAATTTTTTAGTAATTAATAGTAATTTATAGTATACTATTTATAGAAGCTTATTAATATAAAATAATAATAGAATATAAAATAATAAAAGCTACTAGCTATTATAAAAAATTTAAAATACTAAGGGTATTATCTTTAAGGTCTATTAAAGAAGTTTCTATTTTTAATAGACTATATTATACTTAAAGAAGTAATTAGTATATTAATATAAAATCTCTATAGAAAATTTATCTAATAGATATACTATTTAATAGTATTTAATTTTAATATTTAATATTAAATTAATATTTTAAATTTTATAGATAGATTATTAAAAAGATTAAATTATATAGAAGAAGATATCTTTTACTATAATATCCTACTATTATTAATAAGAAAGTTATAATTTATAGATAAGTTTCTACTAAATATATAATAAATAATTAATATTATAAAAAGTAAAATTAAAATAGCTAAAGTTTTTATTTAAATAGTATAAGTAAGTCTTATTAACTCTATATAAAAAAACTTCTTTTTTTTTAATTAATATAATATATTAATAATAGCTAATTAGATATTTAAAAAAATATTAATTTCTATAATTATCTATATTAATATAAAGATTAATATATTTAATAAAAAATAAAAGAAATTTTATAGATATCTAAAAGAAACTTAAATAAAAAAAAACTATTAAAAGCTAAAGTTACTATTTTAAAATAATATATTTTATATCTAATTATAATAAAATTTATATAGAGTAAAATAGTATTTTTTAATTAATTTTTATAAAAATTAAAGATATTAATCTATAGATTATAAATTTAAAATTAAAATTATTAAAATTAAATAGTAAAAATTAAATAGAATATTAAAAGATATAAAGAGTATATTATAAATAGAAATAGAATTCTATTTTTTAAAAATAGATTAGTAATTTTAAAATAAAAAGTACTATAAATAAAGATTCTTTATTAATATTATAATAACTTTAAGTTAAAATATATAAAAGCTATAAAAATAGTTAAATTAATTAGCTATAAATTCTATTAAAAAGAAATTAATAAGAATATTAGATTTTATATTATAAGCTATTAATAGTATTAAAATATATATATATTAAAATACTAATTATATAGATAACTATAATTATTATTACTATATTATACTCTTTTTAAGAAATTAATTTAAATTTTATAATAAACTATCTATAATAATTAAAGTAAATAAAAAATAATATAGTATTATTTTAATTATAATATTATATAACTAAATATATAATATTTATACTAATAATAAAATAATTAATTACTATATATTTAGTATAGATTTTATATAAATAGATTAAATATTAATTTAAAATTCTAAAGAAATTATAAGTAATTATAATAAGCTACTTATAAGTAAATTTTAAAAGATCTAATAAAAGAATAATCTATCTATAGATAACTATTAACTATATATTATCTATAGATAAATAGTTAGATAGAATAAATATATTAAATATAAAAAAATATCTATATATTTTTACTAAAATATTACTAAAATAATAAATAGTATAATTACTAAAAGAAGAATTTATATATAATAATAGCTATTATAGTATTATTAGTATATTCTCTATATAGATACTTTATAGATATTATCTATATATAGTAGAGTATATACTATAATATATAAAAACCTAAATATAAAAAATCTAAAAAAGATTAAAATAATTTAATAAATATAAAGCTAAATATAATAATATTAATAAAACTGCTATAAAATTATAGATAAAATACTATAATATATAATATAAATTATAAATTTATTAAAAGATTAAATTATTAATTTAATCTACTTAAATTTTAAATTTAAAAA
>JAHEWK010000071.1:0-14439 GCA_020740775.1 Ilyonectria destructans
CTCATCGGGAGCGCGATCTTGGCAGCTGCAATCGGTGCCTCATGCTGCGGTAACTCGTCCCAGTTTGGTACCGCGCGTTTCGGTGGTTCTGCATCGTGGCCGCGTTTCTTCGGTGCGCCATTTGTCTGTGGTACCTCCTCGTCCAGCTTTTCCCCTGAAACTCGTGCCCTTCTCCTGGTTCCTCTCTTAGAGATCTTGAGTGGTGGTTCCTCGTTGGGCGCGTCCACGCTGGCTTTCCGCCTCGTGGATTTCCTCGTAGGCTTAGTTTTCGCTGTTTCCGTCGCCGTCGCTGTCGCCACCACCTCCTCTACCACGCTACTGGCTGGTGCTGAATCCTTGGTAACGCGTGCCTTTGCAGCTGGTCGCCCTCGCCCCCGGCCCGACTTCTTCACGGGCTCTGGCTCATCTGCCTTCTCCGTCTTAACCCTCTTCGACTTCCGCACAAACTGAAAGTCGTCATCCTGTTCGTAGAGAGCACAGAGAAAATATCTAATTGATCAAGAACTCAGTAAAATTATAGACAACAAGTCTTTAATGAATTCTATGTCGCCTTTTTATTTTCTATTCAAGAACCTGGGGAAACTCCAGACATTAAGCCTTTAAGCTACTACATCTCTCTCTTCCTTCCATTCTCCATCTCCATCTCTATTCACCGCCGTCACTCTGGCATCGCGCATTTCTCACTTCAACCAAAGCATTTATTCTCATCATGATTGATTGCGCAACTATCCTTCGACCATATAGCTCTTGTTACCCACAGCTACCTGCAAAGCCAATTCCCAACACCACCAAAGACTTCATCACCGTGGTTCCGAGTCCTAAAACGCCCCCAGGCAGGGTAAATCGCGCCTGGCCGAACACCTCTTTGATGTACATCCCATGTGCTTTGCCAAAAACTTACGTACAAGTGAAATTTCGGGTTCGTTTCTCTCATCAAATCTTCACCTTCCGAGAGTCACATCCCCCTAAGGGTCCCGCAGGCAAGTCCCGAAAGGCTCGCCCACTAACCGCGAACCCCAGACACCGATTCCTGTCCGGATGTTACACTCGTCGCGAATTGTTGCACGGGCCGAAAAGTGAAGATTAGAAAGAAAAAAAGGTTTGGCAAGCCGCGAAAAGTTCGAAATCCCGTGGCCCCCTATGTATTGGCGGTTTGAGCCCTCAGATGTCGCCTTTATCAGGGAGACGCCACCACCCCCTCATTGCGGAAAGAAAGGGTCATCCATGGAAGTCATTTTGCCGTCCAAGGAAACCAATTCACCTTGGACATCGGCGGATTGCAACTCGTTCTATGAGAAACGCCGTTGGACACCCTGGCCAGCCATGACCGGTTGATTGGGCATGGGGGCATCCATGCCATAGGGGTTCATCTGGGGGTTGAAGGGTTCGACAACCTGAGACATGAAGGCATTGTGGAGACCTTGCTGTTGCGTAACTGGGCAGTCCTTGTGTGCGAGAAGGAGTGTCTTCAGGTTGACCACTCCTTCTCTCAGCCGGGTGATCTGCGAAGTCAGAGCATCGTTCTCGGTGCTTAACATCTCCACCTTGGTCCGCAGGTTGGCAAGCCACTGCTTTTTTTTTTTGACGGCACTTCATGGCAGAAGCACTATGACATGTCAGTAACCATAGTTCAATACATGTATTAAAATTTCGACTAAGACATACCGGTTTCGCTCAAGGAAGTTCTTGCGTTTCTCCTCATCCGTCGTGTTGGTTTTGGTTCCGTTTTCATCATACTTCATGTTAGACTCGTCGGACATATCCATTTCTTCAGGCATAGTAACAGCCCCGCTATTGGCCTTGGACTTCTTGTTCCAGGGTGCCTTTGCGGGAGCCTCATCGGCCTTTCTTCGACCATTTGTGGCGGGCGGGCTCTTCTTACCCTTGCCTCGTATATTGGGTCGGGTCTGGTCGCTATCGTCCGAGGCGACGCTACCTTCGCTCACACCGCGAGCGGAACTGATCGAGCCACCACTGGCGATTGACATCTGCGGCGAGGTGTTCATATTCTGGGGCACAACAGGGGCTGTATGTGCGTGACTCGTTGCGCCCCAAGTGACAGCAAACTGGTTCGTCGATTGGGCCCCGTTCCTGCCCTGGGTAAGCATGAAAAGGCCGTTAGCGGCGTCGTTGTCGTGAGGGTCAAAGGGACGGGATGCGGGCTTCGTCTCAAACTTGACAACCACAGCACCCTTGGGGATCTCTTGAGGTTAAGACGTTACGCGGAGCCTGTTGGGATTGTCCGGACGGTCGCTGAACACCGTTTGTTTGCTCTCTTGGTAGCCGCGCTCATAACAGTGCGATGGAAATCTATGGTGCTAGGCGTCGCCCCTCCACTGGCAAGCTGGGCAAAGAGGGCTTGGGAGTTGGGACTGGGCGCAGGGAACATAGACCCGCTGCCGGAGTCAAACCCGTCCTCAAGGAAGATTCTTTAGGTGTAGGGAAGCAGTGCAAGGGGTTTGGCGGCTTCGGCATTGGACGCGACCTCTGATTTCACGAGCGGCTCGGCTTTTGCGTCGGTCGGGGCATCTGCGAGAGGGTAGACGTAACGAGAAGCTAGACGTAAGTAGAACGGACGGTGACGACGATATTGACGGAGACAGGCGATGAGGACGGAGGCACAAGGCGGGGACGAAGACGGCAACGGTAGGTGGATGGGGATGACGGGAAGCGATGACGTCATGGCGGAGAAACTAAGACGGGACGATGGGATGGAGGGGGTTGCGGGTTCAGGGGTGGATTTCTTTGACTGATTGGGGACTTCGACTCCCCTCTGGCTGAGACGTCAGAGGTTGGAAAAGACGTCAGAGATGACGTGAGGCAGCGAAGAAGAAGGCGCAAAAAAAGAGACAAGGACCGGGGTGCCGTCGCTGACAAAATGCCACCTCGAGGAGGACGGAGACTCACACTGTGCTGTCGGTGCTGTCGATGGCATCGTCCGATTTCCCCCACCTCAACCCAACTGGCTTGTCGCGACGACGATCACTGCGGCGAGTTGCTCAACTGGGCCGACCCGCCCCGTGTGCGTGTGCTTTGTGTTTGCTACTGCGCATCTTGCATCGACCGGCTAGGCTCGCTCGGACGAGATATCAGTCGTAGTCACAGCAGATTCCCCAATCTTTTGGTGCCGCCGTCTCATCCCTCAAGCGCTTTGGCCTGGTCGGCTTCACGATTCTGTCACTATTTTGACAGGTATTGTACGGGTCTCGGAGCCGAAATACAGTATGTGAAAGCGCCTGCAAGTCCAAGGTTACAATGGAGGGTCCCTCTTGAATGTCTGCCCCATAAATACCGGCCGGGGGGACCAGTCGTTGCTCCCCCGATGATGTAGAGACCTCCCGTTCCTGCGGTGTATCAGGTAGTGGAAAGAGCTCCGGAAAGTCGGACCGGGCTACTATACTCGAGCGGAATACGCCTCCTTTCAGCAAATATTGTAGGATTTGGACGAGTTTCTGGTCAGGGAAGTTGGAGACTGTTAGATTGAGGTGTTTAACAACGTCTTGGATGGCTTTCTGCTTGCGCAGGGCGGTGTTCTAATGTATACTCAAAACCCGGTGTACTGCATATGGCAAGAAGCGATAGGCAGGGAGCTACGTCTGGGGTACATGGTGAGAGGCCGCAAGGCGAAGGAGCGTGGGGTAGCCGTTTCGCCGATGTTTTCCCGACACCGGCTGGTTGGGCGCTGGTTGTTCCGCGGAGTAGCCTTGGGGGGACTTGTAACGGCCCCGTTCCTGGGGATTTTCAATTTTTACAAACGCGCCCCGTTCCCGACGCGATGGCCTGCACCTTATCAACCTCCCCCAAAGTTTCGCCACACGGCAAGTCGATGGGCTCTTTGGTTTCGCGCTACAAACGCCAGCCCATTAATGAAAGCTCCCTGTGGCAGGCAGGACGAGATGGGAGCTAAGTTTCCTGGAGCACTGTGTGACAACGAATCTTCGAATCGGGGCAAGTTTAGGATTTGCACTCAGGGGAGCTCAATGTTGGTCGCGAGCCGGGACAGAGTCGAAGCTCCCAAGGGCGACACAATGGACGGGAGCGATAAAAATGAAGATGAGGTTGACGACGAACTTGAAGAGGAGTTGTGAGGTTCTTGGCTGCTACGAGCTTAACACAATACTAACGAAGCTTAGTTTCATTGTAAAGACGATCAAAAACCACTACGTCGACAGAGATGTTAGCATGTTGCGTCCAGCTGGGCCATGTCTGTAACTGACGTCTTTCTAGGGAGCTCTCAAATTTCTGGTTCAGTGGGAGGGCTATGAGAGCAAGAAAGACTGGACGTGGGAACCAGAGGGCAATCTCAAGTATGTATTAGGCGCCTCTACTTTATCCTGCAGTTTTCTCATTAGCGCATTTTCTTCAGGGTGTCAGGCGAAGAGATTCTCAATGAGTATTTTAATAAGATTGGTGGAAGACATAAGATCGTCAAAGAATCAGACCAAGCGGCTCAGAACAGAAAGCGAAGACGGGCGACAAATAGCACCACTAAGACGACTACTAAGCGATTGCAAGGGAACGAGACGCATTTGGCTGATAAGACTTCACCCGCAACTGTGAAGAATTGGAGCCCTCCTTCAGGGTCATGGGAGGATGAGATTGACACAATTGACGCGTGTGAGGACGGCGGCAATGGGAAGCTGGTCGTTTTTCTTATATGGAAGAACGGCGAGAAGACCAAGCATGACACGCAAACTATCTACAAGAAGGGTCCGCAGAAGGTAGTTCATCCCTCCTTCACCTCATAAGCTCGTCGGTTTCCTTGTTGACACGAAACAGATGCTTCAGTTCTATGAACGACACATTGTCATTGGCTGAGGCCTAGTATAGGGCACGAGCTATGCCGTGCCCGCCCCGACCTAGCTAGGAGAGATTGACCTTCCCTTCTGCTAGCTACTACCGCCCTGCAAGCGAGAGCTCTGCTTTATAACTGTAAGCTACCCTTAGCTTAGCTCCTTCTCCTTTGCTACTCCTTAGTCTTAGATAGACCAATCCACCGCACCCTTTCGTTGAACAAACCCAGGGCCAGCCCTTCACATTGCGGCGCTGTAGACCTATATCGCAATTGCCTCCTGGATTCCACTAACAGGACTTCAGATGGCGCTGACCTGCTTGTCAAATAGGGTGGGACCACTACGCCTAAGAGCACGCAGCTCGGACAGAATCTCAAAGTCCAGAGTTCTATGCTGGAGAGCAAGCAGATCTTCCTGTTGGCAACACCTGGTCTGACGTAGAATATGCCACAGAGAAGTTTATTCAGCAGTTTCTGGTCGGAATCCATAGTTGCGGTGGTCAGAAGTATCGAAAATCTCTAGCAGAGCACATGGATGCCGAGGGATCATATAAACCACCACGAACTTGATCGACTATTCCCTCGTCACATACCTCATATACTTGATAACCGACATTTCGTCACCCCCAAGTTTATAGTAAGACAGCGCGTCTGAGCCCTAGTCAATGGCAAGAGTTATTCTCCGGTTATACAGCCCGGCATTTCGATGGCAAGCCCAAGCACGCTTGTCTCCACGCTGAACGGACCCAACAGGCTCCTCCGGTCACTTCATTTGACATCGACAGCATCTTGGGCTTCGTGGATTCTCCAGCAGCGGCGGTTCACGGGATCCGGTTTTATTCTGCTCCCCAGTATTGTCAAAATACTCACAGATATTCACCTGACCTTGGATCTGGTGGATCTAGATCCGGAGCGGCCCCAACTGATTCCGTCACGACTGAAAGACGTGCCACATTTCATCTTCGCGAAGGTCGAAGACGCCGAATTCATCACATTCCACTTGTTCTTTCCACATTTGCCATGTCACAACGCATTCCGTCAATTGACTAACGAGCAGATTTCGCGGTAGTTTGATCATATCAGTCCAGCGAACTTGGGCGTTGACTGGCAGGCTGTGAGATAGGCCAGAGAACGTCCTGGATCCCCATGGCTGCTGTAAAATGATGAGTCCACGTTTCCGGCCTAGTCTTGATGTGTCCAAAACATCATCGAGAGTTGAAATAAAGCCTCAGAGAGATCCAGCCAAGTACCAGAGGGGAGTATCATCATCGAGGTTGCCGCTGCATCGTCTTCCTCCTCTTTGTAATCACTCAATTCATCATTGGAGTCTTCATCGAAGTATTGTGCATCAGAACCTTCATCATCAAACTCTTCATCATCACTCCCCTCTTCGTGCTCATTGCTGTCGCTCTGGTTGTCTGCTCAATCCACCCCAATCCATTCATTGCATATCTCCTGGCCAAGTTCTTCATCACACTTCTCGTCCTGCGACTGGGATACAAGCCGCAAGATATATCACCTCATCTTTATCACATCAGGTCGAAATTCCACATTATAAATCCCACAACATTATCGTAGCTTGCATCGCAGTACAGCAATAATACTAACATATGCGTTATTCTATCGGCCTTATTCAGCCTCCGGGTCATTTGTCCTTCAAGATTTCGGCTGCTCTCTTCAATCGTCAATGACTCTCGGCATGACTCCTCAAACTATCTATTAACCGGAATGAGCATAGCTTTCTTCTTCAACATCAGCAGAACTCACGGTCAGGTGCTCCATCCAGGGTGATGGAGTGTGTAGCTTGCGTTCTGATGTGGGAGGTTGTGTCCGATAATAATTCGCGGGTATGGTACTGAACCTTGAAAGATCACGTCAACTTGATGCAAATCGTGTTATAATGGGGCACATACGGCGAGTAAAATGTCGAGAGTTATGGTAGAAAACCAACGGGACCTTGTCTAGGTCTGCAGCGAGGGACAACCCAGTCTGCTTAGTCGCAGGGCCCCGTGCTAGTCACCATCGACAGTATCGTCTGGCTCGTGTCGCACCAACGCGTGAGAAGCAGAGCGGCACTTTACGCCAATCTCAGAGCACTCCAGGCAGATATCGAAGTTGCCGCCATCGCAAATTTCGCAAGAGTAGTACATGCAGCCAACCGGGATGCATAATGTACAGGCATCACACCAACGTGAGTTCTGATCGAACGTTACCGCACTGCTCTTTATGACAGTATCGTCGGCGCTGATTTGGGTACCTGCCCTTTCGGCATGACGGAGGAGAAGCTGGTGGAGTTCAGGGTTTCCGCTCCGCCTGGCCCACCAGATTAAAGTTCGGCCAAAGCCATCTTGAGAATCAACACAGGCATCGTTGGCGGCGAGCAAAAGCTCTACCGTCTTGGTATGGCCGTTTCTCGATGCGGCGAATAAAGGTGTTGTACCATACCAGTCCTTGACATTTGACGCGGAAGGACCGTTGGCAAGTAGTACTTGCACCACTTCATGATGTCCCTGCCTGGCGGCGACAAACAATGCTGTGCGGCCATGACCGTCTTTGCTAGTGGCTTCAATATCAGGGTGTTCGAGAAGCAGCTTGACCACTTCGACGTGTCCATTCAATGATGCTCCATGGAGCGGTGTCCATCCGTCCTTGGTCGCAACAGTGACATCGCCCCCTTGTTCAAGAAGCAGCTTAACCACTTCGACGTGTCCACTGTCAGAGGCTGCATTTAATGGCGTCCATCCCTTCTCGAGAAGCAGCTTGACTACTTCGACGTGCCCATTGCCAGAGGCTGCGTTCAATAGGGTCAATCCCTTAACAGTCTTACCTATAATGTCAGCTCCCTTCTCAAGGAGCAGCTTGATCACTTCAACATGCCCATTCAAGAATGCTGCATAGAGCGGCGTCCATCCCTCGACGGTCTCAACCGTAATGTCGGCTCCCTTCTCGAGGAGTAGCTTGACCACTTCGATATATCCATTCGATGATGCTATATAGAGCGGTGTCACTCCGTCCTTAGTTGCAATAGTGATGTCGGCCCCCTTCTCGAGGAGCAGCTTGGCCACTTCGACGTGTCCATTCAATGATGCTCCATGGAGCGGTGTCCATCCGTCCTTGGTCGCAACAGTGACATCGCCCCCTTGTTCAAGAAGCAGCTTAACCACTTCGACGTGTCCACTGTCAGAGGCTGCATTTAATGGCGTCCATCCGTACTTGGTCGCAACAGTGATGTCGGCTCCCTTCTCGAGAAGCAGCTTGACCACTTCCACGTGTCCATTGTCAGAGGCTGCGTTCAATGGTGTCCATCCGTCCTTGGTCGCAACCATAACGTCAACTTCCTTCTCAAGAAGCAACTTGACTACTTCGACGTGTCCATTCAATGATGCTGCATAGAGTGGCGTCCATCCCTCGACAGTCTCAACCGTGATATCGGCCCCTTGTTCAAGAAGCAGCTTGACCACTTGGACATGTCCATTCTCAGAGGCTGCATTCAATGGCGTCCATCCGTCCTTGGCTGTGACTGTGATGTCGGCCCCCTTCTCGAGAAGCAGCTTGACCACTTCCACGTGCCCATTCAACGATGCTGTAAGTACTGGCGTCCAACTGTTGTGGTTGGCAACCGTGACGTTGGCCTTCGCGTCAAGTAGTGCCTTCACGATAGTCACATTCCCTTTCGCACAGCTAGCTCCAAGAGCCGTTCTCCCTAAACTACTCTTCTCATCTGCGTTGTACCTGCGTTCCTTGATAAGATAGATCGCTGCGCCCGTCAACCCGAGTTTCGATGCGTAGTATAGAGGGCTGGGCGGCCTCGTCTCCTTGGCTAGCTCTGCTTTCATGAACTCTTCGTTATTGTCCTTCACCTCGTCATCATTTGAATCGAACCACTCCCTCCACTCCCTCCAGGTGGGATTGGTTCGATCAAGCAGCACATTTGTAAGCCTGATCATATCGGCATCATTTGACACTCCCAAGTTAGCATGGCGATACCATGAACCTGCTGCGTAGTCTCGGAACGACTTCCCAAGAGGGCCCATAGGTTCCCGAAGCGTGCCTTGCCAGACTTGCGGGAAATTGATGTAATGGAGACATAACTTGGCGAGTAGAGTGCTTTCAATCGCTTCGTTGGAAGCCCGCAATCTCTCGTTAGCCAGTAGGAGCTTTTCTTGAGCCAGAATGTTGTAGAGGAGATACTGCTTGACCGAGAAATGTGTCAAGTGCACAGTCCTAAATGCTGGGGAAGGTTCCGAGGGTTGGCTCCGGACTTCTAAGAGCGGACCGCAAAGATCCAGTATTTCGCTCTCGATGTAGTCATCATCAACCGAGTCAGGGAGTTCATCGAGCGGGAAGTCGTCGCAGTCCTCGTGAATAAGTACAGCCTCGGTGATCTCACAAACCGTCAGGGGTCGCAGAGCAAACGCAGCCCAGCGTAAAAGGGAAATCGCCCGAGATTTATCCTCTTCCTCGAGACCTGCTATTTTCTCCCAATTCCGATCGTAGAGGCGTTCGAGCCCGACGGGGGTTTTAGCGATAGCGTCCTCGAGCTGCTTCTTGGTTTTGCCTCTACGCAGATGGTTCTCCTGCATCTTCAACCACAGAAACTGGCCCTCGCAGCGGTCGGCCATTCTCCCGGAAATTTCGCTTTTGATTGCTTCGCTCTTGTTAGATAGCTTCCTGTCGACGATGCTTTTGGAATACAACGGGTTAGGGTGAGGGGTAGGTATATTTAACTATCCTCTAGCTAAGGTGCTAAGTTGCTTTTTCTAAACTAAATAGCTATATTCCTTCTCTAATAATTAAGACAGTAAGAAGATAAGAAAATAGAGAGGTAGAAGGAATAGATTAGGAAATAAACAGGAAGAGTAATAAGAAAAAAAAAAAAAAAAAAAAAAAAGAGTAAAATCTAGTAAGAAGAAAAAGCCTAGGAAATAGTAGTAAAGAGAGAAAAAAGGTTAAGAAAATAGAGAGGAAAAAGGAAAAGAAAGATAAGTAGGGGAAGTTAGTAGAAAAGACTAAAGAAAGAATAGTTAAAAGGGGAAAGACTAAGGAAATAAAAAGACTTAATAAGTCTAGTTAGTAGCTATAGAGCTAGAAGCCTCTTGAGACTGAATAGGAGAGAGGTTACTAGTAAAAGTAGGCCTCTGCTGATATCTCTGTCTGAACTGGCTGGTCTCTAGCCCTCTAGCTGGTCTGACTGCAATAGAGGCTGCAGATTGAGCTCTAATCCTACTAAGGGTCAAGCCTATAGTAGTATCTAGCTGGAAGGCTCCAACAGAGCCTATTAGGTGCTGGAGAGCCTTATAGGCCTGTGCTGAGTCCTTTTCAAGCAAACCACCTGCTGAAAAAATCAAGGGCTGAAAATAGGGGCCTAAAGAGGCATATTTTAGCCGCTTTGCTGCTGCTGCTCTAGCTAGAGTCTCCTGAGCTGTCTCCTTAGCTGATTCTGCATTTATAGCTACTACTTGGATATCGTAGTAGGTACGGCAGCCACCCAGAAGGATAGAAAAATCAGCTCTAAGGCTAGCTAGGGGGTCAATAGCTGGTTCCAGCTCCAATTCCAGATCAGAAATGCAAGAGAGGGCATTTTTAAAGGCATATTTGATCTGTTCATGGCGTTGGATCCATCTTCTGGCCGCTCCTTTACAGGTATCTTCGTGGTTGATATCTGTAAGGCTTCCGCAGTAGTTACAAGAGCTGCTAGGAGGCCTAGTTGGAAGCAGCAGTCTGTTTCTCAGAGCTTCAACAGCTATAGGATCCGGCAAGGTGTGGGGTTTCTTGGTTGGCAGGATCTGTAGCCATTTCCGCCCTAGATAGCTGCTATTTTCCTGGAGGGTTCTCTGGAAGCTAGGGGCTAGGTTGCTTAGCTCTTTTAGTCTTTTCGCTGTGTTACTAGCTAGGACTTCTTGAGCTGTAGTGGGGGTAGTTGGAGCTATAGTTGCAGCAGATATAGCAGCTGGGGTGTAGGAAAAAGCAGGATTGATCTTTTGGATTTGTTTTTTAGCAGCTGCTTTAGCTGCTAGAAAGATTTCCTCTGCTATATCCTGGTGGATAGGGATTCCTAGTCCCCCTTCTCTAGCTGGGATAGCTATAAGATTGGGGTCTAGGTTAGGAAGAGAGTCTCCCTGGCTTCTGGTAGCTAGGTGTTGGAGAGCTAGGCGGATAGCTCTATCTGTTCTTCCCTACAGCTTAGCTAAGCCCTCTGGGTCTAGCTGTCTGAGAAGGTGTCGTAGCAGAAGATGGATGCTGCCTCTTAGTAAGAGCAGAGCTTGTTGCTTGGGAAGCTTCTGCAGTTCCTTGAGGGTTTCCTCCAGCAGGTTGATTTTCCTAGCTAGAAACTCCTTTCTAGCTTCTCTAGGCCCTATTAGGGTCCCTAGAGTAGCTAGGCCTGACTGTCTGAGGTTATTCAGACTGGCTTCCTTACTCTTTCTAGCGTTTAGAGTAAGGGGGGAATCTTGGAAGGTCTCTCTAGCTGCTGCTAGGCTGCTGGAGCTGCTGGGGGATTTTTTGCTGAGAATGAAGATATCATCCAGATAGGCTATAATAATTGCATGTGGGAGCCTTTGGATGAGAGCTTCTAGGGTAGGTCGGATCCCTAGGGAAAAGAGGAAGGGTCCTAGGGGGTCTTCTTGTCTGACCCCTTGTGCGGAGGCTAGAGTGTAGCCTTTAGAGGTGACTAGGATAGATGGGCTGTTATAGGCCTATCTAGCAGCCCTGTAGAAGGTTGGGGCGTAGCTAGCAGTAGCGGCTGCTATACTAGCCCTATCAAGGTTATTAAAAGTATTTGTGAGGTCTAGAGTGGATAGACCTTTAAATCTGCTCTTATTTCCCCCAGATATAGTCTCTTCTAGCATAAAGATGGCAGGCTCAACCCCTCCAGGGCTCTGGACCCCTAGCTGGTTAGGGAGAAGCATAGACTTCCTGAAATTGGCTAAAAGAATAGCCTTTATAGTAAGTCTGTAGATTATATCCCCTATAGCTATAGGTCTGATGCCTCTATCTGGCTTTTCCAGGCCAATCAGCCTAGCAGCACAAAGTAGGTCCGATTCTGGGGCTGTTCCTTGTCTGATCATATCAGCTAGGAGCCTTAGGAAGGCTAGGACTTGTTTTTCTCTGCAGGCTAGGTCAAGCAAAGGCCGGGTCCATCCAGATAGACCTGGGGCCTTTTCTTTGTGAATTGATTTCAGAGCTTTTAGGATAGTCTCTTTATCTAGGGGCTGGCCTGAACTGGGCCTAGCTCCTTTAAATGGGTCACTAGGACCAATAGGGTGTTTATCTTGAAATAGCTGTTTAGTTTCCTCGTTGTCTGTAGCTAGAGGGGCTGATTTATAGATAGCTCTTGTAGCTCGACCTATAAATCCCTTCTCTAGCCACTTAGTAGCTTGTTCGATTGGGCTTCTCTGGGTGTTTGAGATGTCGGGTTTTTCCTGGGAATAGCTGCTAGGAATAGCAGGGTATATTCCAGGAAAGGCGTGTAGGGTAGGTCCTAGCTTTCCTTCTTCTAGGGCTATTTCTAGCACTTGAGGAAGAAGGAGGAAGTCTAGCAGAGATTTTTCCCTAGGTCTGCTAAGGAAATCCTCTGCTATTCTCTTAGCCGTACTAGTGAAGATGGCAGCCTGCCTTGCATACAGCCTTTTCTTAGGGATAGAGACCTTTAAGTAGGCTATTAGCTTCTGGACTGCTTCCTTTGCTAGGATTGGTCTAGTAGCTTGCTTGTGTAATTGCTCTAGAGTCTGCTGGGGTGCTTCTTCTTGAGCAGCCTCCTGGAAGCTAGAGGGGCTAGAGCTGGAGGGGCTAGGGCTGGGGGGGCTAGGGCTGGAGGGGCTAGGGCTGGAGGGGCTAGGGCTGGAGGGGCTAGGGCTAGCAGCTTCTGTAGTAGCTTCCTTTACTTTTCCAGCTCTTTCTAGGATTTCCCTAAGAGAGGGTATAGAGAGAGGTAAGGAAGGAAGGGATAGAGGCTGCTGGGGAGTATAAGGGCTGGGTGTAAAGCCAGAAGGGTCTGAAAAGTCTGGGGAGATCAGCTCTACAAATTGTGGCCGGGTTTAGTTGTGTCGCGCGGGACTTGGTGAAATCGCGCGCGCGATGCAAGTGGACATTTAAATCCACGAAAATTTCACCACAAGCAATGACGCAGAAAAATATACACCAATCGATAGAGAACGCTCTATACAATAAGCTTCTGCAACGTACTCTCTTTTTAATGTTTTTCTCAGTGAGTTATGCCATGCTAAAGACGAAAATCGAGGTCGAAACGAATGATGCTTATGTCATACAGCTCTCAGCCTATCAGCTGCCGTCAGATTTCTGCCGATGACGGACCAATGAAAGCCAGTCTTGGCGGCTACAGTATCCCTGTCAGTTTTGGTGCACACCAATCAGCATGAGTCTTGACGGCTACAGTATCCCTGCATGTGGGGCGTTCCCCGCGTTCGTACTAGCGGCTCCTAAAAATCCAGGAGCGCGTGGAGCTTGAAAGTGACTTGAAGGTGACCGTATCCTTGTCGCTTTTAGCTGGTCTCGTTGTGTGTATGTTACCAATTTAGTCCACACCAGAACTAAATAGAGTCTTTATAGCCCGGGAATAACATTACAGCTTTTGTATTGACAGAACTACATATTTTTAATGCGCAATTCAGCCAAGCTACTGGTTTCAATTTTGTGGTCCTAGCTAGATATCCCAATCTGCTAGTTTGCAAGACATAATTCAATAGCCTACCCTATACCCACTTTATGCGATTCAACTGCGGATAATATATGCCAAGCGTTCCTCTAGCTTCATGCTGTCCAGGCCGTGTCGAGTAATATCCTTGGTATATTATTGTGGTATTTTAATATATTATATGCATAGAATCCCCGGCTGTACTTCATTCTGGCGAGCGCCTTTCTAACTACCACGCATTGATTGGCTAAGTTCCCTGACTTTCATTTTCAAGCTTCGTCGTGCCGTGCTTGCAATATCGCCCGTCCAACCAAGGATAAACTTTGTAACCCCTACTCATTTCCCTGTCATTTCACCTCTTCATCACCTATAGTCTGTCCCACTAGCCAATCAACAGTCTAGCTTTGCGCCACTGGTTTCAAACCGAAGTCTTTCAGCAATCAATTCTCAGATTCAAGCTGGGATTATAGCAGCCTTAGTGAATGTTCCTTGTAGTTGCTGACGGTGATACTTACGGCTAGTGTAAACAAACACAAAGTAAGTAAACAAACATTTGGTGCCATTTATGTGCAGTCTTGTGCCACTCCTGCATCTTTTGGTGGTTCTGCTATCTTCATGCTGCCACTTGTTGAGCAGCACCAATGGCTCCTCTACCTGTTTCTGCTGACGAGAGAAGAAGACACAAGACTGCACTGGCCAAGGCTCGTCGCCAAAAGGCTTTGTTGACAAGTCGGCAGCAACATCACCAAGAATGTCAACGTAACCCATTCATCAGACTGATTCACAGTTCTAATCAACCTTCGCAAGCTCCTTTACTTCCCCAGCCCACACTCCGTTTCTCACCCACTCCCACCCCAGCCACTGAACAACGTCCTGCGCAAGCTGGAAGTCAGTCATCGACGCGAATACAACACGCACAGGAGCGCCGTCGAAGTCCGAGACTCGCCGAGCCTATCCCTCACCGGACTGAAGACGTGGATGTGATTGTGGTGGC
>JAHEWK010000072.1:0-14313 GCA_020740775.1 Ilyonectria destructans
CCAGCATACAATGAAAGGGGACGGAAGAACAAGTGCAGAAGCCCAAAAGCGTGGGGCCACCAGGGATCTGACTGGGCGAACCGAGCAGGATTCACTGCTAATTTCGGCTTCCATGCCGCTCGTCGGGAAGCGCTCATCAACGCCAATGGTGGGTTTACCCACCTCTAAACTGGTCTAGAAGCTGACAATTTTAGATCGGGGATATTCTCTGGGTCAGGTATTAAGATTTGCCTCACAGAGGAGCGCGGGTGTGCTTTTCAATTCTTATCTTGGTGATATGTCCACCGTTGATGGCTCAGCGAGCTACCTCAAATTGAACCTCCGACACAACTTAGCTGACGATTTTCGCTCTGCATCAATGAAGAGAAACCCGAATTTACGTTTCTCTCTGACACCTCGGAGAGGCGTGAGCTAGAAGTCAGCCCGGAATATGCGCCTTGTACGAATCAAATTGAATTGTTGCAAACGCAAATAGATCATTCGCCTCCAGGGGATGATGTCTCGCAACTGGAAGATCAACGCAAATCTTTGTACAATTCTCGCAGAACTCTGGAACGGAAGACGTTGAAGAAGTGTCAGCAGAGTCAGAAAGTTATCTACGACACTGATTGCGAAGAACATGAGCAAGATGACTGGCGTCGAAGTCACTTTCGCCGTATTTATCACATGCTGCCGAAAGAACGCCAACGGCTGGCCGAGATAATGACAAAACAGGTTTTGCCACGAAGTCCAGAATGGATATCAGCACTGAATGATTTGATTTCTCTCCGTCTAAGCAACCATCGCGTCGCGTACCAAGAGGCTCCTCCTCCTCTGTAATATCTACTAGATCCATTTGAAAGGAAAGGAAGGAAGGAGGGTATACTATAAAAGTAGAAAAGCTATAAAAAAAAAAGAGTAGAAGGAAGGGAAGAGAGGGAAGCCTTAGAGGGCTTGGGGGGGGGAGGGCTTTGTTTTCTTTTCTTTCTTTTCCTTTCTTTTCCTCCCTCTTTCTTTCCTTCTTTGCTTCTTTCCCCCTTCCTTCTGATTGGCCGGAAAGCAGTCATCCTATGGACCGGTGGAGGCGGTGCGGCCCGTGCGTGGGGTTTTCAGCCAATGGCGGCGGCGCAAACAGTCATCCTATGGACAATCGGTTCGTAGGATGACCAACGACTAATGGTTTTTTTTATTTTATTTATTTTATTTTATTTTATTTTATTTTATTTATTTTATTTTATTTTATTTTATTTTATTTTATTTTATTTTATTTTATTTTATTTTATTTTATTTTATTTTCTTTTATTTTTATTTTATTTTATTTTATTTTATTTTATTTTATTTATTTTATTTATTTTATTTTTTTATTTTTTTATTTTCTTTTCTTTTATTTTCTTTTCTTTTCTTTTCTTTTCTTTTCTTTTTTTTCTTTCTTTTTTTTTCTTTTATTTTCTTTTCTTTTCTTTTCTTTTCTTTTTTTCTTTTCTTTTCTTTTCTTTTCTTTTCTTTTCTTTCTTTTCTTTTCTTTTTTTCTTTTCTTTTCTTTTCTTTTTTTCTTTTCTTTTCTTTCTTTTCTTTTCTTTTCTTTCTTTTCTTTTCTTTTCTTTTCTTTTTTTTTTTCTTTTCTTTTCTTTTTTTTTTTCTTTTCTTTTTTCTTTTCTTTTCTTTTCTTTTCTTTCTTTCTTTCTTTTCTTTTTCCTCTTCTTCTCCCCCTCTCTCTTTCTTTCTTCCTCTTTCTTTTTCTCTTCCCTTCTTTTCCCCTTTCTCCTTTTCTTTCTCTCCGTTCTCTCTTCTTCTTTCTTTTCCTTTCTTCTCTTTTTCTCTCTCTCTTTCTCTTTCCTTTCTCTCTTCTTTCTTTCCTTTCTTCTCCTTTTCTCTCTCTTTTTCTCTTTTTCTTTCCTCTCTTTCTCTTCTTTCTTCTTCTTCTTTTTTCCTTTTCTTTTCCACTTCTTTTTCTTTTCACTCTTTTTCTTCCTTCTCTTTTTTCTCTTTTTTCTTTTAATTACTAACTGACTAACTTACTGTTAGATTGGACCTGTTGAATTGGAGGCATGGAACACCAGGGCTCCAGGATGTCACGTGTGGAATAGGGAGGCCTTCGGGCCCCACTTATAGGCCCGGGGTGTAGTCCAAAGCAGACAGCCCCTGACAACAACAACAGATACAAAATACACACACATGTTGAAGGTCATAAATTGGTCATACAAGCAATCCAACAGGACCATGCACCCGCATCAGACCGGGTGGTCATGTGATCAGTTGCCTAGCACTTTGCCACAAGGCTTAGGAAGCAGCTTCTAGCTGATTCTACACAGCACAGAACAGGTATATAAAGCTTGCTCTGATACCTCAGAATAAGAAAGGAGGAGCAGATATACACAGATAATACACACGATTGACATCATCAGAGTGCCACGCTAGCTTTCCGACACATATCGACCCCACCCTGGGTCCAGCACTCCGGACGTTCCTGTCACACTGACTATAAAAGATACCTATATAATACTCTTCTGTATATAGGTAATAGAATTTACAGCTAGCTTAGGATAATAGCAGCTATTACCGGCAGGCTGTAATTGCAGTTTTAAGTTACTTGTAACGGGCTGTGCCCGTAGGTGGCCTCGGGAACCCTCGGCCTTTCGTGGCCCACTTTTACCTTTAAGCCACCATGACAAGTATATTTATGAATGGACCTCCTCTACTCTCTTTCTCGTCTTCTTTCCTTAAGTTGGTATACTCTGTAGAGTGGCCTAGCTAGTTGCAATACACTACCTTGAGACCGTTACATTACTATATATAGATAAGAGTATTTCTATTTAGCTTATAGCTTAATTTATACTAATAGTTAGGCCTAAGTTGCTATATATATAAGTTAGGATATTTTTGTTGAATTGGTGGCATGTTGGAACACCAGGGCTCCAGGGAGTCACATGAGAAACAGGAGATTGTCAGGCGATTCGGAAGGGGGCTCGCCGAGCCTTCGGCCGGCTGGCCCGTATTAGGAAGAAAAGGAAAGCAAGACCTCCCTGATAAAAAGGGGGGGAGCTACAGTGAACAGATACACAATACACACACATGTTCAAGGTCATCATTTGGTCATACCAGCAATTCGACAATTTTTAATTAGCTTAGAATAGTAGCAGCTTATACTAGCAGCTTATACTAGCAGGCTTAACCTTTTATCTAACCTAGTACTACATACTAAAATTAATTGTAGTACAATTGATTTATTTTGCCCCTCAGAACAAGCTGGTGGGGCCATAGTAAAGGTCGAGGGCGCTCGGGCCACATTCCGCCAGGACAAGCGGGGCCCTTCCTCCAGGACAAGCGCCAGGCCCAAGGTGGGATTTGGGTTTACTAGGGGGGGTCTCGGTCCCAGCACAGCTCCACCCCCCGTTCGTCCCTCACGGGAGGGTCGTTGACCAAGCCAAAAGTCGTTGACTCACCAAAAATTTAGGTACATGCAGTTTGTATGTGCACCCCACCAAAATTTAGGTACCACTGTTTATGCCAATATTTCTCTTATTTACAACTGCACATGCTTTCTCGTGGTTATGACGCAACGCAGCCCACTTCCCCGCATTGTGATACCTTCAATTCCACGTTATCACTTTTGATGCTCCTACTTCAAACGTGCCATAACACTATGAGTTCTCTCCGTCTTCATTCGATTGGTCTGCATCATCAGAATGCCCAGAAGCAGGAGATTCTGCAGTAACAAGATGGATTACTCTGCTACTGGGAAGCCAGATTTCTTGCGGTATACAACTGATAACCTTGAGACTCGAACCCCTCGCAGCAGTAGAGCTCCTTGAAGCTGGGTATTATCGCTATGTCACTACAGCTGCAAAAGAACTCCAAGTACCGAGGGGGAGACTCCGAGGTCGTCTTAAGGGAGCGAAGGCAGTTACTGAAAATGGCGGTAACCGCATTCTTCTCAACGACAAGCAAGAAGGTGCAATTCTCTGCTGGGCGCATCGCCGCATAACACAGGACACCACATACAACTTCGGGCTCTTCAACACAATGCAGATGCTATTTTGAGAGCCTCGGGGCATACACATAAGACTTCGAGATCTTGGGCAAAGAGATTTATGAGACGCTGAAGGATACATTCTATGTCAAGAAGACAACAACTAAGGATCTGAAGCGGAAGCAATGGCAGACCGCACCCACATTGTAGCTTTTTTCCGCGATTTCCAGGCGTTCATCGAAGACAACTGCATCAAACGCGAGAATATCTGGAATTTCGATGAGACCGGCTTCATGGTTGGATATCTTCAAGGGGCACATTTGTGTGGACTTTCCTGGAATTGAGCAGCCAGTCCTAACCGACTCACATGATACTGTCTCTGTGACTGCAGTTGAAGCGATATCTGCAGCTGGAGCCTCTATTCCTCCATTTCTCATCCTTCCTGTGTTGCTATTCCCGTCAAATTCGTTATGAATAGATTGCACGAAGATACTACGATTACCACCAACACTAAGGGCTACATCAATGATATCCTTGCCCTTGAGTGGGCGCAACACTTTGAGAAGCTGACCCGGCCCTCTGATCCTGAAGAAAACGCGTTCTTCTTATGGATGGCTGTGAAAGCCACTTTACACATGAAATCTTCTATTTCTGCAGTCACACAACATCGAGCTCTTCCCTATGCCCCACATCTTACGCATTATCTTCAGCCTCTATGTGGGCTTTTCAATGCCTACAAGCAGTGGCACCAGCATATTCTATATCGGGAAATTGCTGATGGTGCTGGTAACTTTAATAAGACTGACTTCCTATTCCACCTTCAAGAGATCCGTGAGCATACCTTTAAGAAGACCACGATACTATCTGCCTGGGAGAAATGCGGGCTTTTCCCTCACAACCCTGCCAAAGTCCTTGATCAAGGTTGATCCACTATCCTCGTTGGCTGCCGAGCAGTCCCGTGACTTGCTTCCGGGCTATATCTCAGAGGACCGTCTTCACCATTACTATCGGAACACACTTCCGGTCACAGCCCCGGTCCTAGGACCCCAAGGACTCCAAGACCCCTAAGCGGGTTGCTGCTACAAGCATATGACTGGGCCAACGCCCCTACACCGCCTCTCCAGATGCGGCGGAACAGAGATATCAGGATTATGTGTGCCTACGGCTACACACATCCATTACTTCTGGCGTGCCCTTGACCCCCTCAGTTATGCGGGTCTTTGACCACGCAACTAATGCTAGCAACATCCTTAGTTACAATGGCATCGCAGCAACTGAGGACATGCACCGTCTCAAAGAGTCCTCTATCAAACGGTCAGCTGTGCAAGCAAGGACAGAAATTGTAGCAAAGTACGGGCCAATTCGTGTCGAAGATATCAGGCTCCGTATCGCTAAAGATGACCACAACAGACTGGCCGCACAGGCTGATGAAAAGAAGCGGATTTTCAGGAGGGACACTAAAGATGAGAGTCACTATTTACGCCGCTGGCTACGAGATGTCAGGGCTATAGTCAGAAGCAGCATCTTAGGCTTCAAGCAGAGTCACTACAAGAGAGGCCAGTGGGCTAAGATTGACCGGCAGATTCACCTCTCTTCAGACAAGTGGATGTCCCAAAAGTATGCTCTTCACCGCCAGCTTCAAGATAAGGGAAAGCTGCAAAACTCATGGCAAGGAACAGTAAATTGGCCACTCGACTACGACCCAGAAGTAATTCAAGAAGCTGTCAACTTCTTCATTCTTAGTGAGCAGGAGCGGGCTGCTGGGAAGAGGCAAATGTTGGCTGAGGCAAGCGAGATTGAAGTCATAGGTGAGAACACCATTGTAGTCAGCACAGGCGAATTCCTAGTCCCAAAAGACGAGTCAGACAGCTAGAAAGTGAAGCAGTTAGTGATGGGGTCAATTACACACATGACATACATACATTTCCGGTTTGCTGTTGTAACTCCTGTTGGATTGAGACCTCGTGTGGCGGCATAACATGCCTGATCCGGACTGCCGGATCCGGACAGCCTGATCCGGAACGCCGGATGTGGTAATAAGCCGGATCCGGCATCATAACAACGCCGGATCCGTCTCCCTTTGGCACCCTGATCTAGATCCCTTTGAGTATAAAGGAGGGCCCCTGTGACCCTCAATCAATGCAGGACAATCACATCAATTTACATCATTTGATCAATCATCTCTGCTATTGCATACAGCAAATTGCGTATCCAACAATTAAGAGTCTCATTTGCTTCAAGAGCAACCACGCAAGATACAGCTATTTGCTATCCCTATTACTTCAATTGTCATTTTCCTCAACCAACTGAAAATGCATACTCAACGGAACCTCTCTACTAAGAAGGTCTATCTCGAGACCTTCGAAGACTGGAGCAGCTGGGATAGGCCGTTCCAGATGAAGGCAAATTCTGCCCAAATCTGGGATCTAGTCAATCCTGATACAACAGACCAACCAAGACAACGCCCTATCCTGCCGACTATCAGTTCCTATTATCGACGGATTCCTCACCGTCACACTCGAGGGTCCCTGTCTAGTCAGACTGACAGTCAGACCCCTGAATTAACCAACCCGAACCAACCGGCCCAACATCGCAATGACTTAACTGCGGAAGATAAAGCCTCCTACAACCAAGACCAAAAGGACTATGACCGCGATCTCCGGGCATATCAGCATGAGCAAGCCCTAGTCAAAGAGATCAAAGATTGGATCATGGAAACAGTCTCTCAAGGACTGATGGAGACCTGCGAAGCCCATCAGGACCTAAGGACCTGGTATACCAACCTCCGAGATAGCGTTGGGGCTACAACAACAGAACAGCAAAACGAAGCCCGAGCTAAATATCAGACCATCCTAGCTAAGACTCCTAAGACAGCTAAGGATTTCCCTCACTGGATTACAGACTGGGAGCAAGCAACTCACAAGGCCCAGAAGAGAGGGATTGGAGGCCTAGACAACCCTAACGTGTGGTTCAACGACCTAAGCAACACTATCCAACCAGCCCTAAAGACCTGGTACTCGACCTATTACGGCACCTACAAGGATAAGCTGAGATTACAGACTCTAGCTATCCGGGAAGTTGCCAAAGACCTAAGGGAAGAAGTCAGCAGACAGAACCTTCTGCAGCTTGCAGCTAGGAAGCCCGAGTCATCTACGCCAATAATAACTGGAGGGGCCTTTGGACCGACCTTTGGAAATGACTCGGATCCGGCTGATCGACCTGACCCTGATCAGGATGATCCACAGCAAGCCAGATCGTCATCAAAGCGATCCTCAAAGAAACGACCGTCCGATCAGACAGAATCCAAGCTAAAGAAAAAGAAGTCAGGACCTAAGGCCACTCAAGATAAAGATCAAGACAACTGTGAAGCCTGTGGCGGCAAGCACAAGCTATCCGGATGCTTTTACGCTCATCCCTCAAAAGCCCCTGCCTGGTTCAAAGGAAATCCAGTCATCCGAGATGCAGTCGCTTACAGACTATCCAAAGATCGGAAGCTACTCGACAAGCTTGCCTCCCTTAAGGATAAAGACGAACCTTCTGAGTCAGATTGACTAGGAAGGAGCATTGGGAAATGTCGAGATATAATTACAATAGCTAAGGCTGTGTTCTCTATCTCTTCGTATCCCCTGCGAAGGTCATCTATCCTAGACTCAGGAGCGACGATTGATGTGTTCAATAAGATTGAACGCTTTTATAGATACCGACCAGCTAAGGCAGATGACTTCCTTATTGCAGGGGAAAATCGAGTCCAAATACAGGGCTACGGTCAGGTTGATATTGAGACCAAAGGACTTAACGGTCCTAGGACTATCGGTCTAGATGATGTTGCCTATTGCCCTGACTTCCCTTGCAACCTAGTATCCCTACGGAAGCTATTACGGAAGGGCTATTGGTGGGACACACGCCCAGCCTTCAACTGTCTCCGAACAGCCAACGGAAATATCCTTTGCTATCTATCTGATCAATATGACCAATTTGTCATTGAAAGCAAAGCATCTGATCAGATGATTGATGCAGAGACTGCCTTTCTATCTCGACACAAGCACAACTCATCGACCTGGCCGAGGGCTGAAAAACAAGATGCCCGGAGATGGCACCTACGCCTGGGTCATCCAGGTCCTGATACCTTAGAACGGCTAGTCAGGAAGGTAACAGGGGCCCGGATCAAAGGGATCCCGACAGCTAAATGCGATGACTGCGGCGTATCAAAGATGAAACGTCAGATCAGCCGGAGACCTAGGGACCTAGAAAACGGACCTGGCCTGAGACTGGCAATTGACTTCCACGACTTCGATACGGATCCCGGAGGGAGAGATCCAAATGGGTATGTCAGTCTGTTATTAATAACAGACCGCTATTCAGGTTATATCTGGGATTATTACCTAAAAAGCCGACAACATAAGGATCTTATCCCTATCTTCAAAGACTTCCTAGGCTACCTATTGCGGCACTACCAAATCAAGCCAAAGGTTATCGAATGCGACAGGGAAATCCTAGGAAAGTCAGAAGACCGGCCTCGTCTAGTCTATCGATTCTTCACAGGGATGTACATCATTGTGGAGTCAACAGCTGCAGACACAGCTGCCCAGAATGGGGGCGCCGAAGCTTCCGGGAAAATCATCAAAAATAAGGCTAGGGCTATGAGGGCTGGAGCCCGGCTTCCGTCACATCTGTGGCTTGAGATCTATCGGGCTGCTGTCTATCTGAACAACCGGACCCCCAAATGCATCAACAACTGGGAAACCCCTTACAGCCGATTCCACACAGCTATTGCCCAGCGCGATGGTCACGGCGAAGAACACAAGGTCCCCTATCTAGGCCACCTACGGGTCTATGGATCCAAGGCATTTGCGATGACCCAAGATGCCCTGAAGGGGCGGAAGAAGAAGCAAAGATTGAACCCTCGGCCTGGATCGGCTACCTTGTGGATACCAGTCATCCAATATCTATAGGATCTGGAACCCAGCTACTGGAAAGATAATATCAATCCGGGACGTCATCTTCAATGAAGACGATCAATTTGACGGAGACATCAATAAGCTAAGAGATGACCTTCTCCGAGTCGGAAGGGATGAGCTAAATCAGCTACTGAATCAAGTAGAAGAGGCTTATCAAGAACAGTCAATCGACAAATCTATCCCAGAAGACAACAACCAAGCTGCAGCTAGCAGTTATTCAGAAGGCTTCCACTACGAGGACGAGGATAAGGATAACTACAATCCGAACCCGTATAAGGAAGACCGAGATACAAGGATGACTTCAACGGCGGAACAGTCTGATCACTGTCCGGAACCATTGAGCGTCCTAGGACTCCTAGGGTCAACGAGTTCAATCTAGGAAAGCAAGGGGAACAAACGTCTCAGACGAATCCCCTAGCGCCGAAGAGAGACCGTATCCGACCCCTGTATCTCTCCCACCAGCAGGACTTTTAGCAATGACGATCCAAGCTGAGCCCGATTAACAAGGCAAGCTAGATCAAGGTCAGCCTTAAGACCCGAAGTGTGGAAGGCAGCATTCATGCCGGAAGACTAGCTAGCCCGATTGGAACCCTCAATGGAGTAGTCATCGATAAAGCTAAGCTGCAACGGCTACTAAAGAAGCCTAGGAACGTACACCGAAGTCAGCTACCAAAGCTGCCACGGCACCATCGAGATCTTCTAGATCATCTGATGAGACCTCAATTTGAGCAAGCTGAAAAGGACCACTTGCAAAGTCATAAGGTTATGAAGTCCTGGATAGAGGTTGATCTAGATGACCCTCGAACCCTTGACAAACAGACCCTAGATTGCATGTGGGTTTACGTCTATAAGTTCGATAAGCATGGTCGATTTATCAAGTGCAAAGCCCGGCTAGTTGTTCGAGGAGACCAACAGCCGAAAGGGCTAGATGAAGAGACCTATGCCTCGACATTAGCCGGAAGGTCATTCCGATCCCTGATAGCAATAGCTGCCCGATTTGACCTCGAGCTATTGCAATACGACGCAGTCAACGCCTTTGTCAACGCTAGGCTAGACCGTCAGGTCCTAATGCGGATGCCCCCTGGATACAGAAAGGAAGGAAAGATCCTACTGATCCAGAAAGCCCTATACGGTCTACGAGAATCACCCCTCCTTTGGCAGAAAGAGCTTACAGCAACTCTTCAAGAGCTAGGCTTTGAGCCAGTTCAACACGAGCCCTGCTGTATGACAAAAAACGGGATCATCGTCTTCTTCTATGTTGATGACATTGTCTTCGCATTTAAGAAAGATAGGACCCAGGAAGTCAAGAAGACCGTTGCCGAGCTAAAGGAACACTATAACCTAACTGGAGGGCAAGAGCTACAGTGGTTCCTAGGGATTGAAATCATCCGAGACCGCAAGCTAGGACTTATCTGGTTATCCCAATCCGATTACCTTGACAAGATAGCTAACCTAGCTGAAGACCTAGATCAACGTCACAACAGCCCGATGAAAAGAGAAAGACTAAGACAGTCAACAACTCGAGCCTCAATTGCATCAATTCGAAGATATCAACGGAAGGTCGGATCGCTCCTTTATGCAGCTGTGATGACCCGACCAGATATAGCATTTGCTGTATCTCTGATAGCTAGGTTTAACATGAACCCAAGTTCCGAGCATCATCAAGCTGCAGACCGGATCCTCCTGTATCTTAGGAAGACCAAGGCTCTAGCTCTTCAATTTGGTCAAGACGATCAATTCCTTGTGGCCAGCGATGCATTTTGCAGACAACCCAGACCGGAAAAGCTCCCAAGCCTATATCATGAGGCTATTTGGAGGGACTATTGGATGGAGGGCCAACAAGCAAGCAACAGTTACGACGTCAACAACCGAGGCCGAGCTACTAGCCCTATCACAAGCAGCCAAGGAAGCTATGTTCATTTCCCGGCTAGTCAAAGAGCTAGGGATCAAGCTGGAAGAGGAACGCATTCACATTCAATGTGACAACCAGCAGACTATCAAGCTAGTCACCAAGGATGTCAATAAGCTGCAAACGAAGCTACGGCATGTTGATATTCACAATCATTGGTTGAGGCAGGAAGCCCAGAGGGATAGGATCCGGATCGATTACACCCCAACAGAGGATATGATTGCAGACGGGCTTACAAAGGCCCTTAGCAACGCGAGCCTTCAGAAGTGTGTGGATCAGCTAGGCCTGGTAGATATCTCAGGGTATCTAGACCAAAGGAAGCTCAAGGAACTGAAGGAAGAAGACCTAGGGACTTGAAGGCAGCTGTATCCTGGCCGGCTTCAGCTGGGGGGGTATGTTGGATTGAGACCTCGTGTGGCGGCATAACATGCCTGATCCGGACTGCCGGATCCGGACAGCCTGATCCGGAACGCCGGATGTGGTAATAAGCCGGATCCGGCATCATAACAACGCCGGATCCGTCTCCCTTTGGCACCCTGATCTAGATCCCTTTGAGTATAAAGGAGGGCCCCTGTGACCCTCAATCAATGCAGGACAATCACATCAATTTACATCATTTGATCAATCATCTCTGCTATTGCATACAGCAAATTGCGTATCCAACAACTCCACCAAATGCAAGTAACACAGGATTACCACTTTAACCGAAGTACATTGCTATCACCCAATTTAACGGGGCAAGAGGTACCTTTTTTGGTCGAGTCAACGACTTTTGGCTTGGTCAACGACCCCCCCGTGAGGGACGAACGGGGGGTGGAGCTGTGCTGGGACCGAGACCCCCCTAGTAGGTTTTATTAGCTGGGGATTTGGGAGTTAGGGTTAGCAAAAATCGCCGGTGGTTGGGGAACACTTTTTTTTCAAACACCAAATATTATATACCTAAATAAGGAAAGTTCAATTCCAAGATAAGCGAACCTGGTCCCAGTGTCGTATGTATTTTGTAGAATTAATTATGGTATTTCAAAGAAACGTGGCCGGAATGCTTGTCTGACGGTTAATTCAAAATGGGTATAGCGGCTGGCCCCATGCCCCGGAACTGAAAGCGTGCCCCGGAACTGAAAGCGAAGCGAGAAGTGAAGGGGACTACTACCCCGGGAACCGACAGGGGGTTGTCCGACTACAAATCTGACGCCAAGCCTTCCCGATTCGTGCTCTTGGCTTTTACTGTAACGTGATCTCAGGTGAATTCGAGCACGTGTTAGACTCGGATAAAATTTGTTCCTGCCACCCTTGCTTTGTTTTCGCCACTCCCCTCCCGTAACCCCGAGGTTTCTTGTGATGTAATCGCTTCTGACTTCCATCTATGTCGCTGGATTCGGTCACCTGGTCAATGTCCACATACACCCATGCTCGCACCCTCAAATATACTTCCTGCCACCATTGCTCACTCACTGCTGACTTCTACGTCTTGGGGAAATGTTCACTCCTGCCACTGTTTGCACCAGTTGTCTCCGGGACTGGACTGATTCTCGGTATCGTACATGCGATAGATGTCGGTCTCGAACACGACCCTACCACTGGATTCGACGGCAACCTGACGTTCCTGAGAACACCATCCCTTCAATTCTTCCACCCAACTTCGATCCGTTTCACAATTCTAAAATACTACGTCACCCCATGCACATTGGAGCGGCGATGGGGTGCATGGGGTAGCCTCAGCCGAAGGCTGTGTGTCCGCGGGCCGGGAAGCTATTCCTACTGCTGCATTATCTACGTACTGATCCATTGGCATGGCTATTCTTGGTATTATGTGACATGTACGGATTCCGTGTGAGCACCTGTCGTTTCCTAAGCTCCTGATCCCTCATCTTCATCTTCATGCCATCCGGGGGAGACCCGTAGGCCAGGTGATTACGATCAAATGGTGCATCCAACATCAGACCCTCGAGCGTTTTCACGCGAGAGACAGCCACGTAGCTTAAACCAGTCTGAAAGTCCCGGCAGGACAGATCTGTAACTATCATGTCTTCGGTGATGCTTTGTGACTTGTGCACGGTAATTGCGTAGCATACGATCAGGGGAAACTGGGTGCGAGCGCAGAGAGTGGCTCCGATGAGGAAGTCCCTCTCCACTGGGAGAATCGGCACAATCTTCCTGCCATCAGCGGTGGTCAGCAATACCGGTCCGCTGTATTTGTCAAACTCCATCATGAACACAGGGAGGGTCTTGGATGGGGTCGGCCCCAGGTGCCCAGCCGATATCGTAAACTGTGCCGCGAGGCCAACTGGCTGCCAAAGGTTGGACGTCAGCATCAGACGGGAGCCAATGCATATGGGGATCTGCTTCGCAAGGTTACCCGCCTTGTCATCAGGCGCAGCAGCCGCGCCGGGGCCGACGTTCTTAGCCATGACCTGGATGACTGGCCGGCTGAGGCGGTCGAGGTGATAGTGGTTATATTCGTTCACCCTATCTTTAGTGGCGTATACGTAAGGCGTTGACAAACCTTGCGACCTCTTGATCGTCTAGTTTTGCCTGTACGGCTGGAAAGGAGCTTCCAGGATTCCACAGATAGTTGAAGCAGCCGCAATTCCCCGAGAGCTAGGCGGAGTGCCTCCTGATCGTCGCCACGCTGCCGCTGGACAACTTTCAAGAAGACCGATTTATCGAATCGCCTATATGCGTTTCTGCCCTTGATCTCTACTCCCTGAACCTCTTTATCGTAATAAAGCGGCTTCTGCAGCACAGGGGGAAGCTGAAAGAAGTCACCAACCAACAGGATGTTCAGGCCGCCAAAGAACTCTTCGTTCTTATTTGGGAACGCCTCTCGGAGACGGTCATCGATCCAAGATAGCTGACGCAGTCCCAGCATGCTCTTCTCGTCAATGATCAGATACTTGATGTCTTTAAGCTTCTTCTCGCGGTCGATCCTGGCTGGCATCTACATTCTGTCGTTAGCCCGAAGTACTGCGATCATTAAGTAAGAATATCTGCCCCAGGCCCCTCTGAACCTTTAAACGCGCCGAGTTGAGATATTGGGAGTCAGTGACACAGTCTCCCCTGCACGGCGTTGTGAACGATGGCCGCGCTGGATAGCAGCCCGCTTGGCCCTTGCGCCGGCCAAGGAGGAATCGTCCTGTGAGTCTCTCCCGCACTTGAGGAATCTAGGAGCCAAGTCAGGGTGCTATATGAGACGTGCTGCTTCGGATAGTAGACGGATCAGAATGTGAGGCGGTTAGTAGTGTCGTTGGCTGCACAGGGGGTGAGGGAGCTATTGTACGGAAGAGCCGCGAGCTTTGTTGGGTTGGTGGAATTGGCGTCCCAACACTACACGCGGCTGGCTAATCGACGCCCCGGATAACGTCTTCGCTGTATGACATTGCCGTAGCCTCTCTGGCGACGTAGGCTGGGTTCCGAATCTGTCGTTAAGGGGCGATAGGCCAGCATCTTCTTCAGTTCTCTTCGGAGCGGGACTCTCAGTTGAAGAAGGACCGACGGCG
>JAHEWK010000073.1:0-14265 GCA_020740775.1 Ilyonectria destructans
CCAGCATACAATGAAAGGGGACGGAAGAACAAGTGCAGAAGCCCAAAAGCGTGGGGCCACCAGGGATCTGACTGGGCGAACCGAGCAGGATTCACTGCTAATTTCGGCTTCCATGCCGCTCGTCGGGAAGCGCTCATCAACGCCAATGGTGGGTTTACCCACCTCTAAACTGGTCTAGAAGCTGACAATTTTAGATCGGGGATATTCTCTGGGTCAGGTATTAAGATTTGCCTCACAGAGGAGCGCGGGTGTGCTTTTCAATTCTTATCTTGGTGATATGTCCACCGTTGATGGCTCAGCGAGCTACCTCAAATTGAACCTCCGACACAACTTAGCTGACGATTTTCGCTCTGCATCAATGAAGAGAAACCCGAATTTACGTTTCTCTCTGACACCTCGAGAGAGGCGTGAGCTAGAAGTCAGCCCGGAATATGCGCCTTGTACGAATCAAATTGAATTGTTGCAAACGCAAATAGATCATTCGCCTCCAGGGGATGATGTCTCGCAACTGGAAGATCAACGCAAATCTTTGTACAATTCTCGCAGAACTCTGGAACGGAAGACGTTGAAGAAGTGTCAGCAGAGTCAGAAAGTTATCTACGACACTGATTGCGAAGAACATGAGCAAGATGACTGGCGTCGAAGTCACTTTCGCCGTATTTATCACATGCTGCCGAAAGAACGCCAACGGCTGGCCGAGATAATGACAAAACAGGTTTTGCCACGAAGTCCAGAATGGATATCAGCACTGAATGATTTGATTTCTCTCCGTCTAAGCAACCATCGCGTCGCGTACCAAGAGGCTCCTCCTCCTCTGTAATATCTACTAGATCCATTTGAAAGGAAAGGAAGGAAGGAGGGTATACTATAAAAGTAGAAAAGCTATAAAAAAAAAGAGTAGAAGGAAGGGAAGAGAGGGAAGCCTTAGAGGGCTTGGGGGGGGGAGGGGCTTTGTTTTCTTTTCTTTCTTTTCCTTTCTTTTCCTCCCTCTTTCTTTCCTTCTTTGCTTCTTTCCCCCTTCCTTCTGATTGGCCGGAAAGCAGTCATCCTATGGACCGGTGGAGGCGGTGCGGCCCGTGCGTGGGGTTTTCAGCCAATGGCGGCGGCGCAAACAGTCATCCTATGGACAATCGGTTCGTAGGATGACCAACCTAATTGGTTTTTTTTTTTTTTTTTTTTTTTTTTTTTTTTTTTTTTTTTTTTTTATTTTTTTTTTTTTTTTTTTTTTTTTTTTTTTTTTTTTTTTTTTTTTTTTTTTTTTTTTTTTTTTTTTTTTTTTTTTTTTTTTTTTTTTTTTTTTTTTTTTTTTTTTTTTTTTTTTTTTTTTTTTATTTTTTTTTTTATTTTTCTTTTTTATTTTTTTTTTTTTTGTTTTATTTGTTTTTATTTTTTTTTTTTATTTTTTTCTTTGTATTTTTTTTCTTTTCTTTTTTCTTTCTTTTTTTTCTTTTCTTTTCTTTTCTTTTCTTTTCTTTTTCTTTTCTTTTATTTTCTTTTCTTTTCTTTTCTTTCTTTTCTTTTCTTTTTCTTTTCTTTTCTTTTCTTTTCTTTTCTTTTCTTTTTTTTCTTTTCTTTTCTTTTTTTTTTTCTTTTCTTTTTTTTTTTTTATTTTTTTATCTTTTTTTTTTCTTTCTCTTCTTTTTTCTTCTTACTTTTCTATAACTTATTTAAACTTTATCCTTATTATTAAGTTATATCTCTTTATACTTTATTCATTTATACTCTTATATTTAATATCTTTATTTACTTTAATTCTCCTTTATATCTATTTTTCTATTTATTTTAATATCTTATATTATTTTATTCTTAATTCTTTTTTTTTATTTTTAATTCTTTTATTTTTATCTTTATATTTCACTCTATTTAATTTATCTTTATATTTAATTCTATCTTTTTCTTATTTTCTTTTAATTAACTAACTGACTAACTTACTGTTAGATTGGACCTGTTGAATTGGAGGCATGGAACACCAGGGCTCCAGGATGTCACGTGTGGAATAGGGAGGCCTTCGGGCCCCACTTATAGGCCCGGGGTGTAGTCCAAGCAGACAGCCCTGACAACACAACAGATACAAAATACACACACATGTTGAAGGTCATAAATTGGTCATACAAGCAATCCAACAGGACCATGCACCCGGCATCAGACCGGGTGGGTCATGTGATCAGTTGCCTAGCACTTTGCCACAAGGCTTAGGAAGCAGCTTCTAGCTGATTCTACACAGCACAGAACAGGTATATAAAGCTTGCTCTGATACCTCAGAATAAGAAAGGAGGAGCAGATATACACAGATATACACACGATTGGACATCATCAGAGTGCCACGCTAGCTTCCGACACATATCGACCCCACCCTGGGTCCAGCACTCCGGACGTTCCTGTCACACTGACTATAAAAGATACCTATATAATACTCTTCTGTATATAGGTAATAGAATTTACAGCTAGCTTAGGATAATAGCAGCTATTACCGGCAGGCTGTAATTGCAGTTTTAAGTTACTTGTAACGGGCTGTGCCCGTAGGTGGCCTCGGGAACCCTCGGCCTTTCGTGGCCCACTTTTTACCTTTAAGCCACCATGACAAGTATATTTATGAATGGACCTCCTCTACTCTCTTTCTCGTCTTCTTTCCTTAAGTTTGGTATACTCTGTAGAGTGGCCTAGCTAGTTGCAATACACTACCTTGAGACCGTTACATTACTATATATAGATAAGAGTATTTCTATTTAGCTTATAGCTTAATTTATACTAATAGTTAGGCCTAAGTTGCTATATATATAAGTTAGGATATTTTTGTTGAATTGGTGGCATGTTGGAACACCAGGGCTCCAGGGAGTCACATGAGAAACAGGAGATTGTCAGGCGATTCGGAAGGGGCTCGCCGAGCCTTCGGCCGGCTGGCCCGTATTAGGAAGAAAAGGAAAGCAAGACCTCCCTGATAAAAAGGGGGGGAGCTACAGTGAACAGATACACAATACACACACATGTTCAAGGTCATCATTTGGTCATACCAGCAATTCGACAATTTTTAATTAGCTTAGAATAGTAGCAGCTTATACTAGCAGCTTATACTAGCAGGCTTAACCTTTTATCTAACCTAGTACTACATACTAAAATTAATTGTAGTACAATTGATTTATTTTGCCCCTCAGAACAAGCTGGTGGGGCCATAGTAAAGGTCGAGGGCGCTCGGGCCACATTCCGCCAGGACAAGCGGGGCCCTTCCTCCGGACAAGCGCCAGGCCCAAGGTGGGATTGGGTTTACTAGGGGGGTCCTCGGTCCCAGCACAGCTCCACCCCCCGTTCGTCCCTCACGGAGGGTCGTTGACCAAGCCAAAAGTCGTTGACTCAACCAAAAAATTAGGTACATGCAGTTGTATGTGCACCCCACCAAATTTAGGTACCACTGTTTATGCCAATATTTCTCTTATTTACAACTGCACATGCTTTTTCTCGTGGTTATGACGCAACTGCAGCCCACTTCCCCGCATTGTGATACCTTCAATTCCACGGTATCACTTTTGAGGCTCCTACTTCAACGTGCCATAACACTATGAGTTCTCCGTCCTTCATTCGATTGGTCTGCATCATCAGAATGCCCAGAAGCAGGAGATTCTGCAGTAACAAGATGGATTAACTCTGCTACTGGGAAGCCAGATTTCTGCGGTATACAACTGATAACCTTGAGACTCGAACCCTCGCAGCAGTAGAGCTCCTTGAAGCTGGGTATATCGCTATGTCACTACAGCTGCAAAAGAACTCCAAGTACCGAGGGGGAGACTCCGAGGTCGTCTTAAGGGAGCGAAGGCAGTTACTGAAAATGGCGGTAACCGCATTCTTCTCAACGACAAGCAAGAAGGTGCAATTCTCTGCTGGGCGCATCGCCGCATAACACAAGGACACCACATACAACTTCGGGCTCTTCAACACAATGCAGATGCTATTTTGAGAGCCTCGGGGCATACACATAAGACTTCGAGATCTTGGGCAAAGAGATTTATGAGACGCTGGAAGGATACATTCTATGTCAAGAAGACAACAACTAAGGATCTGAAGCGGAAAGCAATGGCAGACCGCACCCACATGTAGCTTTTTTCCGCGATTTCCAGGCGTTCATCGAAGACAACGGCATCAAACGCGAGAATATCTGGAATTTCGATGAGACCGGCTTCATGGTTGGATATCTTCAGAAGGGCACATTTGTGTGGACTTTCCTGGAAATTGAGCAGCCAGTCCTAACCGACTCACATGATACTGTCTCTGTGACTGCAGTTGAAGCGATATCTGCAGCTGGAGCCTCTATTCCTCCATTTCTCATCCTTCCTGGTGTTGCTATTCCCGTCAAATTCGTTATGAATAGATTGCACGAAGATACTACGATTACCACCAACACTAAGGGCTACATCAATGATATCCTTGCCCTTGAGTGGGCGCAACACTTTGAGAAGCTGACCCGGCCCTCTGATCCTGAAGAAAAACGCGTTCTTCTTATGGATGGCTGTGAAAGCCACTTTACACATGAAATCTTCTATTTCTGCAGTCAACACAACATCGAGCTCTTCCCTATGCCTCCACATCTTACGCATTATCTTCAGCCTCTAGATGTGGGCGTTTTCAATGCCTACAAGCAGTGGCACCAGCATATTCTATATCGGGAAATTGCTGATGGTGCTGGTAACTTTAATAAGACTGACTTCCTATTCCACCTTCAAGAGATCCGTGAGCATACCTTAAGAAGACCACGATACTATCTGCCTGGGAGAAATGCGGGCTTTTCCCTCACAACCCTGCCAAAGTCCTTGATCAACTGGTTGATCCACTATCCTCGTTGGCTGCCGAGCAGTCCCGTGACTTGCTTCCGGGCTATATCTCAGTAGGACCGTCTTCAACCATTACTATCGGAACACACTTCCGGTCACAGCCCCGGTCCTAGGACCCCAAGGACTCCAAAGACCCCTAAGCGGGTGCTGCTACAAGCATATGACTGGGCCAACGCCCCTACACCGCCTCTCCAGATGCGGCGGATACAGAGATATCAGGATTATGTGTGCCTACGGCTACACACATCCATTACTTCTGGCGTGCCCTTGACCCCCTCAGTTATGCGGGTCTTTGACCACGCAACTAATGCTAGCAACATCCTTAGTTACAATGGCATCGCAGCAACTGAGGACATGCACCGTCTCAAAGAGTCCTCTATCAAACGGTCAGCTGTGCAAGCAAGGACAGAAATTGTAGCAAAGTACGGGCCAATTCGTGTCGAAGATATCAGGCTCCGTATCGCTAAAGATGACCACAACAGACTGGCCGCACAGGCTGATGAAAAGAAGCGGATTTTCAGGAGGGACACTAAAGATGAGAGTCACTATTTACGCCGCTGGCTACGAGATGTCAGGGCTATAGTCAGAAGCAGCATCTTAGGCTTCAAGCAGAGTCACTACAAGAGAGGCCAGTGGGCTAAGATTGACCGGCAGATTCACCTCTCTTCAGACAAGTGGATGTCCCAAAAGTATGCTCTTTCACCGCCAGCTTCAAGATAAGGGAAAGCTGCAAAACTCATGGCAAGGAACAGTAAATTGGCCACTCGACTACGACCCAGAAGTAATTCAAGAAGCTGTCAACTTCTTCATTCTTAGTGAGCAGGAGCGGGCTGCTGGGAAGAGGCAAATGTTGGCTGAGGCAAGCGAGATTGAAGTCATAGGTGAGAACACCATTGTAGTCAGCACAGGCGAATTCCTAGTCCCAAAAGACGAGTCAGACAGCTAGAAAGTGAAGCAGTTAGTGATGGGGTCAATTACACACATGACATACATACATTTCCGGTTTGCTGTTGTAACTCCTGTTGGATTGAGACCTCGTGTGGCGGCATAACATGCCTGATCCGGACTGCCGGATCCGGACAGCCTGATCCGGAACGCCGGATGTGGTAATAAGCCGGATCCGGCATCATAACAACGCCGGATCCGTCTCCCTTTGGCACCCTGATCTAGATCCCTTTGAGTATAAAGGAGGGCCCCTGTGACCCTCAATCAATGCAGGACAATCACATCAATTTACATCATTTGATCAATCATCTCTGCTATTGCATACAGCAAATTGCGTATCCAACAATTAAGAGTCTCATTTGCTTCAAGAGCAACCACGCAAGATACAGCTATTTGCTATCCCTATTACTTCAATTGTCATTTTCCTCAACCAACTGAAAATGCATACTCAACGGAACCTCTCTACTAAGAAGGTCTATCTCGAGACCTTCGAAGACTGGAGCAGCTGGGATAGGCCGTTCCAGATGAAGGCAAATTCTGCCCAAATCTGGGATCTAGTCAATCCTGATACAACAGACCAACCAAGACAACGCCCTATCCTGCCGACTATCAGTTCCTATTATCGACGGATTCCTCACCGTCACACTCGAGGGTCCCTGTCTAGTCAGACTGACAGTCAGACCCCTGAATTAACCAACCCGAACCAACCGGCCCAACATCGCAATGACTTAACTGCGGAAGATAAAGCCTCCTACAACCAAGACCAAAAGGACTATGACCGCGATCTCCGGGCATATCAGCATGAGCAAGCCCTAGTCAAAGAGATCAAAGATTGGATCATGGAAACAGTCTCTCAAGGACTGATGGAGACCTGCGAAGCCCATCAGGACCTAAGGACCTGGTATACCAACCTCCGAGATAGCGTTGGGGCTACAACAACAGAACAGCAAAACGAAGCCCGAGCTAAATATCAGACCATCCTAGCTAAGACTCCTAAGACAGCTAAGGATTTCCCTCACTGGATTACAGACTGGGAGCAAGCAACTCACAAGGCCCAGAAGAGAGGGATTGGAGGCCTAGACAACCCTAACGTGTGGTTCAACGACCTAAGCAACACTATCCAACCAGCCCTAAAGACCTGGTACTCGACCTATTACGGCACCTACAAGGATAAGCTGAGATTACAGACTCTAGCTATCCGGGAAGTTGCCAAAGACCTAAGGGAAGAAGTCAGCAGACAGAACCTTCTGCAGCTTGCAGCTAGGAAGCCCGAGTCATCTACGCCAATAATAACTGGAGGGGCCTTTGGACCGACCTTTGGAAATGACTCGGATCCGGCTGATCGACCTGACCCTGATCAGGATGATCCACAGCAAGCCAGATCGTCATCAAAGCGATCCTCAAAGAAACGACCGTCCGATCAGACAGAATCCAAGCTAAAGAAAAAGAAGTCAGGACCTAAGGCCACTCAAGATAAAGATCAAGACAACTGTGAAGCCTGTGGCGGCAAGCACAAGCTATCCGGATGCTTTTACGCTCATCCCTCAAAAGCCCCTGCCTGGTTCAAAGGAAATCCAGTCATCCGAGATGCAGTCGCTTACAGACTATCCAAAGATCGGAAGCTACTCGACAAGCTTGCCTCCCTTAAGGATAAAGACGAACCTTCTGAGTCAGATTGACTAGGAAGGAGCATTGGGAAATGTCGAGATATAATTACAATAGCTAAGGCTGTGTTCTCTATCTCTTCGTATCCCCTGCGAAGGTCATCTATCCTAGACTCAGGAGCGACGATTGATGTGTTCAATAAGATTGAACGCTTTTATAGATACCGACCAGCTAAGGCAGATGACTTCCTTATTGCAGGGGAAAATCGAGTCCAAATACAGGGCTACGGTCAGGTTGATATTGAGACCAAAGGACTTAACGGTCCTAGGACTATCGGTCTAGATGATGTTGCCTATTGCCCTGACTTCCCTTGCAACCTAGTATCCCTACGGAAGCTATTACTGAAGGGCTATTGGTGGGACACACGCCCAGCCTTCAACTGTCTCCGAACAGCCAACGGAAATAGCCTTTGCTATCTATCTGATCAATATGACCAATTTGTCATTGAAGCAAAGCATCTGATCAGATGATTGATGCAGAGACTGCCTTTCTATCTCGACACAAGCACAACTCATCGACCTGGCCGAGGGCTGAAAAACAAGATGCCCGGAGATGGCACCTACGCCTGGGTCATCCAGGTCCTGATACCTTAGAACGGCTAGTCAGGAAGGTAACAGGGGCCCGGATCAAAGGGATCCCGACAGCTAAATGCGATGACTGCGGCGTATCAAAGATGAACGTCAGATCAGCCGGAGACCTAGGGACCTAGAAAACGGACCTGGCCTGAGACTGGCAATTGACTTCCACGACTTCGATACGGATCCCGGAGGGAGAGATCCAAATGGGTATGTCAGTCTGTTATTAATAACAGACCGCTATTCAGGTTATATCTGGGATTATTACCTAAAAAGCCGACAACATAAGGATCTTATCCCTATCTTCAAAGACTTCCTAGGCTACCTATTGCGGCACTACCAAATCAAGCCAAAGGTTATCGAATGCGACAGGGAAATCCTAGGAAAGTCAGAAGACCGGCCTCGTCTAGTCTATCGATTCTTCACAGGGATGTACATCATTGTGGAGTCAACAGCTGCAGACACAGCTGCCAGAATGGGGGCGCCGAAGCTTCCGGGAAAATCATCAAAAATAAGGCTAGGGCTATGAGGGCTGGAGCCCGGCTTCCGTCACATCTGTGGCTTGAGATCTATCGGGCTGCTGTCTATCTGAACAACCGGACCCCCAAATGCATCAACAACTGGGAAACCCCTTACAGCCGATTCCACACAGCTATTGCCCAGCGCGATGGTCACGGCGAAGAACACAAGGTCCCCTATCTAGGCCACCTACGGGTCTATGGATCCAAGGCATTTGCGATGACCCAAGATGCCCTGAAGGGGCGGAAGAAGAAGCAAAGATTGAACCCTCGGGCCTGGATCGGCTACCTTGTGGGATACCAGTCATCCATATCTATAGGATCTGGAACCCAGCTACTGGAAAAGATAATATCAATCCGGGACGTCATCTTCAATGAAGACGATCAATTTGACGGAGACATCAATAAGCTAAGAGATGACCTTCTCCGAGTCGGAAGGGATGAGCTAAATCAGCTACTGAATCAAGTAGAAGAGGCTTATCAAGAACAGTCAATCGACAAATCTATCCCAGAAGACAACAACCAAGCTGCAGCTAGCAGTTATTCAGAAGGCTTCCACTACGAGGACGAGGATAAGGATAACTACAATCCGAACCCGTATAAAGGAAGACCGAGATACAAGGATGACTTCAACGGCGGAACAGTCTGATCAGCTGTCCGGAACCATTGAGCGTCCTAGGACTCCTAGGGTCAACGAGTTCAATCTAGGAAAGCAAGGGGAACAAAACGTCTCAGACGAATCCCCTAGCGCCGAAGAGAGACCGTATCCGACCCCTGATCTCTCCCACCAGCAGGACTTTTAGCAATGACGATCCAAGCTGAGCCCGAATTAACAAGGCAAGCTAGATCAAGGTCAGCCTTTAAGACCCGAAGTGTGGAAGGCAGCATTCAGTGCCGGAAGACTAGCTAGCCCGATTGGAACCCTCAATGGAGTAGTCATCGATAAAGCTAAGCTGCAACGGCTACTAAAGAAGCCTAGGAACGTACACCGAAGTCAGCTACCAAAGCTGCCACGGCACCATCGAGATCTTCTAGATCATCTGATGAGACCTCAATTTGAGCAAGCTGAAAAGGACCACTTGCAAAGTCATAAGGTTATGAAGTCCTGGATAGAGGTTGATCTAGATGACCCTCGAACCCTTGACAAACAGACCCTAGATTGCATGTGGGTTTACGTCTATAAGTTCGATAAGCATGGTCGATTTATCAAGTGCAAAAGCCCGGCTAGTTGTTCGAGGAGACCAACAGCCGAAAGGGCTAGATGAAGAGACCTATGCCTCGACATTAGCCGGAAGGTCATTCCGATCCCTGATAGCAATAGCTGCCCGATTTGACCTCGAGCTATTGCAATACGACGCAGTCAACGCCTTTGTCAACGCTAGGCTAGACCGTCAGGTCCTAATGCGGATGCCCCTGGATACAGAAAGGAAGGAAAGATCCTACTGATCCAGAAAGCCCTATACGGTCTACGAGAATCACCCCTCCTTTGGCAGAAAGAGCTTACAGCAACTCTTCAAGAGCTAGGCTTTGAGCCAGTTCAACACGAGCCCTGCTGTATGACAAAAAACGGGATCATCGTCTTCTTCTATGTTGATGACATTGTCTTCGCATTTAAGAAAGATAGGACCCAGGAAGTCAAGAAGACCGTTGCCGAGCTAAAGGAACACTATAACCTAACTGGAGGGCAAGAGCTACAGTGGTTCCTAGGGATTGAAATCATCCGAGACCGCAAGCTAGGACTTATCTGGTTATCCCAATCCGATTACCTTGACAAGATAGCTAACCTAGCTGAAGACCTAGATCAACGTCACAACAGCCCGATGAAAAGAGAAAGACTAAGACAGTCAACAACTCGAGCCTCAATTGCATCAATTCGAAGATATCAACGGAAGGTCGGATCGCTCCTTTATGCAGCTGTGATGACCCGACCAGATATAGCATTTGCTGTATCTCTGATAGCTAGGTTTAACATGAACCCAAGTTCCGAGCATCATCAAGCTGCAGACCGGATCCTCCTGTATCTTAGGAAGACCAAGGCTCTAGCTCTCAATTTGGTCAAGACGATCAATTCCTTGTGGCCAGCGATGCATCTTTTGCAGACAACCCAGACCGGAAAAGCTCCCAAGCCTATATCATGAGGCTATTTGGAGGGACTATTGGATGGAGGGCCAACAAGCAAGCAACAGTTACGACGTCAACAACCGAGGCCGAGCTACTAGCCCTATCACAAGCAGCCAAGGAAGCTATGTTCATTTCCCGGCTAGTCAAAGAGCTAGGGATCAAGCTGGAAGAGGAACGCATTCACATTCAATGTGACAACCAGCAGACTATCAAGCTAGTCACCAAGGATGTCAATAAGCTGCACAAACGAAGCTACGGCATGTTGATATTCACAATCATTGGTTGAGGCAGGAAGCCCAGAGGGATAGGATCCGGATCGATTACACCCCAACAGAGGATATGATTGCAGGACGGGCTTACAAAGGCCCTTAGCAACGCGAGCCTTCAGAAGTGTGTGGATCAGCTAGGCCTGGTAGATATCTCAGGGTATCTAGACCAAAGGAAGCTCAAGGAACTGAAGGAAGAAGACCTAGGGACTTGAAGGCAGCTGTATCCTGGCCGGCTTCAGCTGGGGGGGTATGTTGGATTGAGACCTCGTGTGGCGGCATAACATGCCTGATCCGGACTGCCGGATCCGGACAGCCTGATCCGGAACGCCGGATGTGGTAATAAGCCGGATCCGGCATCATAACAACGCCGGATCCGTCTCCCTTTGGCACCCTGATCTAGATCCCTTTGAGTATAAAGGAGGGCCCCTGTGACCCTCAATCAATGCAGGACAATCACATCAATTTACATCATTTGATCAATCATCTCTGCTATTGCATACAGCAAATTGCGTATCCAACAACTCCACCAAATGCAAGTAACACAGGATTACCACTTTAACCGAAGTACATTGCTATCACCCAATTTAACGGGGCAAGAGGTACCTTTTTTGGTCGAGTCAACGACTTTTGGCTTGGTCAACGACCCCCCCGTGAGGGACGAACGGGGGGTGGAGCTGTGCTGGGACCGAGACCCCCCTAGTAGGTTTTATTAGCTGGGGATTTGGGAGTTAGGGTTAGCAAAAATCGCCGGTGGTTGGGGAACACTTTTTTTTCAAACACCAAATATTATATACCTAAATAAGGAAAGTTCAATTCCAAGATAAGCGAACCTGGTCCCAGTGTCGTATGTATTTTGTAGAATTAATTATGGTATTTCAAAGAAACGTGGCCGGAATGCTTGTCTGACGGTTAATTCAAAATGGGTATAGCGGCTGGCCCCATGCCCCGGAACTGAAAGCGTGCCCCGGAACTGAAAGCGAAGCGAGAAGTGAAGGGGACTACTACCCCGGGAACCGACAGGGGGTTGTCCGACTACAAATCTGACGCCAAGCCTTCCCGATTCGTGCTCTTGGCTTTTACTGTAACGTGATCTCAGGTGAATTCGAGCACGTGTTAGACTCGGATAAAATTTGTTCCTGCCACCCTTGCTTTGTTTTCGCCACTCCCCTCCCGTAACCCCGAGGTTTCTTGTGATGTAATCGCTTCTGACTTCCATCTATGTCGCTGGATTCGGTCACCTGGTCAATGTCCACATACACCCATGCTCGCACCCTCAAATATACTTCCTGCCACCATTGCTCACTCACTGCTGACTTCTACGTCTTGGGGAAATGTTCACTCCTGCCACTGTTTGCACCAGTTGTCTCCGGGACTGGACTGATTCTCGGTATCGTACATGCGATAGATGTCGGTCTCGAACACGACCCTACCACTGGATTCGACGGCAACCTGACGTTCCTGAGAACACCATCCCTTCAATTCTTCCACCCAACTTCGATCCGTTTCACAATTCTAAAATACTACGTCACCCCATGCACATTGGAGCGGCGATGGGGTGCATGGGGTAGCCTCAGCCGAAGGCTGTGTGTCCGCGGGCCGGGAAGCTATTCCTACTGCTGCATTATCTACGTACTGATCCATTGGCATGGCTATTCTTGGTATTATGTGACATGTACGGATTCCGTGTGAGCACCTGTCGTTTCCTAAGCTCCTGATCCCTCATCTTCATCTTCATGCCATCCGGGGGAGACCCGTAGGCCAGGTGATTACGATCAAATGGTGCATCCAACATCAGACCCTCGAGCGTTTTCACGCGAGAGACAGCCACGTAGCTTAAACCAGTCTGAAAGTCCCGGCAGGACAGATCTGTAACTATCATGTCTTCGGTGATGCTTTGTGACTTGTGCACGGTAATTGCGTAGCATACGATCAGGGGAAACTGGGTGCGAGCGCAGAGAGTGGCTCCGATGAGGAAGTCCCTCTCCACTGGGAGAATCGGCACAATCTTCCTGCCATCAGCGGTGGTCAGCAATACCGGTCCGCTGTATTTGTCAAACTCCATCATGAACACAGGGAGGGTCTTGGATGGGGTCGGCCCCAGGTGCCCAGCCGATATCGTAAACTGTGCCGCGAGGCCAACTGGCTGCCAAAGGTTGGACGTCAGCATCAGACGGGAGCCAATGCATATGGGGATCTGCTTCGCAAGGTTACCCGCCTTGTCATCAGGCGCAGCAGCCGCGCCGGGGCCGACGTTCTTAGCCATGACCTGGATGACTGGCCGGCTGAGGCGGTCGAGGTGATAGTGGTTATATTCGTTCACCCTATCTTTAGTGGCGTATACGTAAGGCGTTGACAAACCTTGCGACCTCTTGATCGTCTAGTTTTGCCTGTACGGCTGGAAAGGAGCTTCCAGGATTCCACAGATAGTTGAAGCAGCCGCAATTCCCCGAGAGCTAGGCGGAGTGCCTCCTGATCGTCGCCACGCTGCCGCTGGACAACTTTCAAGAAGACCGATTTATCGAATCGCCTATATGCGTTTCTGCCCTTGATCTCTACTCCCTGAACCTCTTTATCGTAATAAAGCGGCTTCTGCAGCACAGGGGGAAGCTGAAAGAAGTCACCAACCAACAGGATGTTCAGGCCGCCAAAGAACTCTTCGTTCTTATTTGGGAACGCCTCTCGGAGACGGTCATCGATCCAAGATAGCTGACGCAGTCCCAGCATGCTCTTCTCGTCAATGATCAGATACTTGATGTCTTTAAGCTTCTTCTCGCGGTCGATCCTGGCTGGCATCTACATTCTGTCGTTAGCCCGAAGTACTGCGATCATTAAGTAAGAATATCTGCCCCAGGCCCCTCTGAACCTTTAAACGCGCCGAGTTGAGATATTGGGAGTCAGTGACACAGTCTCCCCTGCACGGCGTTGTGAACGATGGCCGCGCTGGATAGCAGCCCGCTTGGCCCTTGCGCCGGCCAAGGAGGAATCGTCCTGTGAGTCTCTCCCGCACTTGAGGAATCTAGGAGCCAAGTCAGGGTGCTATATGAGACGTGCTGCTTCGGATAGTAGACGGATCAGAATGTGAGGCGGTTAGTAGTGTCGTTGGCTGCACAGGGGGTGAGGGAGCTATTGTACGGAAGAGCCGCGAGCTTTGTTGGGTTGGTGGAATTGGCGTCCCAACACTACACGCGGCTGGCTAATCGACGCCCCGGATAACGTCTTCGCTGTATGACATTGCCGTAGCCTCTCTGGCGACGTAGGCTGGGTTCCGAATCTGTCGTTAAGGGGCGATAGGCCAGCATCTTCTTCAGTTCTCTTCGGAGCGGGACTCTCAGTTGAAGAAGGACCGACGGCG
>JAHEWK010000074.1:0-11911 GCA_020740775.1 Ilyonectria destructans
ATATTAAAAGTAATATCTCTCGCTTATATACTCATTTATATAAATTTCATTACTTCCCCTAATAATAATATCTCTTTCAAAATAATCTATTTTTTCTTTTTTTTCTTTTTTTTAAGCCCTTCTATCCTTAAATTATTCCCCTTTTACTTTTTCCTTTAGTTTTCTCGCTCCTCCCTTTTTTTTTCCCTCTTCAAATAACTTTTAAGTTAATTTTTTTATATATTTTTTATTAATTTATAGTTTTCTTATTAAAAAGTTAATTAATTTAATAATAAGAAATTAAATTTATTTAAAATATAAATTTCTATATAAATAAATTAACTTTTTATTAATAAGAAATAGTAAAATATAATATTAAAAGTTTAATTATTAAAAAATTAATATATTTAAAATAATTAATAGAAACTATAAGAAATAAAGTAGTATACCTAATTTACAGTAATAGACCTTTCTACCTATAGAGCTAAAAGATCAATCAGTATCTGTACAACCTATAGAGACTGCACTATATATCTAGATATAAGGGGCCTATAGGGCTTGCCCGACCCTATAGCATATATTCTATAACTATCCCCCCTTTAGTAATAGTATATCCCGAGCTATATAGCGACCCTCTACCGACCGTATAGGCCTAAGGTATAGAGAGAGATACTGCTATAAGCTCTGCTTCTAGCAGCTATAGCCCAGTTCAACCTGATAGCTCTACTAGGGGCCTGGCCTCCAGCGCCTAGGGATATATACTAGATGTTAACCCCTAAGGCCTAGGCTGCTAATAGCTCTGCTCTATAAGCTTAATATAAGCCTAATACAGTTATAAGGTTGCCGGATTAAATAGTTGACCTTCTATATAGCCAGAAGACTTAGGTTATATAGATATAAGTAAGGGATAGAGTGGTATATTTAATCTATAGTAATAAATCTTTCTATCTATAGGGCTAAAAGATTAATTAGTATCTATATAACCTATAGAGATTATACTATATTTAGATAAGGAGTCTATAGAGCTTATTTAACTCTATAGTATATATTCTTATAAAACTTATTATTAAGAGGTTAAAATACTTTAATATATATATACCTAAAGGGGGAATTAAAAGCTTAATAGTAAAAAAGAATACTAATAATAATATTAATAATATAAACTATATATTCAGTTATTTAAAGATTAATAGTTATTTAAATAGATTAAATTTTCTAGTCTAATTAATTATCTTTTTTAATATCTTAATAAGCTATAAAATAGCTATATCTTAAAAAAGCTAAATCTACTACTAAAAAAGCTAGATTTAAAAAGTATAAATTTATAATAGATATAAAAGCTCTATAAGCTTTTTATATTTAATTATTCTTTTATTCTTATATATATCTTAATTAACTACTTAACTAATTACTTAACTAATACTTAATTAACTAAAGATATCTTTTATTTTATACTACAGACTAATATAGTTTTTTCTAATTTTAAAAAACTTACTATAAATAAAATATTATAAAATAAATTTAATCTTAATTTTTATAAAAAAGCTTAATTAATTACTGAAAAATAAATATAAATAAAATTTATAATATAATAATATCTATATAATATAATTAGATAAATATATATATTTTATTAATATTATAATATTTAAATTTTATTTATTTATTTAATATACTATTTTACCTATATTTAGGCCTATAGAACTCCTTCTTACTAAATTAGCAGGAAAAAACCTAAAAGCTATTTCTAGCTATAGAATAAAAACCTCACTGCAGTTTCACTCTGCTACCCCTAAAGGCTGCTTATTATTATTAGGTCTATACTAGTAATCTTATTACCAGCCTTATTCAGGTTCGCATATATACAAGTCGCCCTCTGCCTGGCCCGGCGCCTCTGGGTTATAGAGGCGCTATCAGGGGGGTCCCTTCGGAGTCACAGCAGCCAGAACTAAAACCTCTATCTTCCTTCCGTAGCTCGGCGGGCAGTACAGTGGCCCCCCAGCCACTAATATTATAAATTTATTATAAGGAATAGAGTGGTATACTAGATCTATATAATAGACCTCTAGCCTATAAAGCCAAAAGATCAATCAGTATCCGCATAACCTGCAGAGACTGCACTATACATCCAGATATAAGGGGCCTATAGAGCTCGCCCGACCCTATAGCGTATATCCTTACAACTATCCCCCCTCTAGCAATAGTACATCCCGAGCTATACGGCGACCCTCTACCGACCGCACAGGCCTAAGGCACAGAGAGAGATACTGCTGCAAGCTCTGCTTCCAGCAGCTATAGCCCAGTTTAACCCGACGGCTCTACTAGGGGCCTGGCCTCTAGCGCCCAGGGAACACCAGATATCAACCCCTAAGGCCTAGGCTGCTGCTAGCAGCCCTGCCCTGTAAGCCTAATATAAGCCTAATGCAGTTATAAGGTTGCTGGATTGAATAGCCGACCTTCTGTACAGCCAGAAGACTCAGGTTGTGCGGATATAATTATAAGGGATAGAGTGGTATATTAGATCTATATAATAGACCTCTAGCCTATAGGGCTAAAAGATTAATTAGTATCTATATAATCTGTAGAGATTATACTATATATTTAGATATAAAAAGCCTATAGAGCTTATTTAACTCTATAGTATATTTCTTATATTTATATTAAAAACCTTTTTTAATAAAATAAAATAAAATATAATATTAATAGAGAATATTATAATTTTATAAGGGATTTAATAATAATAATTAGATAGTAAAAAGATATATTTCTAATAATAATAAAATTAAAATTTATTTCTCTTTTTAATTAGAGGGATAATATTATTAATTATTTAAGTTTTATTCTTTAGTTAGACTATATATTAGCTAACTATTAACTTCTTATTTACTATTAGACTTTAATATATTCTCTCTATTATAAAATCCCTTTATTAACCTATAGTATTTTTATTAAATAGTTAATAGTTTAATTATAGAAATTATAAATATTCTAACGTAGCTAATTTACTTAAAAGTATTAAATTTTAATTATTTAAAAATAGTAAATCTTAAAAATGAGAAATTTTAATTATAAGTAGAATAATATTATTAATATAATTAATAATATTATTAGGAAATTAGATATATTTATAAATTATAATATTAATTTCTAATTTTTATAGTATTTAAATTCTTATTAGCTTAATTACTTTTTATTTAAAGAGTAATTATATTAAAAGTAATTAAAATTATATAATATAGTAGCTATATAAATATAGCTATATCTACTTAAATCTAATTTCTTTTTCTTTTTATTATTATTATTTTATAGATCTATATTACTTATTATTCTCTCTATTTATTTTTTTCTTTTTAATTTTATCTTTTTTTTATATATTATAATATCTTTAATTTCTATTTAAAATTATATTTATTTAAATAAATATTTAATTATACTTCTTAAAGTACCTTTTAAATTTTAATTTTAATTACTTTAATTTATTTATCTCTATATAAAAAGTCTATTAAAATTATAGATATTTAGTATATACTCTATTTTTATTTATTTTATAAAATAATAAGATTAATTAATTTTAATTCTTTATAAATTAAATTCCTTTTAATTTAAAAATAATTTTCTATTTTATAATAATACTATCTTTAGTTATTATTAATATTATATTTAGATTAAAGCTATTTATAAACTATAAATTTTTTCTTCTTTTTAATAATTTATTTATTAATTATTTTAATATAATTATAATAATAAAAAAAGATACTTTTAATTTTAGCTTTTTTTATTAATTTATATAGTAGCTTTTAGAGTATATTAATAGCTCTTACTGCCTTTTTAATTTAATCTTACTATAAATTAAAATTATAAAGATTATAATCTTATTACTAAAGAGTTTTTACTATATAGAGAAAATTTACTCCATATATTATAGATTAAAAGAATTTATAGCTATTACTTTAATAGATATTATTTATTTTAAATACTTAAAGTAAATTAATTAATATTTTCTTTAGAAAGTTTAATTTTAATATAAAATTCTTATTATTTTTTATTATATTACTCTAGCTATCTATAAGTTCTTTAGTAATTTATATTAAATTATAAATATTACTTCTAACTTCTTAATATAAATATTATTAAGTATAGATTTTAAATAAATAATATTTAGAATATCTAAAATTAAATTAATTACTAATATTTTTAATTATTTATATTAAATATAGAGTTTTCTATTTAAATAGCAGCTAAAGCTATATTTTATTAGAAGATTAAATTTATTACTAATAATATCTATAAGAATAAAAATGATTAAAATTAAACTTTTTTTTATTTAAAGATAACTATTAGTTAAAATTTTACTTTAGGTTTTTACTATTAAATTTTAAGTAGTTTTAATTATATTTCTTATTATAATTAAAAATAAAATAATTTAAAAAAAATTATAATATTAAATAAAAAGAATAAAAATAAAAAAAAATCTAGATTTTTTTTTTACTTTTTATTAAAATTTATATTATTATATTTTTTAATTATTAGCTATTTAAAAATAAGTAGATTTAAATTCTAATTATAGAGGTTTTTTCTTATAGATATTAATAGTTTTTTTTTATATATTTTAATACTAATTAAATTTTAATTTTAATTTTAATTAATTAGTTATTAAAGCTTTTTATAGTCTTTTTATTTTATTAGTAATTTCTTATTTTATAATCTTTCTTTAGATAATTATATTTTTATTTAAATTTTATAGCTAGTTTAATATACTTTTTAATTAATCTTTATATATTTTTTATATTATTTTTAGTAATCTACTAATTATACTCTAATAGTTAGTTTTTTTATTTAATTAAAAAGTAATTTACTTTTTATTTTTATTATTTATTTTTTATTTTTTTTATTTTTTACTAAAAGTTAATTTCTTTAAGATTTAAAATTAATAGTAATTTAAATTAATTTTAATTCTTAAGATATTAGAATTTTAAAAGGCTAATATAGAATATATTATAAATATAACTATATTTATTTAAAAAGGCTAAATAATATATTTATAATTTAATTTTCTTAAGAATTTAAAATAAATTAATTCTTTTTAATATTAATTTATATTTTTCTTTTTTAATATTAAGGTTTTTTATTATAAGATTAATTAGACTGCTAGTTATAGAAGAAATATTCTTATATTATTTATTATGATTATCTATCTATCTTTTTATAGCTTTTTTTTAATACTCTTTAAGATTTTTATATAATTCTTTAAAATAAGATATTTTTATATTAGCTTTTAGTATTCTCCTTTTAAATATATTATTCTTAATATATAAATTTAAATTAAAAAAATAGTCTATTAAGATTTTAAAAAAAAGAATTTAATTATATTATTTTTAATATTATTATATATATATTATACTAACTATAATAATACTATCTAATTATTTTATTATTTATTAATAAAATATCTTAAGTAATATTTTAAAATTTAATTTATTCTTTCTATTTATCTATTAATTTATAGATAAAATACTATTAAAAGGTATTTTTTAATATTACTTTAATAGTATAATTTAAATTAAAAGTTATTTATAAATATTAAATCTTTATTACTTATAATTTCTATAGAGAATTTATATTTTAATTTAATTTTATTATAGAAAAATTCTATTAGCTTTATTATATTAATTATTATTTAAATAGAAAGAAATACTATATACTTTATATATTAGTTAATTATTATTAAAATTATATTAATTCTTTTTTCTTTTTATTAAATTAATAGAAATTCTATAATAAAATCTATTAAAATTTCTTATTAAAATTAATTTAATATTAAAAATAATATAAACTTATTAAAAATAATATAAACTTATTAAAAAGTTTATACCTTTTTACTATAGCTTCTTAATAGACTGTATATATTTATATTTAATTTTTAATATTTTTATTTATTTCTATTTAGTAGAAATATTTTTAAAAAAAAAATCAATTTTAGAATAGCTAGTAAATAGATTATTATAATATAGTTATAGAAGAATATACTTTATAGCCTCTTTATTTAGAATAAATAACTATTACTTATAATAGAATAATCTATTTTTAATAGATTAAAATTTACTTTTTTTAATTATTATTATAGAGTTATTTTTCTTTTAATATTATATCTTTAGATTTTTATTCTAAAGGAATTAAATTAACTTTATAATTAAATAGAATACTACTATTTTATAAATCTCTTTTTAAAATATAATCTTTTTAGCTATTAGAAAAAAGATAGATAGCTTATAGTTTATTTTTTTTAAACTTAATAAATTTAATTTTTTAGAGTTAATTTATTTAATATACTCTCTAGAGAATTTATAGATAAATTCTTTTTATTCTTATTAATATTCTCTTAATTTTAAACTTTTTATTTTATTTAATTAAAATTCTTTTTATACTTTAGAATTTAAATTATTTTAATTTTAACTAATTAATATTTTAATTAGTTAAATAATTTAATATTTAGAGGCTTTTTATTTTTAAATTTAAGCTATTTTAATAGATTATTAGCTGGATTTATCTTTTTAAATTTATATTTTATTATAAAATTATAGAATATAAGATAGATATACTATTTAATCTACCTACTATTAAATCTAAAAGTTTTTATAAAATTTTATAAATTAAAATAATTACTTAAGATTTTAATAGAAATTATAGCCTTTTTAAGATAGTATTATTAATATTTACATAACTTTATAAAAGCTATTAATTTCTAATTTAGAGTATTATATTCTAATTTAAACTTTTTAAATTTTTATAACTAAAAGATAAAAAAAATAGTATAATTCTTATTTATTAAGCTGGAAAGTAATTCTAACTATTATAAATCTAAAGGTATTAATCTTTAAGTAAATAGAAAGAAATAGATTATAATACCTTAAGAGTAATATTTTTTAAAAAGCTTAAATAAGCCAGTAAAATATTTATTTTTTAATCTTATTTAGTAAAATATATTTTAATTTCTTCTTATTTATATTTTCCTTTAGTAAATTACTTAAAAGTATAGTAATCTCTAAATATCTATAGATAAATCTATAATAGAAATTATAAAATTCTAGAAATATCTAAATCTCTTAAAAGATTTTAAATTCTTTTTATTTAGCTATTATTTAGACTCTCTTAAAATCTATTAATATCTTTTTATTTAAGAGGATAAATTTAAGATATTTTACTTTATATTAATAGAAGAAGTATTTAGATTATTTAGTAAAAAGTTTAATTTTATAAAGTTAATTAAGTACTTATTAAAGATATTTATATAAAAATTCTAATTCTTTAAAAAGATAAAAATATTATTTAGATAAATTATATAAATAGTATTTAGTAGGCTCTATAGAGCCTAATAAATATTAAGAAAGTACTATTAGACTTATATTAAGTATTAATTTAACCTATTAATATACTAAATATAATAGGCTTATAGAGGTAACTTAAGATTTAACTCTATTTCTATTTAATATTAGCTCTATCTTATTATATAATAAATACCTAGAGAAAATTAAAATAATAAGAAAAACCCAGAATAAATAAAATATAAGAATACCAGCAAATTACTACTAGAATCTATTAAAATTAGCCTATAAGCTTAAGCTTTAAGTAGGCCTACTTAAAGCTAGAGATTAATATAAAATAGAAGAAATAAGTTTCTAGAAATAGACTTATTAAATTAAAATCTAATTATACTACTTTATCTATCTTAAGTTCTATTTCTTTTCTAATTATAGCTTTTAGCTGCTATCTCTTATAATTCTTTAACTTTTATTTCTTTTAAAAGATTAATATAGAAATATAAAATAAAAAAGATTATATAAATATCTGCCTAAATTAAAACTTTAGTAAAATCTAACTAATTAATTATTAAGTTCAGTCTAAATAAGCTATAGTAATTCTTTATAGACTCTATAAAGGTCTTATTAGCTAATAAAAATAAAAATAAAAAATAAGATTCTATTAAGTAATTAATTATAGAAGAGGTAATAATTATAGAAGAGGTAATAATTAGATAAAATACTAAATATAAAGTCTATTAGAAGACTTTAAGTTTATTAGAAATAGCTTTTAGTTAGAAATATTAAACCTCTAGTAGAATTAGAAAAACCTTTAGAGATATTTTAAAGCTAGCTTATATAATTTAAATTAATAATAATAATAAAAATTATAACTATAGATACTATAGAATCTAATTAAGATCTCTATAAGATAAATATTATAAGAATTAAAAGAATACTTTAATTTAGATACTTTAAGGCTTACTATAGTAATAAGTAGCTTATTTAAAAATACTATATAGTATTACTAAAAGACTATAAATTTTATATTAAGAATATAAAAACCTCTAGCTTATAACTATAAGCTTCTATTTAATAAAGCTATTAATATTAAGGTTAATAATTAGATTTATATAATTAAATCTAATAATAATCTCTAATTAGGCTTATTAGCAGTATATTAAATTAAATAGATAATAACTAATTCTACTATTATATAATATAGATATAATAGTAGAATTATATTAAGAGATTAAGCTATTTAAAATCTATATAGAAGGATTTTTTAGTTTTTATTAGAAAATAATATATTAATTTAGCTTTATATAAGTAATAACTTTATAATAAGCTTATAGAGTTTAGATAGATTAATAGATAAATACTAATAGAATACTTTACTATATAAAATTCTCTATATATCTTTCTTAATATAGTTAAATAGAAAAAAAGCCTTATTTTTATTTATTAATACTACTATAGATTAAAATAGTAATTAAAAAGTAAAATATACTAAATAAAAATTAAGCTTAAAAGACTTTATAAAATAGTATATAAAGTAGAGTAATTATAAATATACTTTAATAGAAGTAGTAAATCTATATAAAATAAAAACTATAAAAAAGGCTATTTTAATTAGATTTAAAAAAGCTTTAGAAAGTTTTTAAGCTCTAACTATAAAAAAGGCTATTTTAATTAGATTTAAAAAAGCTTTAGAAAGTTTTTAAGCTCTAACTATAAAAATAAAAATAGATAATTTTAAAGCTATTTTCTATTATAAAGCTACTTAAAAGGGGGGATATTATAAATATAAACTTTAGATCTATAGATACTATACTATAGAGGTTAAATAGTAAGCTATTAATATAAAAAGCTAAAGTAAGATTTCAGACTATATTTATTATAAATATAATAAGCTAGATTATTTTATAAGAGAATATAAAAAGAGTATCTTTAGACTTTAAGAAATATTAGTAGATTTATAATAAATATCTAGAATATAGATACTTAAGTAATAGAATTTAATTTATTAGAAAATAAGTAAGTATAAAGAGAAAATTAATTCTATCTATATTAAAAGGTAAAATAATATTAATTAATCTAACTATTAAGAATAAAATATTACTATTAAATATCTATAAGGTAGAGAAAGTAAGTATAAATATAGCTATTTATATATAAGTAGATATTATTAATATCTATTTAATAAAGTAATTAAACTTAAAGCTATAAGATAATTAATAGGCCTCTATCTGAAGAATATATAATAGGGAAATTATACTTTTAGGTTAAATATATTAATTAATATTCTCTCTAATTAATAATATAAACTATTTATATAAAATCTATTAGCTTTTTATAAAAGCAGATTAAAATAAGAATATTAATAATATATTTTTATTTTTATATTTAATAGAATAAGAAAATATTTAGATTATTATAGCTAAATATATTTAGTAGTATAAAATATTCTTTATTATTATCTTAAAAGACTTATAAGAAAGATTATAGAAAATAAATAGAAAGTATATATTTATTATACCTTAGGTATATTTTTATTAAATAAATATCTAATAGATATCTTAATAAGAAATTAAAGATAATAATATTAATACTATTAAATAAATTAGAAAATAAAAAGAGAATATTTAATAAAAATATAGCTAAAATATTATTACTACTAAAAAAAGCTAAATATACTATTAATATTTAAAAAGATAAAAAAACTGCTATATAGACTGATTTATCTATTAAATAGAGATTAATATAAAATATTAAAATAATATATTAATAAAACCTAATAAATAGCTATATTATAAAGTTAATAAAAAGATAGAATTCTCTATATTTATACCTAAAAAGAATAAATTAATTTAATTATATATAGACTACTAAAGATTAAATTATTACTATTAAGAATTAATATTTTTTTCTTTTATTAGAGATTTATTAAATTAATTTTTTAAAATAAGTAGTAAATTCTAATATTAAATTGAATTTTAATTAAAAGACTGTAGAGATCTTAATAATCTCAGTTTTATATATAAAGTTTTTTTTTCTTCTATATATATATTAATTCTTTATTCTTTAGTTAGATAAAATTTCTATTAAAGTTATATAATTCTTCTATTAAAAAGATTATTTATAGCTTTATTTTAAATCTAGCTACTTTTAATTTAATTTCTTTTACTCTAAAATATCTTTATATTAATATTTAAAGTATTATCTATATATATTACTATAATACTAAATAAATCTTTACTTTAGTATATAATTATTAAATAGAAGTTAAAAAAAAAAGTTTTATTTCTAATTTTATCTAATAGTACTTACATATATTATATATTAGTATAAATATATTTTTACTAATCTATAAAGAGGCTTTTTAACCTTTAGAATTATTCCCTTAGGGTATTTTTCTTTTAGCTTAAATAGAAGCTTTAAGTATATAATTCAGTTTAAAAGAGTAATAAATTAAGTATATACTTAGGAAATATTCTATACTTATTTTATTTCTTTATTTTCTAAGTATTAAAATTAAAATTAAAATAGTCTATTAGCTAGCTTTTTAAATAGTTAAAGCCTAATTAAAATAGTAATTTTAATAAGTTTAGCTGCTATTTAAAATTCCTTAAAATTAAGATTTATATTAATATTATATAATATAATATTTAGAGGTTATAAATAGATATTAATTTAATATTTCTTAAGCTTCTTTTAGATCTTTTTAGTAGAAATACTCTAAAGAAATTTAATTATTTAGAGATTTATATCTATATCTATTAAGAAAGTACTATTAGGCTTATATTAAGTGCTAATTTAACCTATTAGTATACTAAATATAGCAGGCTTATAGAGGCAACTTAAAGTTTAACTTTATTTCTATTTAATACTAGCTCTATCTTATTATATAATAAATACCTAAAGAAGATTAAAATAATAAGGAAAACCCAGAATAAATAAAAAACCCTATACTCCAATTAATTCTAGACTCTACTAATTAGTATATACTGGTAATTAGTTTCTATATTAATTCTAAATAGACTACTTTAGATTTAATTGGGTGGTATCTAAATTTTAGGTATATAATAAGTATATAACCCCCTATTTATTATAAGGAAGGTATAGGTCTTTTATATTTTACTAAAAATTAAGAATTTACCTTTCGCTGGATTTAAATTAATAACCTCTATAGAGATATAGGGGGCTTTAGGATGCTAACTACTATACTATAAAGGTATCTATATCTATAATATAAAAAGTTAGCTTTTATTAAGATATATTATATTAATAAAAATCTTATAGTTAAAATCTATATTATATTATAAATAAACTTAAATTAATTCTAGTAGTCTCTTAATTTAATAGTAATAATATAATTTACAGATTAATTAAGGGTATTTTAATCTATATTATAACTAGCTCTTATAGTAGTACCTTAAGTTTCTAATAGATATATATCTAAAGTAATAGTATAATTATCTTAATTCTATCTCTATAAAGTAGCTTATTATTTATAAAAATACCAGCAGATTACTATTAAACTCTTTAGAATTAGCCTATAAGCTTAAGCTTTAAGTAGGCTTACTTAAGATTAGAAATTAATATAAAATAGAGAGATAAGCCTTTAGAAATAG